>CM033643.1:171869985-172093629 GCA_019512145.1 Engystomops pustulosus
TTTTTTTAATGTATGAAAACATTATAAAAACCTATATAAATTTGTTATCCCCATAATCGTACCGACCCAAAGAATAAAATAGACTTGTCATTTGGGGCGTACAGTGAAATTCGTAAAATCCAAGACCACAAGAATACGGCACAAATGCATTTTTTTTACCAATTTCACTACATTTGGAATTTTTTTCCCGCTTCCCAGTACACGGCATGGAATATTAAATACCACCAATTTGAAGCGTAATTTGTTACGCAGAAAATATGCCATCACACAGCTCTGTACATGGAAAAATAAAAAAGTTACAGATTTTTGAATGTGGGGAGTGAAAAATGAAAACTCAAAAACGAAAAAGGGCTGCGGCGGGAAGGGGTTAGCATATATATTTTTCTCTGCTGTTTAGAAAATTTTAATATTTAAACTAATGGTTTAAACATAATAACAGATAACATTTGAGGTCTGAATGTTGGCTTATTCTTGGTAAAGTCTTCCTTATTGTTTTATGGATATTTCAGCATATGAAGAAGCAGCAAAGTTCATGGGAAAGTGTAAGCTCCAGTCAAAATATTTTATTTATGACTTTTAATGTTGAACATCTCCCCCCAGGTCCTCCCCCCAGGTCCTCCCCCCAGGTCCTGTTACACTCAATGCCCCTTCCGGCAGGCCCTGTGACTGAACAGGTCCCACCACCAAGCCCTTAGATCCTCCAGGCCCCCTTCCACCATGCCCTGTGACACATCAGACCCAGTGACACAGCAGGCCCAGCGACCCACCAGGCTTCCTTCAACAGGCCTTGTGACCCGCCAGGTCCCCTCCATCAGGTCCCAAGACCTACCTCAAGACCTACCAGGCCCCTCCACCAGGCCCTGTTATCTACCTGGCCACTCTCACACGCCCTACAATCGGTCGGGCCCTTTCCAGAAGGAAGACTGCAATAAACAAACTCAACCCTGCATACCCCCAGCAATATAATTGCCGGCACCTGGGGATTTTACCAGGGATTTCACCAGGCAGTTTGGGACACTTGACTGGGTGCAACAGAATGCCGGTTCCTGGCAGCCAAGAGCGCCAGTCAAGAGTGTCACCATGCACTGAAATGTTGGAGTAACTCCCCCCTCATTAGGTGCCTGCTCTGGTCTGGCCAAATGCTGTAACAAGCAGCCCTGGGGATAATCAGGCAGCTATAGGGACAGTATTCGGCACCACCAGAGCAGCATCCACCTGGCCGATGAAGAGATCATCACCTTAGCCTTGGAGGTAACTGGCATATCCTATGTAACCCTTGTTTGTAACTTGTGTCTACCTGTAAACCGTATGTATCCTCTAAATATGTATGAGACCCTATATTGAGTAATCCATGTATGTACGTATATATGTATGTAGCCATGTTTGTATTTTAGGAACAAGCAACTAGTAAGGAAGGAACTAAGAAACATAGCAAGCAAGCCATGTTATTCGTAAATGTCTATTCTATAAATGTATGGTATTGTCAAATGTATGTAACTATATGCTGGGCACTATGTACAAAATAATTTCCCCACTCCGGATCAATAAAGGGATCAATAAAGTTGTATTGTATTGTATTTTGAATGTCTCCCATTTAACATTAGTATCATCACGTGACAGTATCTGATCCTAGTCTATATCCTGTATTGCAGCCCTGAGGGAAATTAGCCTTCTTAAAATTCAATGTTTCTGATTTTCTTGTATGGTTTTGCTTTCTACAGTTTAAGAGGAAAATAATGATGTTATGATTGCTGTTCCCAAGGGTTTCCAGGACAGAGACTTTTTAGATAATTTCCGCAATGTTAGAACAACAAGATCCAATAAAGTGTCACCTCTTGTGGGATCTTCTACAAGCTGTACCATAAAATTATTCTGCATAAATTTGATAAAATGTCTCCCCTTCACACATGAAGAAGACCCCTGCCTGTCCCCAATTAATATTTTGGAAATTAAAGACTCCTATGATAACTACTGTCCCCTCCTGTGCAGCCCGACTCCATCTGTTTATATAGGTGACCATCTATTTCCTTAGTGATAATGGGGGGGGGGGGCTGTAAATTATACCAAATATTTTTTCAAAGCTTTCCTGGCTTTGAATCTCAACCCACAAAGTTTCAGCCTCCTCACACTGACCACCATCTCATTCACAATTACTTTCAAGTGTCTTCTGACATACAAACATACCGTACCCCACCTCCCCTCCTATTTGTCATGTCTTTTCAAAAGAGTGTAAAACCTAGAATATTAACACCCTTACATGTCTCCGCTGCACCAACTACATCTAACTGTTCCTCTAATAACAGAGCCTCAACTCGCCCATTTTGCATGCAATACTTCTGGCATTTGTGAACACTTTAAATTTCCACAGTTATTTATTTTAATTTATAGTAATTTTACTGGCATATATATCCTCACTATTGTTTTGTAACTTATGGATTTTCCTATCCACTACCTTACTCACCCATTCACCGCCCACTTCACCACCCACCAACATATTAATACCACCAACATAACCTGCCCATTCTCTGACCTGTCTACCCTTTTAGATCCTTCCTAAATGTTTTCAGCACTGTGTTCACTGCATGGGACAATCATCTTTATAGATCATACATTTTGGGATACTGGGATACCTAATGTTTCCTGCAGTACCAGCATGGGGCCTCCTGTCACCACATGTCTTTCTATTCACCAAAGGGTGGGGCTTTGGAGGATTGTTAATAAACCTTTTAAATAATCTGGTTTCTGTTGCAGGTAGAAAATATGCAAATATGTTTTCCACGGTGGGATAAGGAAAATTATGTATATATCTATTATATATATATAAAATAGCCATACCAGAATTTCTGTTCCAAAAGGAATAGACTCCCAGCTGTGGAAAGCCTGGAGTAATGTTTTCATTCGCCAGTTGCTGTCCATTCTTAGCCTCTGGCCAATCTACAATATATTATATATATATATTGATAGATAGATAGATAGATAGATATTTATAGATATAGTACATACATTTATTTGGAATACTTCCTATACTTCCTACATTGATATTTGCAGTCTGTTTTAGCCTATTAAATTATCACATAATCTGTATTCTTATATTGTTTCAAAAAGTGTGTACTCTAAAGATGCAAATAACTAACACAGTATTAAAGGGGTATTCCCATTAAAGCAAATTAATGTTATTGTTTGTATTATAAAAAGTTATACAATTTTTCCAATATACTTTCTGTATCAATTCCTTAAGGTTTTCTAGATCTCTGCTTGCTGTCATTCTATAGAAAGCTTCTGTAGTGGTCATATATGGTGCACGTCTCGTTATAATCCACAGCTCTGATTACTCTCTATGACATAACGAACCGTGCACCTGTGTGACCATGGTCAGATATCTGTCCACTGAAAGTAAACATAGAAGATTTCTATAGAATGAACGCATGCAAGGATATGGAAAAGCAAGAGGAGTTCATACAAATAGTATATTGGAAAATTTTATAACTTTTTATCATAAAAACAATAACAATAATTTGCTGAAATTGGAATATCTTAAAGTTCTGCATGCTCCAAGTTGTGATTAAACAAAAAGACTTGTTTTCTTTATTGGCTATAATCATAGCAATTATGAAAAACATGGTAAGTATGTATAATCAAATCTGATACACACTAAATAATGATAATACATGTTGAAATGCAATGGTTAAACCGAATTCCACAATGCTGTCTAGACAAGCCTTTGTTAATTGAATTATTCTCTGCTTAATTGCTCCAATAGGTCCTAAATTGTTCTGTTTAAACTCTATGGTTAACTGCATGTCTTCCACATTGCACTCTAATTTTAATGAGAGGTAAACAGAATAATTGGTGATTTAATGTAAAAAAAATTAAAGCTGTATAATGATAGAAGCATTGCTTTGACATATGTTATATTAAAACCTTAAGACCTTTCATGTAGAAAAAAAGAGAGTTGGCACTCACCATTGGAGATTTAACATAATTTTCTTTATTTGTTTATCCTTAAAATACATATATGCGAAAAGGGAGAAGGAGGAAAGCAGGTAGCTTGAAAGAGTGAGATGGACGAGTTGTTTCGCACTGTTTTAGCGCTTCATCTTGCAAGATGGCCTGTTCGCCATGCATCTTTGTTTGATTACAGTTAGAGCAGCACCTGTACAACTCCCCTTTTCACACTCCAGAAAGCTGTGTCTCAGTTTGTGAACATGAGAAGTCTCATATAAAGGACTGCTAATAGTGCCCCTTAAATTCTTTTCTAAACTCTTGTTTTGCTTGTGAAGTAAAACCTTAAAACCTCTTGCCAAAATGGCAAGATTGATGCGTCAAACTTGCATCAAACTTGTATGTATGAATTCTGCAATGTCTGACCCAGAACTGAGTTTGATGAATCAAAATCACCTGTAAGCAAAAGGCCTAAATGTAGATAAAATAGCAACATACATGTAAAATTACACAAATATAGGTAACCTTTTACATGTTACAGAAAGCCAATATTATTGCCAATATTACTGTTATGAACACAGGGCCAGTTTTAAAGCTAAGTGGGGCTCTTAGAAAAATTAAACATGGGACCCCAAATCCTAAAAAATTCTATGTGCAATATATGCACAACACAAAGTTAATTTAAGGTAATCAAAGTCCTAAAATTTCATCCCTGGAATAAAAAAGTTTATGGCCCATAGAAGTGATAAAAAAATATTTCTAACCAATTACAGATTTTATTGTTCGAAATTTATAAAACAAGAAAACACAATTCAATTTCAATGGGGGGTGGGGTGCAGGCTTGTCCCAATTGCATATGGATAGTAAGAGTGTAGCACTCACCAGTAAAACTTCAATCTTCTTTTTGTACTGCTTAAAACCACATAGGCAAGCACACAGGATGGGAGCAGGGGCCAAACTGGAGTGGTTTTATGTGGTTTAAATAAGTACAATAAAGAAGATTGAAGTTTTACCAGTGAGTGCCACGCTTATTCTTAATATTCAGTATACAAATTGGACTGCATTTATAAATGTCAGCGCAGCACTGTTTTTTCTTTAAACTGTCTGATCCAACTCTCGATTCCTTGAAGCACCTGGCCTGCCTAAGGTGTGAAGTGGTGTGGGGGTGTGCTACTCTATTTTTTTTCACTACTTGGATACTAATTGCATATGTGTTTCCACTAAAACGCATGTGATCATGCACTACGTGTTTTGAATTATTACATGCAGAACACCTTGGGCCAGATTTATCAAGCTGTCCGAAAGTCAGAATATTTCTAGTTGCCCATGGCAACCAGTCGCAGCTCAACTTTCATTTTACCAGTACTCATGAATATTTAAAGGGGAGCTGTGATTGTTTGCCATGGGGAACTAAGAATATTCTGACTTTAAGACAGCTTGATAAATTTCCCCCCTTGTGTTTGTTACCATTTGTGTGTATTTTATTTGAAGCACCTTCAGACAAGCCTCCTATTCCATATGCAGTGAATGCAGCCATAAAGTCTATGTTAACCGGTTCACGACCACCCACCATGTATTCACAGCCCACGTCGGGTCCTGGTGCATGGAGAGGGCTCAAGGGCTGCATATTGCAGCAAAGACTTACCGGTAAGAGCCGTGATTGGTGCTAGCACCGATCGCGGGTGTTATTCCAGTGATAGCCGCCCCATGGACGCTTCCATCTTGCCGAGGATTGTGACTCCCCATGACGCCATCTGGGAGCGGCGAAGACCTGAGGCTGTCTCGTTTTAACCCTTTCATTAGAATGTGCTATCAGGAGGAATGAGGAGGAAAATCCTCATACACTGTCATTCTTTAGTAGTGCAGTATATGATAGGATCGATCAGACAACCTAGGGATAAAGTACCCTAGGGAGTCTGAAAAATAGTAAAAAGAAAAATTTAAAAAAGTTATAATAAAAAAACCTAAAAATTAAAATCACCCCCTTTCCCTAGAACTGATATAAATATAAATAAACAGTAAAAATCATAAACACATTAGGTATCAACGCGTCCGAAAATATTAAAATATAATGATTTTTCACTACATTTAACCCTGTAATGGAAAATAAATAATAAAATAGAATAAAGAAGACATGCGCAAGTGCATTTTTTTCACCATTTTCACTACATTTGGAATTTTTTCCTTGCTTCCCTGTACATGGCATTGAATATCCAATACCATCACTATGAAGTGCAATTATGTAGAAAACAAGCTATCACACAGCTCTTTATGTATAAAAATAAAAAAGTTATAGATTTTTGAAGGTGGGGAGTAAAAAATGGAAATGAAAAAACAGGAAAGGGCCTTGTCCTTATTAAACAAATAATAGGATAACTAGGTTTGTGTTCACGTTTGTTGAATTAACTGCCTGAAATATAGAACACTTAAAATTACAATATTTTATTTTGAAATATTAAAAATAGGGCCACAAAATTCTTTGATTCAGTGTGTGCCAGTGGTTCGGGAACCCAACAGTTTGTCAGTACCAATCATGCGTGCCCCCCCCCTGCAGACTACTAAAACAAGTATGTGTCGCAACATTGCATCCTCATTAAAGGGGTATTCTCGTCAGGGCACTCGCATTCAGTTTCATTAATCTGCCATATGTAAACATTTCTTCAATTAGATGTTATTAAATAAAATGTTCCTGTGTGAAGATAATTTCTCATAAATGTAGCCATGTTGTCCCTTAGAAACGAGATAGCTTCCTCAGATACGGCCACCTCTGCTGGAGGGATTGCACAAAGAAACAAAAGGTTATTGTATATAAAATGTCCGGGACTTACTACATGTCGCACAGCCGTCCAGTGGTAATGATTGCTGAATCCTGGTGGTCCAGCAGGACTCTGTAGCGCAAGTCTGGCCACTGCTGCCAGAGTGTGACGTGGTCGTATCCGAGGAAGCGGATCTGGTTTCTAAGGGACAACATGACTACATTTATGAGAAATTATCTTCGCACAGGAACATTTTTTTTATTAACATCCAATTGAAGAAATGTTTTCATAAGGCAAATGAACTTAATTAAATCTAAATGCCCAGATGGGAATACCCCTTTAATCAGTTGCAGATCGCTGCAGCGTGCCTCATCACACATCTAATAATTGTGTGCTGTTCACATTGGCTTTCACGCACTCATGCTCATCCTTTATCTCTCCTCTGCCTGACGCGTTTCTACAACCCCCTCCACCCATAAGGGAAGGGTGTCATCAGAGGCATGGAACTTAGACCTATAGGATTCAGACAAAAGTGTGCTCTAGCATCACTTTGCATTTGCCAACATAATCCAGCACTATTTCGGCTGTGTTCGCGCGCGGCTGAATGCACTGAATGTAAGGAGATTGCTCCACCCACGTGGGGGGACTTTGATCGCACCCTTCTCCAACGTGAGGCAAGATGGATATGTGTTCTGGCCACAGAAAAACCTTTGGGCCTAAATGACCAAATCAGTTTTGGTTGTTTTCTATAATTCAGCTCTGTTCAAAATCCCTACCACCTTGGCGACCTCGTCACCATTTCAGTAGGGAATATTCCAAGTTTTAAACCGCAACACGATCCCTGTTTTATCTCTTTATTTTAGTGTATGTAGTATACCTGTTGCAGGGACTGTACATCGTCTAACAAACTGGTGAGTTTTTCAGGGCCGTAAGTGACGTCTGGCCCTGTACAGTAGTCTGACATTTGGTCCCATTATGTGCAAACTATCGTCCTCGGGACATGCAAGAGGTCGCTGAGTTTGTGACCTGTCCCTTTGACTGTCAGGTTTCTCTTTTTGACTCGCAATGTCGGGGGAGGGTCTGGTTGTCGCTTGACTCGCAACGTCCTTGGTGCTTTCTCATTGGTCGCTGAAGGAGCAATCTCCTTATGCATTCAGCCGCGCGCGTACACGGCCACAATAGTGCCGGATTATGTTGGCAAATACATAGTGATGTTAGAGCACACATTTGTCTAAATCCTATAGGTCTAATTTCCATGCCTCTGATGACAAACTTCCCTTATAGGGGAGGGGTGTAGAAACGCATCAGGTAGAGGAGAAATATAGGATGAGCATGAGTGCATGAAAGCCAATGTAAACAGCACTCAATTATTAGATGTGTGATGAGGGACACTGCAGCGGTCTGCAACTGATTAAACTGTTGGGTTCCCGATCCCCTGGTACACACTGAATTGCCTGATCGAAGAATTTTGTGGCCGAAGAGTGGCCCTATTTTGTCAAAATAAAATATTGTAATTTTAAGTGTTCTATATTTCAGGCAGTTTAAAAGGCCTTGTCCTTAACAGGTTAAAGGGAACCTGTCACCAGGAGACCCATTTTTAGCACTCCCCCAGTCCCCACAGAGAATAGTACATACACTGCCAAAGTGTTTTTGTAAAAAAAAATAGGTTTTACAGAAAAAAAGATATGTTATATTGTACCTTTCATTAGCATCTGCTGTGTGACTAGGCAGTTGCCAAAAGGCTTGGTCTGGAAAGGAGCAGTTCCCCCCCACCCTTGGTAAACATGTGACCTTTTCAAATGTATGAATAACTCCCCACTCTCAGGATTGGCTGTAGAGGAGCAGTGGGCGTCGCTAAGCCAAGTGATGGGTGTTTTCATATATTTGAAAAGGTCACATGGAGAAGCTGTTCCCCAAGGGTGGGGGGGAACTGCTCCTTTCCAAATCCTCCCTTTTGGCAACTGCCTAGTCACACAGCAGATGCTAATGAAAGGTACAATATAACATATCTTTTTTTCTGTAAAACCAATTTTTTTATACAAAAACATTTTGGCAGTGTATGTACTATGCTCTGTGGGCACTGGGGGAGAGCTAAAAATGGGTCTCCTGGTGACAGGTTCCCTTTAAAGATGGTGTCTGAAAAAAGTGATCCCTGGCAGATGAAGCAGTAAAGTAATAAAATAATATAAAGGAATAATTACTTCTCTTCTCCCTTTTGTTCTTTTCTTGAAAACAGAAGCTGCTTTGGTAAAGCCATGTTGACAGCATATGACTGATACCTGTCACTGGCCTCTACAGTATTTTGGATAAAACACAACACCATTGTGGGTCACAGACCATGCAATGCCAGTATTTCATGGAATGAACGGAGTGCAGAGGATGGGAAATAGTGATGTATAATGCAAGACACAGTCTGTAATTCTCTGAGGTTGTGGCCAATGATAGCCTGTGGTCACATGCCACTGGCATTATAGCACAACACTGTTTCTCTTTTTTCAGAGACCTTAAAGGGGTATTCCCACAAAGACAAGATTATTAAATATACTGAGGATAACAAAATAACACATCTCTAATTCAATGTAATCAAAAAAAATACAGCATTTCACAGATAAAAATCCAACCTGTCCTGGTGTATCCAATTTCGGTTGCCCCGGGATGCCACTGTAAACCTTCTATCTTCTATGGTCAAGCATGGCAGATTCTTCTCATGAATAGCTTCTTCTGCCTGTTTCTCCTCTCTGCCTCAAGCCCCACCCCTGCAGTACAAGACTAGCTCACACACAGACACTTCCGGCCAGCAAGCAGCAGTGTGCAGAGACTTGCTCTACAAGCTACAGGCAATATAAAGTCTTTAAAGGGAACCTTTCACCAGGCAAATCGATATAAAAACACAAGTTCCTTGTAGGGTTTGTTTCCCGTGTGTCTTTATAAACTGAGACCACTGCCTGCAGCCGGAAAAATTAAATTATATACAGGGCCAGCTTCGAGTCAGGGGGGTGGGGTTCTGAGCACAGCAGTTAAGGAGGCACTGGGCCTTACGGCCGCATCTTTACATGTCTGTGCATCTTTATGCAACACCCTCGCCGATGCAAGGCAGAGCTGTGTTTGCGAATACGTCCCACCATGTAGCTTGCAGCCTGTGTAGGGTCTGACTAGCCCCACAGCATGTCACTACATAGTCCTTAGATAACACAGGGGAACACTGCAGTGGTAGAACCTGCCTGGTAAGGCAGGAGTTAAGTGTTTTGTGTGATGTCATATGTGTCAGCCAATCACATGTGTTACACTCTGTTTCTGTGAGCTGAGATGTAATTGGAGGAGTAGCCACCACCTGACCAGTGGGAGTAACAAAACCCCTGTTCAGGAAAGTTCTAGGGAGCAGTTAGCTGAGCAGCAGCTCAGAAGCAGACTGGAGTTAATCCAGTAGAGACTCTGAGGAGTCTGTGCAGCTAGCACACCAGACCAAGAGCAGGTGAGCCCAGCTCCCTGCCTGAAGCATGGAGCTAATAGCTAGTTAGCGAGAGGAAAGGGGTATCATCCTACCTTCAAGGGTGATACCTGAAGCAATCCAGGATAAAGCTGAAGCATCCTTCCAGGACACAGCTATCTTCCAGCCTGCCCTTTGCATCCAGGCTCATGATCTACATCCTGTGGCTCCCTCCAACTACATCTCCAGCATTCCACCATCCTGTTAAGGCACGTTGCTACGATTCCTGTCGGTTCCAATAAAGAACTGTAAGTTGCTTTTGTTCAATGTTTGCCTCCGTCTGCTACTACGGCTGTCACCATCACGGGCACCCTGTCCACCACACAGAGACTCATACTCTAGACACCAAAGGGTTGCCCAGGGAGAACCGCTATAGCAGCCTCTCCCTCATCATTTCTTGCCAACACCACCCTGCTGGAGACCTGCCAGGCTGTAGGACAGCCCTCCGGTTCCCCATACCAAGCACCGTGACACTAGCGTGCCTAGGCCGCAACCGCGGGCCCCGGCTGACTCCAGGCCCCAAGAAAAGGCTAGGCCCTGGAGGGGGATGTTGCATTTACAATTCTCAAGCATGTTCTGGTCATCTATGCTCCGAAACTATGTGTTCGCAGAGGGAGAAAGGAGGACTGCACGTGTGCAAGAATTGGGACGAGACAGTAGCAGGCCAACGAGAGGAAAAGAATCCAGGAGCCAGGGCCTGCTGTGGCTACAGGAAGATAAGGAGGCACTGTTATGTAAAGATGCGGCCATGAGGGCTGTTGCCTACTTGATTGTTGTGCCCGAAACCCCACCCCCCTGACTGGAAGCGGACAATGAATATAAGTTAATTTTTCCAGCTGCAGGCTTGTCCGGCAGACGAGCGACCGGCCCTACAAGGTACTTATTGTGGATTCATATCAACCCTCCTGTTATCAGGTTCCCTTCAACCAGGGGAGGGAGGCACTATGTGTGTTTTAAATCTCAGATATAGCAGAGCTGACAGTGTTTGTTATAGCTCAGATGTAGCGGAGATGACGTGTGTCATTGTGAAATATGCATCTAATGTATTTCAGCTTTCATCTCTGATCTGTCAGATACTAGTCAGATACTAGTAGAATATTCAGAAGCTAAATAAAAGTGTATATAAACCTTTTACCCTGATCCGGTTCCACTTAAGAAGTTTCTTTTACGGCTAAACCACTTTAAGATGGTAGCTTCTACTAATTTCTTTGCCAATGCCTAGATTTCATCCCAGGCAAATATTTTCCCTACACACACTTGAACAATATATACATATTTATACATATAAACTTAAGAACATGCATGAAAAAACACATGTATGTGCCATATGAACATGCATTTTGCTGTTGCTAAATTTGTATACATGTATTTACTAACAGCATACATATAGAGACATCCATATACCCATACACATGCATAGTGACATTCATTCATAGATAAATGGACATCTACCAAATCAGTGATGATAGACTGTCTTAACAAGCATGCTTGTTACCTCTAGGGGATGCTGACAGTGTTTATTAGTTATAGGACTGCCAAATTCCAAAGAAAATAACTGTATAAAAATATGAAACTATCTGTTGCTCCAATAGAAACCAATGGAGCGTTGCTGCGCCTTAACTCAACATTCGGCCACGAGCGATGAACATATCAGTTGTTCACATAGAACCAATGGAGAGTTTTCCCACATGTGTGGTAACTCTCCAATTGGCCGAGAACAGAGGTCTGCTAGATACAGATCCTCCCACATACACAGGAAGGGGGGCAGTTGACTCCCATCCCAACATAGGTGTAGGTCCCAATGTATAACCATGTATTTAAATAAATGGATATTAAAATGGGGCACTTCTATCTATAAAGCTAGTTGGCTGAGATGGCTGACAGCACAGCCTCATCCAATCAACTGTAGGTTTACGAAGTGTGGAATACTTGGGTGTACCAGTATTCCACTATACAGTGACCATATAGTGGTAGATACTGCTAATCCCTCCTTCTTAATAATCACAGGATATAATATAGTGACTTACGGAAGACACACTGTACTCCTGCCAGTGCATCTTGGATTTGTTAAAGTGAACCTGTCGGGTGGATTTGGGACACTAAACCACCCACAGGTCCTTATGGGGTGTTTATAATCAGATGATGCACATAGGACTCACACTCTTGGTGCCTCCTCTCTCAATGCAGTGAAGCCAGGATGTACTTCCCCAGAAGAGCTGAGAGTTCCAGACTGAGGAATGTATGAAAGCAATGCTGTCACAAACAGTAATCAAACAGTGTGATTTGCAACTCTAAACCACCAATTTATGAGGAATTGTTGGTGGTTTAGTGTCCCAATTCCACCTAACTGGTTCCTCTTTAAGTTCATAAGATATATTCTTTACACTTTCATCTTACTGTACTGTCCATGATAACAGATATGTAAGAGCCACATAGGCCAGACCACGATCGGCTAGCAGGGGCAAGTTTTTTTAGAATTCTGAGGGTGTGTAGTTATGGGCTATAAGGCCCAGGTAGATATCACATATTCCAAAGTATCTTTGAACAGTTTATTTTTAACAGTATGAGCACTTCAGTCAGCAACCACAGCAAAGTTCAAGGGGCCTGGGCAGTAACTTCAGTACCTGATGTATGGAGGCTGGGGTGTCTCTGCTCCAGTATCCTCCCTCTGCAGATGTCTCTGGATCTTCTCTCTGGAAGCTTCTACAGTTAGGGCACATTCACATGGCCGTCTGCGGGGACGTACATGCGGCCGCAAATTTGCGGGCCCAGGTACGTCCCCATAGACGGCAATAGCGGCACGGCGCAGATACAGTACCACACATGTGTGGCACCGATCCGGGCCGCACACCACAAAAAGATAGAGCATGCTCTATCTTTCGGCGTGTGTGCGGCCGTGCGCCGCTATTCTCTATGGAGGGAGGAGGGGCCACCACCTCCTCACCTCCAGCGCACGGCGGGCATACCGCTGTGTGAATGTACCCTTACATATATTCTTTCTGTCCTGTACAGAAAGGGCTTGTGCAATCTCCCTCTCTCCAGCTTTTGCTGAGGTGTTTTCTGCTACACTGGATATGGTCTGCACTAATCTCAGGAGATGTAACAATTTTGTGTGATGTCACTGAGTATAGCAGCTCTGTTAGTTAACTCTGTAGTTTATGTGCTGTAGTGTGATACATATGTGCAACACCCTCGCCGATGCAATGGCGAAGGAGTGCTTGCGAATAAGCCCCATAGCATGTCACCACATCACACAGGGGACATTGCAGTGGTTAATCCTGCCTGGCAAGGCAGAAGTTAAATCTGTGTATGATGTAAAAGTCCAGTATCCAATGATCTGTGTTACATCCTGTCTCTGTGAACTGAGAGGTAATTGGAGGAGCAGCCACCACCTGACCAAAGGGAAGTAATAAAACCCCCTGGCCAAGAATATTCTAAAAAGAGAGCAGTTAGATGAGCAGTAGCTCAGAAGCAGACTGGAGTCTCTCCAGTACAGACTCTTCGGAGTCTGTACAACTAGCCAGACCAGACCAGAGCAGGAAGAGCCTAGCCCCTGCCTGAAGTGGAACTAATAGCTAGGTAGTGAGGAAAGGGGTATCATCCTACCTTCAAGGGTGATACCTGAAGATATCCAGGATCAAGCTGAAGCATCCTATTAGGACACAGCTGCCTCCCAGCCTGCCCTCTACATCCAGGCTGGTGATCTACATCCTGTGGCTCCCTCCAAATACCTCTCCAGTACTCCACCATCTTGTTAAAGGCACGTTGCTGATGTTCCTGTCGGTTCCAATAAAGAACTGTAAGTGTTTCTGTTCAACCTCTGCCTCCGTCTGGTCCCTGCTAATACGGCTGCCTTCATCACCGGCACCCTGTCCATCACCCAGAGACTCACACTCGGGACATTGAGGGGTTGCCCCAGGGAGATCCGCTATAGCAGCCTCTCCCTCATCATTTCGTGCCAACACCACCCTGCTGGAGACCTGCCAGGCTGTAGGACAGCCCTCCGGTTCCCCCGTACCAAGCACTGTGACAATAGCGTGCCTAGGCCGCAACCGCCAGCCACTCCGGTACAGAGGGCCCCGGCTGACTCCAGGCCTCACCTCAAGGGCTAGGCCCCGGTGGGGGATGTTGCATATGTGTATGTGAACAGTTTAACTGTGTTTGTGAAGCAGGGATCTAGAGATTATGATACCCCTGTTTTCACTGGGTTGCAGATATGAAAGAAAACTCTTCAATTTATACCTGGATTTATCATTACTAGTATTGAGCTGTGTGTATATATATATATATACTGGATAGGGGGAGTAGTACTATACAGGACAGGAGTAGTAATACTGTGATGTGTTTATATACAGGATAGAAGTAGTAGTGTGCATATATATATACAGGATAGGAGTAGTACTAATGATCTGTGCCCATATATACAGGATACGAGTACTAGTACTATGATGTGTCCATATATTCAGGATAGGAGTAGTAGTACTGAGATGTGCACATATACACAGGATAGTAGTAGCACTCTATCCTGTGCCCATATATATATGGGATAGGAGTAGAAGAAATGTTCTGTACCCATATCTATAGGATAAGAGTAGTATTACTGTGACTTGTCCATATATACAGGATTGGAGTAGTAGTACTGAGCTGTGCCCATATATATATGGGATAGGAGTAGTAGTAATGTTCTGTACCCATATATTCAGGATAAGAGTAGTAGTACTATGATTTATCTATAGGTATACAGAATAGAAGTAGTAATACTATGTGGTGTCCATACATACAGGATAGGAGTAGTAGTGCAGTTATGTGCCTATAAATATACATAATAGAAGTAGTAGTTCTGTGCTGTATCAATATATACAGAACAGTTGTAGCAGTACTGTGCTGCGATCATATATACAGAATAGGAGTAGTAGACATACACCTTCACACTAAAAACACACACACTTCCTATTGTATCCCTTCTCCCTTCCCGACAGTATTAAACACTTACCTATGTGTGACCTATTAGTACGTAACACGTCAGATGCCGCTGCAACATCCCCCACCGGGGCCTAGCCTTTTCTCAGGGCCTGGAGTCAGCCGGGCCCGCAGTACCTGAGTGGCTGGCGGTTGCGGCCTAGGCACGCTAGTGTCACGGTGCTTGGTATGGGGGAACCAGAGGGCTGTCCTACAGCCTTGCAGGTCTCCAGCAGGGTGGTGTTGGCAAGAAATGATGAGGGAGAGGCTGCTATAGCGGATCTCCCTGGGGCAACCCTTTGGTGTCTAGAGTATGAGTCTCTGTGTGGTGTACAGGGTGCCGTGATAGTGACAGCCGTAGTAGCAGGGACCAGGCGGAGGCAGAGGTTGAACAAAAACAACTTACAGTTCTTTATTGGAACCGACAGGAACTTCAGCAACATGCCTTTAACAGAATGGTGGAGTACTGAGATGCAGTTGGAGGAAGCCACAGGAGGTAGATCGCCAGCCTGGATGCAGAGGGCAGGCTGGGAGGTAGCTGTGTCCTAATAGGAAGCTTCAGCTTGTCCTGGAGTGCTTCAGGTATCACCCTTGAAGGTAGGATGATACCCCTTGCCTCACTATCTCTTATCTATTAGCTCCACTCTTCAGAGGCAGGGGCTAGGCTCTTCCTGCTCTGGTATGGTATGCTGGCTGAATAGAGTCTGGACTGGGATAACCCAGTCTGCTTCTTCTGATCTGAGCTAGGCTAAAACTAAACTCTTCTGATGTCCTGAAGACCCTCAGGTCTGACCAGGACTGGTCTCTTCTCCCTCCTGGGAGAGACTGCTCTCTAGAACATTCCTGGCCAGGGGTTTTGTAACTCCCCTGGTCAGGTGGTGGCTGCTCCTCCAATTACATCTCAGCTTACATTAGACAGAATGGAATACAAGTGATTGGACGACAGATCTTGAATCATACAAAACACTTAACTCCTGCCTTGCCAGGCAGGAGCTACCACTGCAATGTCCCCTGTGTGATGTGATGACATGCTGTGGGACGTATTCGCAAGCACTCCTTCGCCATTGCATCGGCGAGGGTGTTGCATACCCCCGGGCAATTGAAGGAGCCGCCCTCGGCTCGACTACAGATGGTTGGGGCGCAGAGGTAGATAAGGGCACTTCTGGGAAGTGTAGGCTATAAGATATGTAGGGACAAACCGCCCATGGTCCTGGAGACAGGCACCTGGGTTGGTGTCGGACTAAGACAAAGACATGTAAATGCTAAGTATGACAGTTGGTCGCTAACGCCATTAAACCGAACTGTACAGTAGGAAAGGTGTGGTGTCATGTCCTGTAATCCACTCCTTGCACCAAGGCCTGTATATTTGTTATGTAAACACTTCTTCCCTGGCGACAAATATATAGTGTGTGTATATATGCATTACATTGGCATATGTGACACAATAAGACATTGTACAATGTACAAGTACCTGCCGACTAACATTCTTACCCTTCCATGAGCGGCATCCAGGTGCTATCTCTATAACACCCCCGGTCCCCTAAAGACATGCAGTTTACGGACTACCCCCACGTGCAAACCTCGGTTTGAGGGATAAGGTAGCGGTCAGGATTTTACATAGACGGTCCGACACCGTCACGCTACAATCTGAAAAGCCTATCAAAGGTTAGTGCAAACTACTGACATCTATTGACAGTGTGCAAACATTTTGGTAAATTCACATTGGCTTAGGAGCTCAATGGGTACACATCTTAAACGTTACAAACGTTACATAGGAAGGCTACTCAGGGTAGCAGGATAAAATGTCTCTTTACCTGAAAAGGAAAAGGCATAAAAGTGCAAGCAGAATGTCCGTACCTAAAAAGAAGGCATTAAGTGCAATATAAAAATAAGTCAATAAAGTAGCAACTTGTATTGTAGCTGTTATTTCCCCAACGCAACCTTTGTTTTTGTGTTTGTGTTTACTTGTCTAGTTCTGTGTTAGTATTGTTTCCCTTTTTTCTTCTTTTTTCCTCTTACTCTCCCTCTCTTCAGATGGAAGTCTTGAAATTTTGCTCCTTTAATGTCAGGGGGCTAAATGTTCCTCAGAAATGCTCACAAATCTTGTATGACATGCATAAGCGATGGGTAAATATTCTGTTTTTACAGGAGATGCATTTCAAGTCCACCAGCGTGCCAAACATCCGGGATCGGAATTACCCGCATTGGTTCCACAGCGCTAACCCAGAGGCGAAGTCTAAAGGAGTGTCGATAGCCCTTCATAGGTCTTTGCCTCATGAAGTAATTGCCTCGCAGGGGCTAAATGTTCCTCAGAAACGCTCACAAATTTTGTATGACATGCGTAAGCGACGGGTAAATATTCTGTTTCTACAGGAGACGCATTTCAAGTCCACCAGCGTGCCCAACATCCGGGACCGGAATTACCCACACTGGTTCCACAGCGCTAACCCAGAGGCGAAGTCTAAAGGAGTATCGATAGCCCTTCATAGGTCTTTGCCTCATGAAGTAATTGCCTCGCAGACTTATGACTCTGGTCGTTATGTCTTCTTGAAGGTAAAAGTTATGGGACAAGTGTTGACTCTCGCCACCTGGTACTTGCCTAACCACAACCCTATCCCAATCTGTAAGACATTCTTAGCAGCGCTTTCGGAATTTGCCGAAGGTCATTTAGTGATAGGGGGAGATTTTAATTTCCCACTAGATCCCTCAGTTGACACCTCAACAGGCCGGAGCTCTACTCCTCAGAGTCAGATTAGATCCCTTAAACGGGACTTGCAGGCCCTCCAGCTCCTAGATATATGGCGTATTTTACATCCCAATGTTAAGGATTATTCATATTTTTCACCCGCGCACAGCTCCTATAGCCGGATTGACTTTTTCCTCATGAGCCATAATGCACTGACATGGGCCCCAACAGCAGAAACGGGAAACATATTATTCTCAGACCATGCCCCTGTATTTCTGACTTTGACACTGCCACAAAACACTCGCCCCCCATGGACTTGGCGGTTAAATGATAATCTTCTGAGGGACTCTTTGTGCACCACTGACATCAAGGAATGCATCAATACCCACATCCAAACACAAGCCGCTAATAACCTAATTCCTTTACCACATCAATGGGAGAATCTTAAAAGTAATCTAAGGGATATCTTTGTTAGATATGGTACTCGCCTCAAAAGGGAGAACCTTGCCCGGGTGGAGACTCTCACTTCCCAAATACAGAACCTTGAAATCCGTCACAAGGCCTCTTTATCCCAAGAGGTATTGGCTGAACTGATGTTAGCTAGGGAATCCCTGAGATCAATTTTAGATCAGAAATACCTCCAGCATAGGGCACGATTCCAAAGTTATTTATACGATCACGCAGATAAATGTGGCCGCCCCTTGTCCCGCCTTCTTCATCCCAGATCCCTCACTTCGTACATACCTAAGATCAAAGGCTCGGGGGGGACGGAGGTTTACCACCCTGCTGACATGTGTGATAGTTTCTCCTCATACTACTTCTCCCTGTAAGCCCTTATAGGAACCTGCCTTACATAAGGCGGACCACTCATACGAGGCCCAGGTGGACTCATACATGTCTGAAACCAGCCTACCTCTCTTACCTGAAGAGGCGGTCACCGCTCTAGAACGGGAGATTGAACCAGCGGAGGTCTCAGCTGTCATTAAACTCACTCCAGCAGGGAAAAGCTCCGACCCCGATGGATTTACGCCAGCCTTTTACAAACAATTTAGGGAGCTATTGTCTCCTTTGTTGGCCAGGGTTTTTGGCACTGTCTCTGTGGACTCTGGATTCCCAGTCCGGGCCTTGGAGGCTTATATTAGTGTGCTGCCCAAGCCGGGGAAGGTCCCGTCTCTCCCTGCCAGCTACCGTCCCATCTCTTTGATCAATGTGGACGTCAAATTGTTCGCTAGAGTTTTAGCCGAGAGACTGGCCCCTCGCCTGCCTTCAGTAATGCACACCGAGCAGGTGGGATTTGTTCTGGGACAAGAAGCCAGAGACAATTTGAACAAGACCTTCCTTTTAATGTCTCATGCAAGAGCGAGATCGCTTCCGGCCTGCTTGTTGTCTATTGATGCAGAAAAGGCCTTTGATCAGGTCCACTGGGGTTTCATGGAGGCAGCGCTGAAACAGATAGGCATAGGCCCAAATTTTTTAGGGAAAAACCTTCCATTGTACTCCAGCCCAACTGCGAAAGTCAGGGTAAATGGCAATCTGTCTTCTTCATTTAAGATCAAAAACGGGACTAGACAGGGATGCCCTTTATTCCCCTTGTAGCCTTACAGCGCTACAATAGAAAGAAACTGTCATTGTTTGGCAGGATCAACATCCTCAAAATGGATATTCTCCCTCGGTTCCTGTACATCTTTCAGGGCGTGCCCATTAAACCCCCAGCTACATTTTTCAGAACACTGCGCTCTGCCATGCTACAATTTATATGGGGCTCTGGTAGACCCAGAGTGAGTTGGAGAGTTCTCATCCGCCACAAGTCCAGAGGGGGCGCCGGTCTTCCTGATCTAAAAATGTACCACCAGGCCTCAATGATTATGAGACTCTTAGACTGGCATTTCCACTCCACAACTAAACAATGGGTGTCCTTGGAACAAACCTACTCTCCCTCCCGTGGATTTCCCCGGAGCCTGTTTCTCCCCTTCCTCCTCAGGCTACCCTTCTGAAAGACGCCTTTTGGCTGTGGCGATCGTTGACCTCTAGAGGGATCCTATCCCATCAGCACTGCCCTCTCACACCAATATTCCAAAACCCTGGCTTTCCTCCTGGAATGTCAAAATTGTCGTTTTGGGGTTAGGGAATCCTTGACGACCCCAGACTATATGATATTCTAAAAGGTTCTCTCTTGCCATCCCTGGCAAATTTCCATCCTCACCCTGAAGTGACTAACCCATCATGGTTTGAATACTAACAATTCTGATCCTTCATAGCTAAAGCTGGCCCCACCACCGCTTATACGGATTCTCTTACAGAATTAAGATAAACTATTTTGTTTATCGTCCGCCCCTTCTCATGTTATCTCGCAAATTTATTTGCTTCTATCCCAGGGCCCTGACATAGCTGAGCTGTCTTTTGTTAAGGGTTGGGAGCGCGACCTAGACAATGCCCCATCAGAAGAAGACTGGCAGTGCTCCTTCCTCTTTACCCATAAGCTGTCCTCTGCTTGTGCTACTCAGGAAAAGGGTTATAAGATTGTGTCTAGGTGGTACCGGGTGCCGACAGTGCTCCACTTGGCTTTTCCCTCTGTTTCAGCCTCTTGTTGGCGCTGTGGAAGAGAGAAGGGCGATATGCTGCACGTTTGGTGGACTTGCGATGCTCTCCGAAACAGATTCACAGGTAGCATTGCTGTCAATGCTCCCAGGACCCATTAGCTTACAGAAAAAATATATATTGCGGTTTTGCCTCATTGCGGCCAGAGCAGTGATCCCCAGGCATTGGCGATCCACTGTATGCCCTTCTATTGTCTGAATGGGCACCAGGGAGATTGTTGGCCTGGCTCGCAGGGAAGAGATAGCAGCAATCACGACGGGAGGCGTATGCAAGATGATACCCATGTTTGCCGTACTTGTTACGAGTTAAAGAATCCGAGAATTTTAAGGATCTGCTCGAGGGGTTAGACGGTTGAGGAACCAGGGTCGTTCTTTCCTCGTTCCTCTGATCATGGTTCTTCTCTCTAACATCTGTCCCCCTACAGCTTATACCCATACATGTTTGTTTTCCTCCTGATGATAAGATCGTAAGAATTGAGGTGGGTTTCTGCTCTTAATATAGAGGAAATTCCCACAGGAGCGTTGTGTTAAAAAAATGCATAGTTCCAAAAATTCATATTTTAAGATATATATATTGCATTTTGCCTCATGCACTGCAACATAATAATACATTGTAATTCTCTGCACTACTTAATGTTTTTGACAATCACTTCGATATTTTCACATTGGCGATTGTTATGTCATTTGGTTTTTGTTTACCTTGTTATTGTCTATTGTTTGTTTGTTTATTGATACATGTTTTCAATAAACTGATTCAACATAAATATGCATAGGGAGCGTGGTTTGGTCTTCAGTGCTGTGTTTTAGTATGTCACACACATGACAGCCGCGGCTCTTAGAATCGCTTCACTCTTCACTTCCATGTGCAGTTACATAGGCCAACCTCCCTCAATAAGCGAAGCGGGAACGCAGCCTGACAGGTAACGTCTGTGCCAGCTCGAAAGAACTGAGTGAGGGCCAAGATCCCACTAAACTATCAAAGAGTGCACTCTTTTACACTGATGGCACAATGATATAGTGTGAAGTGGCATCAAAGCAGCAGCAGCAGAGCCCGCAGAGTGGCACAATGATATAGTGTGACGTGGTGGCATCAGTGAAGCAGGAGCTCGCAGAGTGGCACACATGATATATGTGAGGTGGCATCGGAAGCGCAGGAGCCCGCAGAGTGGCACAGTGATCATGCGTGGTGGCATCAGTAGCAGCAGCAGGAGTCCGCAAGTGCACAATGATTATAGTATGAAGGTGGCACAGAAAGCAGGAGCCCGCAGAGTGGCACAATGATATAGTGTGTTGGGGCATCAAAAGCAGCAGCAGGAGCCCGCATAGTGGCCACAATATATAGTGTGAAGGTGGCATCAGTAGCAGCAGGAGGACCGCAAAGTGGCACAATGATATAGTGTGAAGGTGGCATCAGAAGCAGCAAGAGCGGGAGAGTGCACAATGATAGTGTGTTGGTGGCATCAAGAGCAGCAGCAGGAGAGCCTTCAGAGTGGCACATTGATATAGTGGTGAAGCTCAGTAGCATCAGCAGCAGCAGGAGCCGCAGAGTGGCACAATGATATAGTGTGAAGGTGGCATCAGTACAGAGCAGCAGGAGAGCCACAGAGTGGCACATGATAGTGTGTTTATGGCATCAAAGCAGCAGGAGCCCGCGAGTGCACAATGATATGTGACGGTGGCATCAGTAGAAGAAGGAGCCTGTAGAGGCACAATGATATGAGTGAAGGTGGCATCAGAAGCAGCAGGAGCCGCAGGTGGCACAATGATATAGTGTGGGAAGGTGGCATAGAAGCACAGGAACCCGATAGTGGCACATATATAGTATGAAGGTGGCATCAGAAGCAGCAGGAGCCCGCAGAGTGGCACAAGATATAGTGAGGGGGGGGAATGGCTCCCTTACAGCCTGAATCCCTCCACCCCCATGCCCCGTTTTCGTCCTTCCTCCCATACTTAGCCCTTCCTACTCCCTCCCATCCCTCATGCTCCCCTTCATTTACTCCCTCTTCACCCCCCCCCCGGTCCATCCTCCTTTTCTCTCTCCACTGGCGCTGTCTCATCCCCTTATCACCACCCATCCGCTTTCTCGCCCTTACTATTTGCATGCCCCCCTTCTCCCTGGGCGCCGATGCTTTTACCTCCCTCTTCCTCCGCCCTTCCTTCCCCCCTCCTTGTCCCCCCCTTACATCTTCGCCTCTCCCACACTGCCTTCCCCTAGTCTCGCTTTCACCTGACTGGCACCCCCTATACTCCACCCCCCTCATTCTCTCTCAGCCTTTCACACATATACTCTTATTCATCTCCCTCATTATTTTTTTTCTTAGCCTCCGCTTCCACACCTTTTTTTATTCATCCAGCTCCCTACTTGTCTCTTCATTCCTTTTTCTTCTCCCTACTATCGCCTTCCCTTCAACCGTCTTTGTCTTTCTTTCATCTTCTCACTTCTGTCAGTAGCAGCAAGCAGGGCCGACAGAGTGCACAATGATATAGTGTGGGCGGTGGCATCAGAAGCAGCAGGAGCCCCATAGTGGCCACAATAGAGTGTGGAAGGTGGCATCAGAGCAGCAGGAGACCGCATAGTGGCACAATGATATGGTGAAGGTGGCCATCAGAAGCAGCAAGAGCGGAGAGTGGCACAATGATATAGTGTGTTGTGGCATCAAAAAGCAGCAGCAGCAGGAGCCTTCAGAGTGGCACATTGATTAGTGTTGAAGGCATCAGTAGCAGCAGCGGCAGCAGGAGCCCGCAGAGTGGCACAATGATATAGTGTGAAGGTGGATCAGTAGCAGCAGCAGCAGGAGGAGCCCACAGAGTGGCACATGATATAGTGTGTTGATGGCATCAGAAGCAGCAGGAGCCCGCAGAGTGGCACAATGATATAGTGTGACGGGTGGCAGCAGTTTAGAAAGCAGGAGCCTGTAGAGTGGCACAATGATATAGTGTGAAGGTGGCATCAGAACAGCAGGAGCACGCAGAGTGGCACAATGATATAGTGTGTGATCAGGTTCGCATCAGAAGCAGCATCTGTGAGACCAGCATAGTGGCACAATGATATGAGGATGAAGGTGGCATCAGAAGAGCAGGAGCCCGCAGAGTGGCACAATGATATGTGTGAGAGCGTGGCATCAGAAGCGCAGGAGCGGCGTGCAGTGAGAGTGCACAATAGTGCAGTCGGACATACACCGTATATCAGAGTGGCAGATAAGTGTGGTGCCCATGATATAGTGGTTGGTGGCATTCAGAGAGCAGCAGGCACCGGATGAGCCCACTTCAGCCACTGGCGACTTGGCCAACGTGAGAGAGTGCGTCATGAGCGCAGCAGCTGAATTCGGAGCCGAACAGAGTTCTGGCCAATGATATAGTGTGAAGGTGGCATCAGTAGCAGCAGGAGCTCGCAGACGTCAGTGCACAATGATCATTAGTGCGCCACATATGTGGGCGTCGCGGGCCTGCTAGGAGTGCCATTATTACCATACATCAGTGGCAAGTGATTACGGTTGGCACTATTGTTTCTTCCGAGCATGATTAGTAGCTAGGGACCGCAGCACGCAGATGGCGCGTCTACGCAGCGCAGGAGCCACAGAGTGGCACAATGACCCGAGTGAGTGTACGATATCCTGGTGTCTCCCCCCGGGCAATTCAGTAAGCTCAGCAGCCCAAACAGGAGCCCCAGAGCCAGTGGCACAATGAGTTTATAATGTGAAGATGGTCATCAGAAGCAGCAGGAGCCTGCAGAGTGTCACCATGATATAGTGTGGAGGTGGCGGAAATTCCAGTCCCTGGTAAAGATGGTAGGAGGCAGATGGGTGCAACTAGCAGCAGTGTGTGGACATCAGGCGGGGTGGCAGCATCAGAATAGGAGCTGAGGCAGGTAGTTAGGAACCCGACTCATTTCTCAAGTTTGGAGAGGGTGTCATGGCTGATCTAATCTGATGCATTAGGCATTGTGATGAGTTGAAAATCTGGCGATCCAAGCCTGATTCATCTGACAAGGTCAGTCTCTCCAAATTACGGGTGGACAAGCGGGGTTCTCCTGGGGGGGTAACGATGGCCCTGCCGACTGAACAGGGAGGAACAGCTTCTCTACTGCAACTCCGCAAGTTGCGGCACGCATTAAGTTTTGGCTGCCCAGTAGTCATGGGATCTCTACCTCAGGTGGTAAAGTGCTGCCAAGTAAGCCACCACCTGCTGGTGCAGGGTCTGCTTCATGTCCTGCTGCTGTGCTGGTGGCGGCTACCCTCCTCACTAGGCGGTGGTGAAGGAAATTGCTCATTAAGGAATCCAGACTTAAGCGAATGTTGATGGAACTGCTACTGCTCCTACACCCCCCAGCTCCACAGCAGCTGTAGTAGTAGTATGTGAGCAATGACTGACAGGAATCGCCCGGTCAGACCTGACAGAGGATGGGACAATGGCGCACATAGGCAGTGGCCAACTGTGTGCTCAGTATTTCTCTATAGTATGCCAGTTGTGCCTTCCTCTCAGCAGCAGGAAAAAAAGTCACCCATTTTTGACCGGTAGCGAGGGGATCTAGGAGGGTGGAGAGCCAAAAGTATCCCTATGCCGGATGTTGACTATTCGGCTGTCAAAAGCAGCATGCTGCGGGCCATCTGCGCAAGTGACTCTGAAGGACTCCCGGTCTCCATATCCACAGTATACTGCCACGGTGCTTCTGGGTCATCTGCCTCGTCTTCTACCTCCGGATGCTCCTGCTCCTCCTCTCCTGTCACCGGAGTATAAAAACCACAAATTGCACCAGACTCTGCTTGTGCTCCAATGTCCTCCTCCTCTTCCTCCTCCAGTTCAGCCCCCACCGGACTCATGTGGCCATGAGATGTAGTCTCCACTTCTCCAGTGCCCTGACCAGACACATTTTGCAGCATGAGTTCCAGGACATGAAGCAGTGGAATGACGTTATTCATCCCGCAGTCCTGGCGACTGACAAATAACGTGGCCTCTTTAAAAGGCCTGCGCAAACGGCAGGTGTCACGCATGAGCTGCCAGTGGCTGACATCAAAGTTACACAGGGGAGTACTACAGTCTGCTGTCATCATTTAAAAAATCATTAATGGCTTTTCTCTGTTCATACAGGCGGTCTAACATATGGAGGCTGGAATTCAGACGGGTGGAAACATCACATATCAGACTATGTTGGGGTAGGCCGTTCTGGCGCTGCAACTCGAGGAGGGTGTGCTTGGCTTTGTAAGAATGGCAGAAGTGTGTGCACAGTGTCCTGGCCATTTTTAAAATGTCTTGCAGATGGGTGTAAGACTTCAGGAACTTGTTGACTACCAGATTGAACACGTGCGCCATGCAGGGCGCATGGACCATCTCTCCTCGGTGCAGTGCGGACACCATGTTCCTCCCATTGTCTGTTACCATGGTTCCGATTTTTAGTTGCATGGAAACCAGCGCAGCTGCACCACAAAAGGGTTGCGTGTGCCCCAATCCCAGTGCACACACAAAAGTGAAGTGCGCAACCCTTAGTAAATGAGCCCCATTATCATCAATCTAGTTCTATGTGCTGATAATGTGGTTAGATTATCAGGGTACAAGGTTTATATACACTTTGATTTACCCTCTAATTGTTCACTAGTATCTGACACTTGTAAAAAGAGGAGAGACAGATCAGAGATGAGATGATGTGATCAATGATCAATGAGATGCATATTACACACTATGCACATTACACATTATTGCTACATATCTGTTCTCACAGATATCTGATGTGACTCCCTCCACGTCCCCGGGTAAAGAACTTGTCTGCAGCTTTTCTTCTCCTAACGATGTGAGGTGTGTGCCGGCAGGAAGTGAGTGCGTGTCTTTGAGATCCGTCCTGAAAGCCAGGGGGAGAGGGCTAGAGGCAGAGAGCAGAGAAGATCTTAGTTCCATAGTATGAGACAAGTTGGCTCCCAGGGTCAACTGAAATTGTGTAGACCAGTTCTGATAGAGACACGTTGTGCTTATATCTGTGAAATTATATATGTGGAATGCTGGATTTTTGTTAAAAACATTGAATTAGAGAATGTGTTATTTTTTTATCCTGAGAATATTTATTGACTTTGTGGGAATACCCCTTTAATGAACAAATCAATATCACTTGGGATGTAAATGTAGTTTCTTTGATTTGCCTCTCAGATTATCTCAGTACTGTAGTGGCTCCTTCCTCTGCCTATGCTGACAAACCGTAGAGTCCGTAGTTTTGTCCGTAGAGTTTATTTGTTGGACTCCTGGGAAGGGAGGGGCTGCCGATTCCTGCTCACATAGGAGGAGGTCATCTGACAGTGATCTCTGTGTGTATAGCAGAGCTGGATATATTCAGAACTGTGGATATAAATGTCTCCTAAACACAATAGTGAGGTACAAGATCTCCCTTGTTCCCTATCAGTTCCCCATTCCAGTCTGTGATTCTACAGACATTTCTCTGTCTCCCTATTCACCTCATGCTGCAGCCCTTCCCCCACCTTGTCATCAGCTCTGTGCATTAAAGCTATTAACCATTAGTGCACATGGTATTGCTTTGCTTACTTTGTTTGGGTCATCTTATGCTTGTGAGCAGCTCCTTTCAGCTTTGAATTATCAAATCTGACAGTAGAAACAGATGCCCTGTGTGCCACATTTGTTGATCTCAAGCTTACAAAGTATGAGCCAAGGAAAGACAAATTATTAGCATGCATGCAACAACAAAAAAATCACATTAAAGTGTGTTTTCCATCACTTTTTACTATACAGTACTGCCACCAGTGTTAGGTGGAGCCATTAGTATTTAGTCAGCATTAGGTGGAGTTTTGTTTTTGGCCCTGGAAAGACATGTAACGATACCTTAGTGTACGTTGTTAGAAGTAAGAATCTTACCCCCGAGTGACTTCTGTAGCTGGCTGCTGTTTGAATCCAACAACAGCTACTTAAGGGTGGGAGCTCTGTAACAAAGCAACAGAGAACTCCTACAATCCTAGAATATAAATGTATTTTTTATAGTGATGCTGCTTTTAACAACATACACAGGGGTATGATTACACATCTTTACAGGAACAATATCCAACACTGGCTGCTGTAATACATGGTAAACATTAAAGACAGATTCTGGTTTAATTGTTAACAATCATGCAAAATACCAAACATTTAAGCTTTGTTATAGTATTTTTATTGTAATACAAAATAATGTAGTGTATGAGCTGTTTTATCTCAATTAAAGCCTTGTTATTCTAGTCACATTTTTGTGTTGGCACTTTGCTATGAGTAAGTTGGATTTGGGTTGCAATTTGGGCACTAGGCCTGTAACGTCCGTGCCTGAATGTTGCTCTATCCGCAGTTGGCGGAATACATGGCGTATTTGTGTGTGAACTGTGGCTTAATTCATGTGTTTGGATTAACTGAGCCACACCCTGCTACTTGCATTTCTGTCCTGCCCAGCAAGGATTACTAGCCTGATGGACAGTTCCCCCAGTGTGCTGCTGGAGGCGTGTCCGGGATCGGCTTTATATACCTGCCCATTCCCATCTAACTTTGCTGGTTATTTTGAGTCTGACCTGAGTATACTCGCTTGATCTTGATCTTTACCTGACCTGTGTTTTATACCCGTTTGTTCTTGACCTGTCTCTGCTTGTCTGCCTGTATCTGTACCTGACCTGTATATTATCTTCTTGATCTTGACCTGACCTGTGTATATCCTGCCTGTACCTGTATCTGGATCTGACCTGTGATTATCTGCCTGAAGACCTGTATATATCTGTCCCTGTCTCAGTCTTTTGTTTGTGTTCTGTGCACCAGTGTGAACACTGGTCTATTCCTGTATTCCGGTTTCCTGTTCAGTCCTGTGTTTGTATTCTGTGTACCAGTATGTACACTGGTCTATACCTGTATTTCCGTTACCTGTCCGCTCCACCATCCAGCAGCTGCCAGACGAAGTAAGTGTCCCCTGTCCTGTTGTAGGGTCACTCAGGGACCGTCAGTTAGGTTCCTGATAGTGGGTTCGCCCTTATCAGGGCGGTTTAGCTGATTTAGGCAGGGCCTTAGCCCGCAGGGACGTCGCAGGGTGAGTTCGCCATCACTTACGTAGTCTGACAGCTAGCGCCAAGTCTGGTTGTGGTTGCGCAGTTGCTGGACGGGTGCTGACATAATTACCAGCCCTACTTACACTATGGAGGCCATGGAAGCTGTTGTTGGTCTGGTACAGAGTCTGGCTCACATGGTGCAGAATCTGTCTGAACATGTGCAGCAACAGGAACAGCGCCTCCCATTGATTTCTGGTCAGACTGTGTATGGGCCTAAGGCACAGATTTCTAATCTCTTTGCTGGAGACATTTTTCCCTTCAGGGAGAGTTGCAAGCTGTATTTCAACCTTAGGTCCCAGTCTTCTGGTAATGATGCCCAGAGGGTAGGCATCATGTCACTTCTTCGTGGAAGCCCTCCTCCCAACCTCTATGGGAATAGTGAGGGTCCGGTGGCCCCTCATAAAAGGGGGGTTACTGTAACGTCCGTGCCTGAATGTTGCTCTATCCGCAGTTGGCGGAATACATGGCGTATTTGTGTGTGAACTGTGGCTTAATTCATGTGTTTGGATGAACTGAGCCACACCCTGCTACTTGCATTTCTGTCCTGCCCAGCAAGGATTACTAGCCTGATGGACAGTTCCCCCAGTGTGCTGCTGGAGGAGTGTCCGGGATCGGCTTTATATACCTGCCCATTCCCATCTTAACTTGCTGGTTATTTTGAGTATGACCTGAGTATACTCGCTTGATCTTGATCTTTACCTGACCTGTGTTTTATACCCGTTTGTTCTTGACCTGTCTCTGCTTGTCTGCCTGTATCTGTACCTGACCTGTATATTATCTGCTTGATCTTGACCTGACCTGTGTATATCCTGCCTCTACCTGTACCTGTATCTGGATCTGACCTGTGATTATCTGCCTGAAGACCTGTATATATCTGTCCCTGTCTCAGTCTTGTGTTTGTCTTCTGTGCACCAGTGTGAACACTGGTCTATTCCTGTATTCCAGTTTCCTGTTCAGTCCTGTGTTTGTATTCTGTGTACCAGTATGTACACTGGTCTATACCTGTATTTCCGTTATCTGTCCGCTCCACCATCCAGCAGCTGCCAGATGAAGTAAATGTCCCCTGTCCTGTTGTAGGGTGACTCAGGAACCGTCAGTTAGCTAGCGCCAAGTCTGGTTGTGGTTGCGCAATTGCTGGACGGGTGCTGACAAGGCCTCAATAAGGTTCGCCATCACTGCCCTAGAGGTAGCGATCATTCTACCATCACTACCATCTACCATCTGGTGGTAGATGTTCTTTAAACAAATACACACATTTTCTTCATAACACACTTTTTTTATTAAAACAATTTTTATTGGTTTTTATAGTTTTACATATACACAGATGCATATTAAGTAATGTCATACATATATCCCATAGTCTTCCAAGCTCTTATTGGTAATTATAGTTAAGTCCATTTCCCTTTTTTTTCCCCTTGATATTAAAAATCTGCCTGTCTGATAATACCAAGTCATAAAGAGATTAACATGACTAGAGCTGGTACAAGGTATACAACCAAAAAAACAAAGAACAAACAAAGAAAACCGTCACAAACAGTTTAAACAATTAAACATTTTAAACAGTGACCTGAGATTGATTAGGGTGTACTTGTGTTTATCCTTGGTAATTTGGGCTATTTATCCATTTTTCCCAGGCTGGTTTATATTTGTGGTATTTATTTTCTTGTAAGGAGATGTGTTTTTCATATAGGCAATTGGTGTTCACCTGATTGACAATTTCACTCACCCTGGGGCATTGGACTCCCTTCCAGTGTCTGGTGATGACTAGTTTGGTGGCTATTAAAGTGTGAGTTATAATTGCTCTGTCACTTGTTCTCTATCCCTATCAGTACAGGTAGGGATCAGTGCAGTTACAGGTGATGGTGTAATGTTTTGATTTAGTGTGTTATAAAGGATTTGGAATATTTTCCCCCATAAGGGCTTAATAACTGGTCATGGCCATAGGATATGTAGTAATGAAACTCTGCAACCGCAGCTCCTCCAACATAATGGAGATGTTGAGGAGTAGATCTTATTTAAGCGGGAGGGGGTGAAATACCATCTCATGCGGGTTTGGCTAAGGCCTCTTGGTGGGTGGTACATCCCATTTGAGCATGTAGGGAAGTTTGGAGAAGGTTTTTTTGTTTTCTAACAAATTATAAAAAAGGATATACCTTTCCTTATGCCTAGTGGAGCTTGTAATTTTTGTGTAATCCTGCAGTTTAACACTGGATTTGCAATGGGAGTAGTGTTGAGGAAATTACGTATTCTCATATATTTAAAGAAATCGGCAGGTGCGAAACTGGTATTTTTGGCAACTGCTCAGCGATAGTACTCTATGTATTTAATTTTTCTAGAGGACCACCTGCCTGCTCCTCCGGTTTGAAAACTTTTTGGACTGCACATACAGGCACTCAATCTATTTAATTTTTCTGGAGGACCACACCTACCTGCTCCTCTGTTTGAAAACTTTTTGGACTGCCACATACAGGCACTATCCAAATTAAATTGTCTCCATAGTAGCCTCCACAGTCGTCTTTTAGCTGGCTCCACACGTTGTCTCCATCTACATCCACACCGTCATCGCCATAGCTGCCTCCAAAGTCGTCCATATAGCTGCCTCCATACATGGTCTCCTTATCAAAACGAACTGTGTGCAGGCAAAATTTGTGTGGTTCATGAATTCCACATCAAACTTGTTAACTTGTCGCCACCCTGCTGTGTATCCACAAAATATACTGGCAAACTTTATCATTTACCGATATTTTTCGCGCTTCTTGCGCATACTGTTTACATTCCCACACCCGCCATAACCAAACTTATAGAAGCCACTACACTTGATTATACAAAGGTTCTTAGAAGTGCTGTTTGGGGGTAGCCGAGAGACAGGCTTGGAAGGCGAAAGACTCGCCCTGGCAGCGGAGCGCCCAAGCCCATCCCAAGATCCAACTAACATAGTTTTAACTGCAGCACCTTTAATCTACTACTAGTCACTGCTCCATACATGGTCCCCTTATCAAACGGCTGTTGTCAGGCTAAGTTTCAGGTGTTTACAATACATATGGACTCGGCCATCTGTCGCCCCATGATTTGGAGACCTGAAGTTGCAAATCGTAGCAGCGCAATATGAATGCCCCATACTGTCGCTCTTATCATGGAAGTCGTCTCCATGGCGCCTCCACATGTCGTCCCCTTATCAAAAGAGCTGTGTCAGGCTCATTTTCGGGTGTTTAACCAGATCGTTATGGGAAATTGGTCACTATGTCCCCACCATGCTGTGTAATCGACTAATATACCGTCAACCTTTTGTTCACATAGGAAATAATTTCAGAGCTCTTGCTCACCTCTTTGGGAAGCCTGAGTCCATTTAGGGTAGTAGCCATGACACTCTCTATCCTGCCGCTGCTTCTGCACCGTCCCCTGTAGTGTCAGGGCATTATTGCAGGTTTTAGATGCTATCTAGCCTCATTCGGTCACTCGTCATGGCCATTCTGTTGCCAATATTTTGGCATAATGGTGCGATTAAGCAGCCTCAGAGGCATCCATGCATGTGCCCCTGTCTGTTCCTGTCCATTTCCGTTGGTGTTTCCATCCTTTTCTGAGGTTCCCAGGTGTCTGGCCAAGCTTCCCTGTGCAAGCCTGGTCCCTGAAAAATGCTCGAGTCTCCGATTATTCAATGGGGCCGTTATTCGAGACGAGCACTCGAGACATCGGGAAAGTTCGTCTCGAATAACGAGTACCCGAGATTTTAGTGCTCGCTCATCTCTAGTTACAATCAAGGTAGGCAGAAGAGCATCTCTGAACGCACAGTACGTCAAACTTGAGGCACATGGGCTACAGCAGCAGAAGACCACACCGGGGGCCACCTCCGTTTCAGCTAAGAACAGCGAAACTGAGGCTACAATTTTCACAAGCCATCGAAATTGGACAGTAGAAGATTGGAAAAATGTTGCCTGATCTGATGAGTCTCGATTTTGCTGCGACATTCAGATGGTAGGGTCAGAATTGGCGCAACAATGAAAGCATGGGTCCATCCTGCCTGTATCAACGTTCAGGCTGGTGGTGGTGGTGTCATGGTGTGGGAATATTTTATTGGCAATCTTTGGGCCCCTTGGTACCAATTGAGCATCGTTGCAATGCCACAGCCTACCTGAGTATTGTGCTGACCATGGCCATCCCTTTATGAGCACAATGTACCCAGTAACATCTGATGGCTACTTTAGCAAGGATAATGCGCCATGTCATAAGCTGGAATCATCTCAGACGGTTTCTTGAACATGACAATGAGTTCACTGTACTTAAATGGCCTTCACGTCACCAGATCTCAATCCAATAGAGCATCTTGGGATGGTGGTGAAATGGGAGATTCGCATCATGGATGTGCAGCTGACAAATCTGCGGCAACTGTTGATGCCATCATGTCAATATGGACCAAAATCTCTGAGGAATGTCCAGCACCTTGTTGAATCTATGCCACGAAGAATTGAGGCAGTTCTGAAGGCAAAAGGGTGTCCAACCCATTACTAGCATGGTGTACCTAATAAAGTGGCCGGTGAGTTTACATCCTCTTATGGTTCGGCGAACCTGCAACCTATAAAATGATGATTCTCCCGATATATCTATATTTATTACGCACAATCCCTATCCCAATTCCTGATTCTTTCTTTGTCAAAGCAAAAACACAATTTAACAAATTCATCTGGCAGGGCTATCACCCCAGGATAGCATTAATACACTATCTAAAACAGGAGGCCTAGGATTCCCTGATCTAAAGGACTATCATTATGCAGCCATCTAGTCCATCAATGGTGGAACGACTCTCCTGCAAAGTCTGATCCAATATTGAAAAAAGCTACCAAAAACATACAGGAATAGAATATTGACACACACATGGATCAACCCACCCCCTTCTAAACTATTAGCAATTCAAGCTACTGACAGAGCCTGGGAAGAATTCAGCCTAAGACAAACAGAAAGGGACCCCCCCCCCCACAAGAATTCCAATCAATCTCTAGAACAAGCAATCCCGAAATGACTTAAACTCCTGGTATAATAAAGGAGTCCACTCCATTATAGAAATACTATAATGGAAATCTTCCCTATAATATTCTCACTCAGAAAGTTTCTCGCAGCATCTTTTATACGGTTGCAGGTTCCCGAACCATAAAGGATGTAAACTCACCGCCACTTATTAGGTCACCATGCTAGTAATGGGTTGGACACCCTTTTGCCTTCAGAACTGCCTCAATTCTTCGTGGCATAGATTCAACAAGGTTCTGGAACTCTTCCTCAGAGATTTTGGTCCATATTGACATGATGGCATCACACAGTTGCCGCAGATTTGTCTCACCTGCACATCCATGATGCAATCTCCCATTTCACCACATCCCAAAATGCTCTATTGGATTGAGATCTGTGACTGTGAAGGCCATTTGAGTACAGTGAACTCATTGTCATGTTCAAGAAACCAGTCTGAGATGATTCCAGCTTTATACATGGCGCATTATCCTGCTGAAAGTAGCCATCAGATGTTACTGGGTACATTGTGCTCATAAGGGATGGACATGGTCAGCAACATACTCAGGTAGGGTGGCATTGCAACGATGCTCATTGGTACCAAGGGGCCCAAAAGAGTGCAATAAAATATTCCCACCACCATGACACCACCACCACCAGCCGTAACCGTTGATACAAGGCAGGATGGACCATGCTTTCATTGTTTTGACGCCAATTCTGACCTCTACCATCTGAATGTCGCAGCAGAAATCGAGACTCTCAGATCAGGCAACATTTTTCCAATCTTCTACTGTCCAATTTCGATGAGCTTGTGAAAATTGTAGTCCCTCAGTTTCTCCCGATATATCTATATTTATTACGCACAATCCCTATCCCAATTCCTGATTCTTTCTTTGTCAAAGCAAAAACACAATTTAACAAATTCATCTGGCAGGGCTATCACCCCAGGATAGCATTTAATACACTATCTAAAACAGGAGGCCTAGGATTCCCTGATCTAAAGGACTATCATTATGCAGCCATTCTAGTCCAATCACAATGGTGGAACGACTCTCCTGACAAAGTCTGATCCAATATTGAAAAAAGCTACCAAAAACATACAGGAATAGAATCTTGACACACACATGGAGGATCAAACCACCCCCTTCTAAACTATTAGCAATTCAAGCTACTGACAGAGCCTGGGAAGAATTCAGCCTAAGACAAACAGAAAGGAGACCCCCCCCACAAGATATTCCAATCAATCTCCTAGAACAAGCAATCCCGAATATGAACTTAAACTCCTGGTATAATAACGGAGTCCACTCCATTAAAGAAATACTTATCAATGGGAAAATCTCTCCCTATAATATTCTCACTCAGAAAGTTTTTTTCGCACCTGCCGATTTCTTTAAATATATGAGAATACGTAATTTCCTCCCGCAGATTGGTCCAGCTGCACATCCATGATGCGAATCTCCCATTTCACCCCATCCCAAGATGCTCTATTGGATTGAGATCTGGTGACGTGAAGGCCATTTAAGTACAGTGAACTCATTGTCATGTTCAAGAAACCAGTCTGAGATGATTCCAGCTTATGACATGGCGCATTATCCTTGCTAAAGTAGCCATCAGATGTTACTGGGTACATTGTGCTCATAAGGGATGGCCATGGTCAGCACAATACTCAGGTAGGCTGTGGCATTGCAACGATGCTCATTGGTACCAAGGGGCCCAAAGATGCCAATAAAATATTCCCACACCATGACACCACCACCACCAGCCTGAACGTTGATACAGGCAGGATGGACCCATGCTTTCATTGTTGCGCCAATTCTGACCCTACCATCTGAATGTCGCAGCAAAATCGAGACTCATCAGATCAGGCAACATTTTTCCAATCTTCTACTGTCCAATTTCGATGGCTTGTGAAAATTGTAGCCTCAGTTTCGCTGTTCTTAGCTGAAACGGAGGGGCCCCCGGTGTGTCTTCTGCTGCTGTAGCCCATGTGCCTCAAAGTTTGACGTACTGTGCGTTCAGAGATGCTCTTCTGCCTACCTTGATTGTAACTAGAGATGAGCGAGCACTAAAATGCTCGGGTACTCGTTATTCGAGACGAACTTTTCCCGATGCTCGAGTGCTCGTCTCGAATAACGAGCCCCATTGAAGTAAATCGGAGACTCGAGCATTTTTCAAGGGACCAGCTCTGCACAGGGAAGCTTGGCCAGACACCTGGGAACTCAGAAAAGGATGGAAACACCAACGGAAATGGCAGGAACAGCAGGGGCACATGCATGGAATGCCTCTAGGCTGCTTAATCGCACCATTATGCCAAAATATGGCAACAGAATGGCCATGACAGAGTGACCGAATGAGGCTAGATAGCATCTAAAACATGCAATAATGACCCCTGACACTACAGGGGACGGACTGCAGAAGCAGCGGCAGGATAGAGAGTGTCATGGCTACTACCCTAAATGGACTCAGGCTTCCAAAGAGGTGAGCAAGAGCTCTGAAATTATTTCCTATGTGAACAAAAGGTTGACGGTATATTTAGTCGATTACACAGCATGGTGGGGACATAGTGACCAATTCCCATAACGATCTGGTAAACACCCGAAAAAATGAGCCTGACACAGCTCTTTTGATAAGGGGACGACATGTGGAGGCAGCCATGGAGACGACTTCCATGATAAGACGACAGTATGGGGCATTCATATTGCGCTGCTACGATTTGCAACTTCAGGTCTCCAATCATGGGGCGACAGATGGGCCGAGTCCACTATGTATTGGAAACACCTGAAATTACCTGACAACAGCTCGTTTGATAAGGGGACCATGTATGGAGCAGTGAACTAGTAGTAGATTAAAGGTGCTGCAGTTAAAACTATGTTAGTTGGATCTTGGGATGGGCTTGGGCGCTCCGCTGCCAGGGCGAGCTTTCGCCTCTCCAAGCCCTGTCTCTCGGTACCCCCAAACAGCATTCTAAGAACCTTTTGTATAATCAAGTGTAGTGGCTTCTATAAGTTTGGTTATGGCGGGTGTGGGAATGTAAACAGTATGCGCAAGAAGCGCGAAAAATAGGTAAATGATAAAAGTTTGCCAGTATATTTTGTGGATACACAGCAGGGTGGCGACAAGTTAACAAGTTTGATGTGGAATTCATGAAACCACACAAAATTTTGCCTGCAACAGTTCGTTTGATAAGGAGACCTGTATGGAGGCAGCTATATGGACGACTTTGGAGGCAGCTATGGCGATGACGGTGTGGATGTAGAATGGAGACAACGTGTGGAGCCAGCTAAAAGACGACCTGTGGAGGCTACTATGGAGACAATTTAATTTGGATAGTGCCTGTATGTGGCAGTCCAAAAAGTTTTCAACAGAGGAGCAGGTATTGGTCCTCCAGAAAAATTAAATAGATTGAGTGCCTGTATGTGGCAGTCCAAAAAGTTTTCAACCGGAGGAGCAGGCAGGTGGTCCTCTAAAAAATTAAATACATAGAGTACTATATCAGCCTAGAGCACGTTGCCAAAAATACCAGTTCAACTGTGTGATGCCATCATGTCAATATGGACCAAAATCTCTGAGGAATGCTTCCAGCACCTTGTTGAATCTATGCCACGAAGAATTGTGGCAGTTCTGAAGGCAAAAGGGTGTCCAACCCATTACTAGCATGGTGTACCTAATAAAGTGGCCGGTGAGGTAGCCATCAGATGTTGGGTACATTGTGGTCATAAAGGGATGGACATAGTCAGCAACAATACTCAGGTAGGCTGTGGCGCTGCAACGTTGATACAAGGCAGGATGGACCCATGCTTTCATGTTGTTGACGCCAAATTCTGACCCTACCATCCAAATGTCGCAGCAGAAATCGAGACTCATCAGACCAGGCAACGTTTTTCCAATCTTCTACTGTCCAATTTCGATGAGCTTGGGCAAATTGTAGCCTCAGTTTCCTGTTCTTAGCTGAAAGGAGTGGCACCCGGTGTGGTCTTCTGCTGCTGTAGCCCATCTGCCTCAAAGTTCGACGTACTGTGCGTTCAGAGATGCTCTTCTGCCTACCTTGGTTGTAACTAGAGATGAGCGAGCACTAAAATGCTCGGGTACTCGTTATTCGAGACGAACTTTTCCCGATGCTCGAGTGCTCGTCTCGAATAACGAGCCCCATTGAAGTCAATGGGAGACTCGAGCATTTTTCAAGGGGACCAAGGCTCTGCACAGGGAAGCTTGGCCAAACACCTGGGAACCTCAGAAAAGGATGGAAACACCACGGAAATGGACAGGAAACAGCAGGGGCAGCATGCATGGATGCCTCTGAGGCTGCTTAATCGCACCATTATGCCAAAATTATGGGCAACAGCATGGCCATGACAGCGCCAGTTCGTGCCACATGTCCAGCTTTGAAACCCAGTAGTTGTAAGGAGCTGTGTGATCATTTAGGATGATGGTATGGTCAGCTACGTACTCTGTGCCTGTATGTGTTAGTCAAAAAATTTTTCATTCAAAACTAGAATTCGGTAGGTGGCCCTCTAAGAAAAATGTCCTACATACTCACTATAAGCTAGAGCCTGTTGGCCTGGCAAAAATTACCCTTGCCTCTGCTTTAGAGAGACGAGAAATCGGAGTGCTCATTAGTCTTATTGCAGTTTGATCTTTCTTTCCATTCTACGTGGTGGAGAATAACTCCTGAGAAATCCGGCTTTATTATCTCATCTTGATAACGGCAGCCTGTCGCGTCTGTCTCACCTGCTTTACGCTTATCTTGATGCTGCCACCAGCTGCACTGCACCCTTCGACAACTCTAGCGTCAGGCAGGCAAACCCTCCAGCCGTACACGCCAGTTCGTCCACAGTCCACTTTGAACCCAGTATTGTAGGGACGTTGTGATATTTAGACGATGGTTAATGTCGCTGACGTACTCCCTCACACTTTCTGTAAAGATCAGCCCTACTCTCCGACGACTGGGGACATTGACAGTGTCTTGCTGGTGGTGACATAAACTGGCAAAGCTTTCAAGCGTACCCTTGCCATTGCTGGACAAGCTGCCTGCTCCCTACTCTCCCTCGCTACTTTGTCCCGCAGATACGCCTTCTGCCGCTAGCCTGTCAGAAGGGAAATACTTTTTCAGCAGCTTGTGCACAGTGCCTGCTGGGTATTCTCATTCTCACACTCCTTTCCTCTCCAGGGATAGAGTGAAAATTTTGCTTGTACGGTGGGTCCAGAGAGAGAACCCAGTATCGTGCTGGAATAATTCTTTGAACGCGAGGGTCACGGGATGGCACCTAGCAAACTGCCATATGCGCCAGAGTGACCAACGCAGAATTCACTCCCCTCACTGGCCTGACTTGCCCTTTCCTTCCTCCTCCATCCCCGAGATGACACCATTTATATATCCAAGGGGAGACACAGAAAGGTGGACCACATCCTCCCCTCTCACGCTCCTCGGGAGGCATGTTTTTTTTTTCCTCCTGTAAGCGATGGATGAGGAACCGGCCATGTTGTTCAGATGAGCGAGTCCACTAAAATGCTCGAGTGCTCTGATTCGAGTGCAAATTTTTTCCGCACTCGAGTGCTTCATCTCAATAACGAGCCCCATTGAAGTCAATGGAAGCTCAGCAATTTTTAGGGGACCAAGGCTCTGCAGCCGGAAGCTGCCAACACCTGGGACCTCAAAAGGATGGACACCACGGAATGCATGAAACGCAGGGGCGGCATTCAGGATCCTCTGAGGCTGCTTAATCGCACCATTTGCCAAATTATGGGCAACAGCGGTATGGCCATGACAGAGTGACAGAATGAAGCTAGATAGCATCTAAAACACCCAATAATTGACCCTGACACTCTAGGGGGCGGCATGCAGAGGCAGCGGCAGCAGCGGCAGGCTAGAGAGTGTCATGGCGACATACCCCAAATGGATTCAAACCAATTTAAAAAATTCCTTTTGGCGAGGATAACGTGTAGCACTGTATGTATCAGTATTTGGCCTGGTTATGGCGGCAGAGAGGAACCAAAGGAGGTGAGCAAGAAGCGCTGAAATGATTTCCTATGTGCATAAAAGGTTGACGGGATATTTAGTCGATAACACAGCATGGTGGGGACATAGTGACCAGGTTCCATAACGTATCTAGTGAAACACGGTATGAGAAAAATGAGCCTGAAACAGCCCGTTTGCTAAGGGGACAACATGTGGAGGCAGCTATGGAGACGACATGTGAGGCTGCCAAGGAGATAACGTTTGGAGGCTGCTATGGAGACAATGTGTGGTGGCAGCTATAGAGACGACGTGTGGAGGCATCTATGGAGACAACATGTGGAGGCAGCTATAAAGACAATGTTTGGAGGCTGCTATGGAGACAATTAAATTTGGATAGTGCCTGTATATGGCAGTCCAAAAAAGTTTTCAAAACAGAGGACCGGGTAGGTGGCCCTCCAGAAAAATGTAATACATAGAGTACTATAGCTAGAGCCGTTTGGCCCTGGCAAAAAATAGCCAGTTACCTCTGCTTTAGAGGAGAAGATGGAGGAGAATGAGGAGGAGGAGTGCATACATGAGAATTATTCAGGTTGAGCTTCTTTCACCTGGTGGAGAATGGAAATCTTGAGAAATCCAGGCTTCATTCATCTTGATAAGCGTCAGCCTGTCAGCGCTGTCAGTCGACAGGCGTGTACGCTTATCGGTGATGATGCCACCAGCTGCACTGAAACCCCTTTCTGACAACACGCTAGCAGCAGGCCAGGCAAGAACCTCCAAGGCGTACAGCGCCAGTTCGTGCCACATGTCCAGCTTTGAAACCCAGTAGTTGTAGGGAGCTGTGTGATCATTAAGGACGATGGTATGGTCAGCTACGTACTCCCTCACCATCTTTCTGTAAAGATCAGCCCTACTCTGCCGAGACTGGGAACAGGTGACAGTGTCTTGCTGGGGTGACATAAAGCTGGCAAAAGCCTTGTAAAGCGTACCCTTGCCAGTGCTGGACAAGCTGCCTGCTCGCCTACTCTCCCTCGCTACTTGTCCCGCAGAACTACGCCCTCTGCCGCTAGCGCTGTCAGAAGGGAAATACTGTTTCAGCTTGTGCACCAGGGCCTGCTGGTATTCATGCATTCTCACACTCCTTTCCTCTCCAGGGATGAGAGTGGAAAGATTTTGCTTGTACCGTGGGTCCAGGAGAGTGAATACCCAGTAATTGGTGCTGGAAAAAATTCTTTGAACGCGAGGGTCACGGGATAGGCAGCCTAGCATGAAATCTGCCATATGCGCCAGAGTCCCAACGCGCAGGAATTCACTCCCCTCACTGGCCTGACTGTCCATTTCCTCCTCCTCCAACTCCTCCAACTCCTCTTCTTCTGCCCATACACGCTGAACAGTGAAGGACTGAACAATGGTCCCCTCTTCTGTCTCGCCGACATTCTCCTCCTCTTCCTCCTCATCCTCCTCCACCTCCTCCGATATGCGCTGAGAAACAGACCTAAGGGTGCTTTGGCTATCAACAAGGGAATCTTCTTCCCCCATCTCTTGTGACGAGCACAAAGTTTCTGACTTCATGCTGACCAGAGAGTTTTTCAACAGGCCAAGCAGCGGGATGGTGAGGCTGATGATGGCGGCATCTGTGTTGACTCCCCAAAGTTACTCAGCACCTGACAGATATCAGACACCCACATCCACTCCTCATTGTAGACTTTGGACTCTGTATAACATGGTTAATATTGAATTCCACCTTGTGGGCACGTCGCACAACAGTCGGTGAGCGGGCAGTTGGAGGCGGCGCTGCGCTGCCCTGAGAGTGGCAGCATCTGTAGTCAACTTTCTGAAGTGCACACAGATGTGGTGCACCTTCGTGAGCAAATCAGACAGATTGGGGTATGTCTTGAGGAACAGCTGAACTATGAGATTGAACACATGGGCCAGGCATGGCCCATGTGTCAGTCTGCCGAGTTGCAGAGCCGCCACCAGGTTACGCCGTTGTCCCACAAACCATGCCTGGCTTCAGGTCAGCGGTGCCAGCCACAGATCAGTCTGCGCCGTGATGCCCTGTAATAGCTCTTGGGCGGGGCCCTTTTATCGCCTAGGTCAGCAGTTTGAGCACCGCCTGCTGTCGCTAGGACGGACTGCGCTGCTGACCATGAGCTACCGACTGATGCGATGCCACGGAGGTAATTCGAGGAGGAGGTGGAGGAGGGTGGGAGGAGGAGGAGGCATAGTAAGGCCTGAAACCTGGACCGAGGTAGGCCCCGCAATCCCCGGGTCGGCAGTATATGAGCGCCCAGGGTCAGACTTGGTCCAGCCTCCACCAAGTTAACCCAATGTGCGCCCATCAGCGATATATAGGGTGGTAGGTGGACCTTGTCAGAAATGGCATTGGTAGGCACGGATGATGTTGTCTGACACGTGCTGGTGCGGGCTGGGACACATCGGGGAAAGTAGTAGTGCGGCTGGGGTACCAATTACGCGAGGGGGCGTTGGCCATGAGTTCGAAAGGCACGGTCTCTACACAAGCCTATAGGGCCAGCCTAGGCGGTATGGAGTGTGGACGTTGAGGGCTTGGGCGTGTGGGTGGGTTGATTGTATTTCCTTTGCGCTCCAGAGTCGGGGTATAGACAGTGAACGCTGCCTGAAGACATGGTGATGCTGGGAGGATCGTGGAGGCGAAGGTGTGGGTTTTCACCAGCTGGGAGGTGTTTATGCGCGGGGTCTGGGAGGGGCAGCAGGACTGACATAGCGAGATGACAAAGGTGAAGGCAGTGGTGTGCCCGGCCGAGGTGAACGGGCTTGGTGCCATTGAGTGGTGGTGTTTAGCATTCATATGCCTGCGCATACTGGTGGTAGTTTAAGTAGTAGTGTGTGAACCCCGCTGATCCTGGTGTGGCACCGTTGCTCACACCAACAGTCCGTCGTTCATCGGTGTTTCTTTAAAAGAACCTCCAGACTTCCGAAAATCTAGCCCTCACAGCTGGGAGACTTCATCTACGTGAAAACATTTGGCGCTGATGCACCAGCTCTGCCCTGCCTCTCCGTCTGTAATTTTTCAACGAGAGAGAAATCAGACAGCAACCTCAAAGATGATTGCTATGGTTAGTTTCTAACCCCACACAGTAAATTTTTTAAATTCCCGGTATGATGTGAACAAAAAGACCATATTAATCGCCACACGGGACTTACAGTACGCTTCCACCACAAAGAGAGAATTGTGGATTGGGATTTCTGGAGCTAGCTGTGCTATCGAGTGAGCAGGCAGATCACGCTAGCATGAATTGGCAATTTGCACCACGATGACAGCTCACAAAGATTTTGTGCTGTGACTTTCATTTCACTTTTGAAAAAAATAAAAATAAAAAATCCGTCAGTCGGTGCCTAATTCAATCAAACCGCCTAATAATTTGTCCTCACTTCGTGTTTTTGAGGTGGGATGAGTGTCACTAAAGACCCAAATACGTTCGCAAGTCTCCCTGACAATTCGTCATAATATGGTACTAGCGCACTACTGTGCCAGTCAAGCCCAGCCAGCCAATAAATACGATAAACAGTTATATGTATCCCTAAGAGGGCTGTGGGTTCTTGTAGAATCACTCACCCCCACCCCACTGCCTAACAGTAAGCTAATAGAACACTCCTAACGCTTTCCACTGACCAGCAGCTAGCTCTCTCCTAGCGGCATTCCAGACAGAGAATGATCCGAGCAGTCGCGGGCAGCGGCGTAGACCTATCCCAGGTGTCACCTGATCTGCCACCAACCCACTGCTATCTACGTGTAGGGTACCCGTCAAGCTGGGTGGAGTGCAGAGAGTCTCCTGGCTTGGATAGCTCCTGGCAGTTTTCCCGTAACGCTAATGCATCGAACAAGTATGGTCGCTCATCTCTAATGACCTCTCTCTTGAAAGTATTGATGGTGGGTCTGACTAGAGCATTCAACACACATCAGTAGTTTTTTGGATCCACCTCTAATGGGGTCATAATTGGATACAGCAGTGTATAAGCCGTCTGTCCGATGCAAGCATCTGAGGATGGGCGCCGCATGTTGTCCATTGTACATTGTCAGTGTGAACACGGGCTTGGGTTTGCTGATTTTGTAGAGAATTGCACCACATCACTAAACTCCATGGCAGCTCTGCTCCGGCTCCAGACAGAGTTGCTCGCATCTTCCTGGGGCCATGGACTCTGGTAGCAACATAAACATCTGCTCATAGTTTTCAGCACGGGACTATAGATTTTGGTGCTACGCATAGTCGTCTGTCCTGTCTTCTTCTCTCTGACGCTTTTGTCACTTTTTGGACAGGGAGTTCAGTGTGTCACCACGAGGACAACCCTCCCTGCTCCGCACCTCTGCTGCCTCGCCTCACCTTCGTTTCTGAACTATCCCAAGGAGAGGATAATCAGGTTGTTCACCCCAGAAACGGACACCATGTATAGATCACTAGAGGGAACCATCAGAGGAGGGACCACTCCGCACCCCAAACTCCCTATAGGATGGAGGGTCGTGTCCTCTTGTAGAAGAAGGAAGGAGCCAGACCATGTGTGAGAATTTGAATAGCCATGAACTATCCACTCCACTTTCTCTGGATTCCCTATCAGTAGTGGCTGAGAACTGGGTCTGTAGGTAACTCTAGCGGGGCTACATCCGGATCAGAGAAAGGGAGGAGGGACAGAAAGACATTTATTACACCCCAGAAGGACAGGTTGAAGACCGTGGTGACGCCCTTGGTTGTGTCATGTTCCTACACTCTTCCAACATTTCTTTAATGACTTTTCGAGATCTCCTGGGTTGTGGTTTACTTGGATGTATTCCTAATATTTCCTCCTCTTTACTAAACCGTCCAAGTGTTTGTTTGCGAGTAAAATAACTAAATCACTTCCTTGGTGCTACATCCTCGCCTAACCTTGTTGTTGGCTCCACCCAAAGTCAAGAACTAGGAATGTTGCAGAGCACCGGTCCAAAATTTGTAGTTAAAGACGCATCTGTGCTGCTGAGGAATGGGCTCATTTACCTAAGGGTCCCGCGGAGCGCATTGTTCGTCGGGTCTCCCACGAGTTTCCCCCAATGAATGATCTAAAACAATAAGGTGCGGATGTTGGAACCAAGCACGGCACCCAGAAGCTTGAAGTAGCATTTACAGTAAGAATGCCCAGTCCCCTATTCAGGAAAGGTTATTAAATCAGTGATGGCAACCTTTTGAATCTTTGGTGTGTCACAAATTCGCCCAAAACCAATCCATTAACTCGGGTTGGGTGTGTCACCTTTAAAAAAACACTTATTTATTGATTTTAGAGTTTAATTAAATAACAATATGTATAGTTCTTTAACTTATCTGCTTAGTGACTTCTTGTTAATCATGTCAGTTGGTTTCTTTTTTGGTCTTGCTTATTTAACTGTAGTGTGGGGTGCCATGCAACTAAGTGGAGGGGAGGGAGGTGGAATATACAGTGATGGGGAGCCTTGTGGCAGTAACCAGCAACAGCTAGTTTTAAGGACATTTGTTGTCCTGATAAGTGCTCCCCAAGGTATCAATCTCAGCCCATGTCCGGCAGATCTCAACTCAATAAATTAACTTACCTACGGCACAGGCTCCAACACACCACGCGGACCTCTGTTACTCTCTTCAGGCCGCTTCAGCCCTGTCGTAGTGTTCCGCGTGCCCACCCGAGGCAACAGCAAGTTGCGTCTTGGCATTGGTGCTGGGACATTGCCTCCACTATGGAGTCATTGCGCGCCTCCGCAGAGCGGACTGGAGGACAGTAGCAGAAGCTGTTATCTCTCTGCTGAGGATGCAGTCCGCTCGCTGCAGACACACTTCACCGACCGACGGCCTGTACCGGGCCCCGAGAAACTGCCTCCAGCAATTTTTCTCCCGCTCATTTGTCACTGAGAAATTAGGCTAGTTGTGTCAAGTGCTGACACTCGTGTCCATAGGTTGGCACATATCAACTGGTTATAAATGCTCCAGTTCTATTGGTTTATGCTTCTAGTTGTGTGTAGTGGCGCTGATCCATGGACTTCTGGCGGTTCGATTGGGTAATGGAACTATGGGCTATGAAAATTGGAGTTGAGGGGGAGTAAACACAGAGGGTCATTTCCTAAGGGCCGATTCGCGTTTTCCTGACGTGTTTTTACCCTAATATTTCGATATTGCGCGTTTTCCCCTGAAGATTGCCCAGGGATGTGTGGCGCACATTATCGCTTGTGGCGCATTGGCGCTGGCATGTCACGCGACAGAAACCTGGGTCGTGGCCGAACGAAAACTCCCCGACGGGATTCGAACAAACCCGCATTTAAAAAAAAAATGTGTCGCGGAGCTTGCAATTACCTTCACATCGCAGCTTGGCTCGGTTATGTATTCCATTATGCGGTCGTTCACGGGGGAACTTCATCGCCGCAGCGAATCTGGTGGACTCCGAGGGCAACTGCCTTAGATGATCCCGACCGGAGACCCGTATCACGCAGAGCAGTACGCGCCCAAGCGATCTGCGAAACAGGCACCGGGTAAGTAAATCTGCCCCAGATCCGTGTGAACTACCTGACCAGAACATCTACCATATTTTAATAGCGCTGAGTGCATTCTGGGCATTATGCGTTCCCTATAGTTCTGGGAGGAAAAAATGTACGGTTTTTTTTACCAAGTAATACCCACAGAATACCTTACGGAACATCCTGTCCACTGATGTGGTGTGGTCGAGATTGCATTTGATCGAGCCAATTTGAAACTCTGAGACCCAGCACACCTAGTAACAACTCCCAGGATACACATGTTGTCCCCGTTCTCGCGCATCCTACAAAGGTTAATTGTTTGCGGGTCGGCACCCAGTGGAATTGCCGGAACCAAAATATCATGTGGTAAATCTGTCCTGGTGAGCCATATGGCTCTCAATCAAGACTTGCGGAAGAGGTGGGGTGTTGGACAGGATGAGGGTGTCCCGAGATTATAAGGGATTCCTAATAACTTGCAATTCAGTTTTGAACTCTACATTTTTGGAGAGGATTCTGAGGGCATTTGGAAATCTTCGTCATTTACACTATTACTGCAGATCGCCTCAACCAAGTATCGTGTGTCATCTGTATTACAAGTTCCAATTGCCAAGAGCTGTATGTATCCTCATCGGCTGTGCCGTGTGAGAACTGTCTACTAACTAAACCTATATTGTCCCTCGAACAAGGACCTGCAGGGTGGTCAACTCCAGCACACCAAGCCATCGCAGTCAGGAACCTCCGGAGCCGTGCAGAAGATCCAGGACAATGGATACATTCTGTTGGACATGTCAGTAATTACTCTTACAGCCCACAGTACACGATTAGATCACCTCCACTGCCAGCCGCACATCCACCCACAATTAAGCATCACCCACACGACAACGGAGGGAAAGCGGAGTAGCTGATATCCCATCCTCCATACACCCAACCAGGCAGCAAGTGTAGTACAAGCACCAGACCACATCTGGGGGGGTAGGGTACTTGTCGGTAACAGAGGGGAGGATCGGGAGGAAAGGGACCGGACGTTATGGAAAGAAGTTTTGTAGACAGAAGGGGAGGGAACCATATCAAGTTAGGGACCTCTAAAAGTCTGGACTCCCTTATCCTTTGGTACCAGAGTGTCGGCTTTCTTATATGCCTATGTTGTTTCTGCTGACGATATGCTTTGGAGAATCCGAGACTATCGAGACCTCTCCTAGAAAGTAGTTGAGCGCCCGAACTAGAGCAGTCACACACACAGGGATTAGAAGACTTGGGCCGATGCGAGGTCTAAGTAGGATGGAAACCTATAGACATGATTATAACAATTTAAAACATAGACAGTTTCTGCACAAGAAGTCATCCGAGCCTATGGCAGTCAGAGGATTACTGCAGAATGTAACTTTATAATCCGTTATTTCAACCATAAGAATATTTTACCGTGTGTAGTAAAAACAAAGAGAAAAACCTAAAAAGTTGGAATGTGGGAAACTGAAGGTGAGTAAGGATTTTCTTCGCGAGAAGGAGCGGAACGGAGGAGTGCTAGCATGTTAAGTGTAAGTGTGGAATGGGAGTTTAGGAACCACAGGCAGCGTATTAGGGTTCGATTTGTTGCAACAGGGTGTATTAGGAGGGGTTGCTAATTGTGACAACCAGGTAGTATAGAAGGTTCGCGTGCGGTGCCTTTAGTCTGTTCGAGGCCAACACAGTATAGATAGATAGGCAAGTTCTGCCAACTGATCGGGGGCCTCGGACTAGGAGTTAATAACTTCGAACACCTCACCTGGGGCTTCCATAACCAGGGGCAGCATTGATGGGGCGAGTATAGTGTATGGAGCAGAGGATAATCTGCAACCTAAAGGGATCATGAACACCCTAGCTGTTGGGAAATTGGCGCCTGGGGTTTAGACTTCCTGCCCTGACAACAACTTCACCACTGTCTGACAACCGTGTCTCCTCATCGTCCGACACCTCTTTATACATTTCTTCCACTATGTCAAGAATGTCATCATGACCCACAGACTGCGACCGCTACATTTTCAGGGTAGAGCTTCTTTCACCTGGTGGAGAATAAATCCAGAGGAATCCGCTTTATTCATCTTGAGAATCGTCAGCCTGTCAGCGCTGTCAGTCGACAAGGCGTGTACGCTTATCGGTATGATGCCACCAGCTGCACTGAAAACCCTCTGGACAACACGCTGCGGCAGGGCGGCAGAACCCCAAGGCTGTACAGCGCCAGTTCGTGCCAATGTCCAGCTTTTAACCCAGTAGTTGTAAGGAGCTGTGTGATCATTTAGGACGATGGTATGGTCAGCTACGTACTCCCTCACCTCTTTCTGTAAAGATCAGCCCTACTCTGCCGAGACTGGGGGACAGGTGACGGTGCCTTGCTGGGTGACATAAAACTGCAAAAGCGTACCTTGTCCAGTGCTGGACAAGCTGCCTGCTCGCCTACTCTCCCTCGACTACTTGTCCCGCAAAGTACGCCCTCTGCCGCTAGCGCTGTCAGAAGGGGAAATACTGTTTCAGCTGTGCACTAGGCCTGCTGGTATTCATGCATTCTCACACTTCTTTCTCTCCAGGGATGAAGTGGAAAGCATTTTGCTTGTACCGTGGGTCGAGGAGAGTGAATACCCAGTAATCGGTGCTGGAATAAATTCTTTGAACGCGAGGGTCACGGGTAGGCGGCCCAGCATGAAATGCCATAAGCGCCATATGAGTCCCAACCGCAAGAATTCACTCCCCTCACTGGCCTGACTTCCCATTTTCCTCCTCCTCCAACTCCTCTTCTTCTGCCACACACGCTGAACAGTGAAGGACTGACATGGTCCCCCTTCTGTCTCGCCAACATTCTCCTCCTCATCCTCCTCCACCCTCCTCCTAATGCGCTGAGAAACAGACCTAAGGGTGCTTTGGCTACAACAAGGGAATCTTCTTCCCCGTCTCTTGTGACGAGCGCAAGCTTCCGACTTCATGCTGACCAGAGAGTTTTTCAACAGGCCAAGCAGCGGGATGGTTGGGCTGATGATGGCGGCATCGCCACTGACCATCTGTTGACTCCTCAAATTACTCACACCTGACAGATATAGACATCCACGCCACTCCTCATTGTAGACTTGAGGAAGCTGACTGACCTGACTACCATTCTGGTGGAAGTTGACACTGGCAGTCTACCAATCGCTCTGCGGCTGCTGGTAACTCTGGTAACATGGTTAATGTTGAATTCCACCTCGTGGGCACGTCGCACAACAGTCGGTGCGGGGCAGTTGGAGGCGGCGCTGCGCTGCCCTGAGAGTGGCAGCATCTGTACTGGACTTCCTGAAATGCGCACAGATGCGGCGCACCTTCGTGAGCAAATCAGACAGATGGGGTATGTTCTTGGAAACGCGAACTATGAGATTTAACACACGGGCCAGCATGAGCACATGTGTCAGTTCTGCCGGTGCAGAGCCGCCACCAGGTTACGGCCTTTGTCCCCCACAACCATGGCCTGGCTTCAGGTTCAGCGGTGCCAGCCCAATCGTTCTGCGCCGTGATGCCCTGTAATAGCTCTTGGCGGTGTGGCCTTTTATCGCCTAGGCTCAGCAGTTTGAGCACCGCCTGCTGTCTGCTTAGGACGGCACTGGCTGCGTACCTAGAGCTAACCGACTGATGGCGCCCATGCCCACGGTATGGTATTCGAGGAGGAGGTGAGGAGTGGGGAGGAGGAGGAGATAGTAGGCTTTTGAGACCTGGACCGAGGTAGGCCCCGCAATCCTCGCGTCGGCAGTATATGACCAGCCCCAGGTCAGACTCGGTCCCAGCTTCCACCAGTTAACCCATGTGGCCTCAGCGATTATAGTGGCCCTGCCCGCAGCAGTCGTCCACGTCTCCGTGGTCAAGGTGGACCTTGTCAGAAACCATGGTCAGGCACGGATGTGTTCTCTGACACGTGCTTGTGCAGGGCGGGACGGCACATGGGAAAAGTAGTGGCGCTGGGGACCGATACCGAGGGGGCGTTCGCCGCCATGAGATTTCAAAGGCTCGGTCTCTACCAACTATAGGGCAACTTGGAGATGTGGACGTTGAGGCTTGGGACGTGTGGGTGGGTTGCGCTATACTTCCTTTGCGCTCCAGCTCGGGTATGGAGTACTGACCGCGGTGGATGCTGTGGAGGATCGTGGGAGGCGAAGATGGGGTTTTCGCACGGGAGGTGTTTTGAGCCGGGTCCGGGCAGGGCTGACTAGCAGATGACAGGGAAGGAGCAGTGGTGTGCTGGCCGGAGGTGAACGGGCTTGGTGCCATTGAGTGGGGTGTTTAGCATTCATATGCTGCGCATACTGGTGGTAGTTAAGCTAGTAGTTGTGAACCCCTCTGATCCTGGTTTGGCACATGTTTGCCACACCACAGTCCGTCGGTCATCCAGTGGTTTCTTTAAAGAACCTCCAGACTTCTGAAAATCTAGCCCTCGCCATGGGACTGACTACGGGAAACATTTGGCACTGATGCACCAGCTCTGGCCCTCCTCTCTCCGTCTGCCCCACCACTGCCTCTTCCAACCTGTTCTGCTATAGGACTCGCCTCCGTCTCAGAAGTACTGGTGTTCACCCGCTATCAACCCAGCTTGGGTCTGTCACCTCATCATCCTCCGATCCCTCAGTCTGCTCCCCCTCGACTTCCGCCTGACACAACTTCAACCACTGTCTGACAACCGTGTCTCCTCATCGCCGACACCTCTTTATACACTTCTTCCACTACGTCAATAATATCATCATTCACCCACAACTGCGACCGTGGAAAACTTGGGCATCTGAAAAATAGCTCAGCAACCGCGACAAGTTGTTTGTGACTGTGAGAAGGGTCCAAAAACAGTTCCTCTTAGTATGCCGGTTTCAAATGCCAAATTTGCTGGGAGGGGGCACACGGGGGGGAGGAGGATGCTGAGGTGAGGAGCTGGAGGAGTGCTGATTTCAGTGACATGGGTGACTGCGTGGAAGACTGACTGGTGACAAATGGTTAGGCATTGTACTCATCCACAACATCACCTTTTCGCACGTTCGGGCCTCACAGTGTCTCTACCACTGTCCCAGTAACTTGGACATGATGAAACCTAGGGAGTGTAGCTCTGCGGCGTTCCCTGCTCCCTCATCACAGGTGGTGTCTCACCCCCCCAGGACCACGGCCTCTGACCCCTGCAGTAGTTGACGCCCACGTCCACGCCCTCGTCCTCTACCCTAGCCTTGGTTAAAACATTTTCCAAATTAAAGTGTAAACTTTAATTTTTTTTTTTGTGTTTATTTTTTTTTATTTATTTATTTTTTTTAAACAAAATGATGCTATCCTATTGCTATGGCTAGTTTCTACCTACACTGACAGCACACAACTGGATTTTGTGCTGTGCCTGATGACTTTGAGTTTTAAAAAGAAATAAACGTAAAAAAAAATAAATGAGCAGACTGTGCCTAATTCAAATCAAACCCCTAATAAATTGTCCCACTTCGGTGTTTGAGGTGGATATGCGTTTCACTAAGAGCTAAACACAACGGTCGCAAGTCTCCCAGCAAATTCCTCACAATATGGTACTAGCTGCACTACTAATGCCAGCAAGCCCAGCCACAAGCAAACCAAAAAAGGAAAATATAACGCTATTGTAGGCCTAAGTAAGCCATTGGGGTTCTCCTATGGTTATTTTCTAGCCTACACTGAAAGCACACTGCTTTGCAAGATTACTTTGAGCTATAAAAAGAAATAAAGGTAAAAAAAAATAAATCAGCAGACTCTGCCTAATTCTAATCAAACTCCTAATAAATTGTCCCACTTCAGTGTTGTCCCACAACGGTAGCAAGTCTCCCTGCAAATTACTCACAATATGGTACTAGCTGCACTACTAATGGCAGCGAGCCCAGCCCAGAGAAGGTCTGTTGGGTTCTTGTAGAGTCACTAATGCCTAACACTATTCTAAAAGAACACTCTAACGCTTTCCCTGACCAGCAGCCGCTCTCTCCCTAGCGGCATCCAGACAGAGAATGATACGAGCAGCGCGGGTAGGGACTAGTCTATTCCAGGGTCACCTGATCAGGCCAGCCAACCACTGCTATCGACGTGTAAGGGTACCACGTCATGCTGGGTGGAGTGCAGAGTCTCCTGGCTTGTGATTGGCTCTGTTTCTGGCCGCCAAAAATCACAACGGCGGGAGATGCCATTTTCTTGAGCGGGCGAAGTATTCGTCCGAGCAACGAGCAGTTTTGAGTACGCTTATGCTCGAACGAGCATCAAGCTCGGACGAGTATGTTCGCTCATCTTTAGTTGTAACGGGTGGCGATTTGAGTCACTGTTGCCTTTCTATCAGCTCGAACTAGTCTGCCCATTCTCCTCTGACCTCTGGCATCAACAAGGCATTTCCGCCCACAGGACTGCCGCTCACTGGATGTTTTTTCCTTTTCGGACCATTCTCTGTAAACCCTACAGATGGTTGTGCGTGAAAATCCCAGTAGATCAGACGTTATGAAATACTCAGACCAGCCCTTCTGGCACCAACAACCATGCCACGTTCAAAGGCACTCAAATCACCTTTCTTCCCAATACTGATGCTCAGTTTGAACTGCAGGAGATTGTCTTGACCATGTCTACATGCCTAAATGCACTGAGTTGCCGCCATGTGATTGGCTGATTAGCAATTAAGTGTTAACGAGCAGTTGGACAGGTGTACTTAATAAAGTGGCCGGTGAGTGTATTTAGAGTATTTGTCCAGTTCTGTATGTATAGTGGTAGTTATTTTGGTATAATTTATTTACTGGGTGTATCAGGTCTATTCCTAGGTATTAAATGCTATGTTCCCTCCAATCTAGGTCATATTTTTGATTTTTCAATAAGTTACTGTGGATATTGACCGGGAGGATCTGTGTTTTAGTGCTATTTATTTTGTAGTATGATATACCACTGAAATTTTCAATTACTGCAAATATGTGTGTTAGGGAAGATTCTAGGTTAGTGGTGAACAAAATAATGTCGTCGGCGAACAGCCCTATCTTGTGTTCTGTATTACCAATCTTTATTCCTTGGATGTTTGGGTTGGATCTTATTGTTATTGCTGGGGGTTCTATGGCTAGAATAAATATTATGGGAGATAATGGACACCCTTGTCTTGTTTCATTTTGATAGGGTGAATTCACGGGAGCGGACCCCTTTAACGAATACAGTGGCTGATGGGAAGGAGTAAAATGATTTTATTGCCCTAAATATATGGCCTTTCAGGCCGTATTTTTGAAGTATTGCAAATAAATATTCCCAATTTACCCTGTCAAATGCTTTTTCAGTGTTGACAGTAATTAAAGCAGCTGGGGTATAGTTTATCTCACAGTATTGTATTAAATTTATAACCCTTCTGGTGTTATCAGGAGCCTGTCTTGAGGGTATGAATCCCACTTGATCTGGTCCTATAAGGATTTTTAATGTTGGTTTGAGCCTAATTGCCAGCAGTCTTTTTATGTCTTCTTTCAATAAGGAAACTGGGTGGAAGTTAATAGGGCGGTCAGGAGTTTTCCCTGGCTTTGGTAGTGTTATGATTATGGCTTCTAAAAACTCTTCAGGAAAATTCCCAGTTTGTGTAGCTAATGAATATATTTTAAGCAGGTAGGGAGTTAAAATTTTTGCAAACTTTTTATAGTATGCACACGAAAGGCCTGGGGCTTTGTGTAGAGGGAGTGTTTTAATAGTTTTACTAATTTCTTCTATTGTTATAGGCTCATTTAATTTTGCTAGCTGTGTTTCTGTTATTTTGGGAAGATGCAGTCTATCCAGGAATTTAGATATTAGGTTTGCTGTAGCAGCTAGCTATAAATTGTTGCTCGCTAGATTATAGAGTTCGGAATAGTATTCCATAAAACCGTTTGCTATGTCTCTAGATGACATTAATTTTTTCCCTGATTTATGATGTAATATGTGTGAATTGTATTGTTTTCTGGTTGCGTTGCTTTAAATGGCGGGCCAATAAAGCACCAGCCTTCTGATCTTGGGCATAGTATTTTATTTTGAGTTTCTTTAGGGATCTAGCATATTTGTCTAACAGTAAATTTAGTAAATCAGTTCTGGCAGTAATTAGGGCATCATTGAGAGAGTTTCAGGGTTGGATTTTGTTTTGTCTTCTAAGAACTCTATTTGGAGCATTAGGGATGCCATTTCTCTATTTCTCTCTCTCTGCGTAATCTGCTGCCAAGTTTTATCAAATCATCTTTTATATATTTTGTGTGTGATCCACAGAGAGAAAGGATTTACCAAGTCGTTCCCTCAAGCTAGTTTCTATGACAGCAGAGTTTTCTGGTTTGGCCGGATCTGATATGTTGAGAATGTTTATCTTTAAATGTGACTTCTACCGGTGCGTGGTCAGACCACTGTATATTGCCAATCTGGGAAGTTAGCATTCTATCTAGTAGAAATCTATCTGTGATGACTATATCTATCCGTGAATAGGTTTTGTGTCTTGGAGAAAAATTGGTAAAGTCTCTTTCGGTGGTATGATGGATTCTCCACATATCAAACAAGTTATTTTCCCATAGTAGCGGATTTAAGGTGAAGTTCCTGTTGAGGGATTTGGAGGTTGTGTCATATTTTATATTGCCTGTTGTATTAATATCACCACATAAGAGGAGTGCTCCTTTTTAACCTTCTCTATCTTAGATAGGAGCTTTTTAAGGAAGGGGCCCTGCCTTTTCTTGGGTGCATACAAGTTTACAAGTTATTAATAGTGCAAACAATAATAATGTATTGGCTTTGCGTGTCTATATAGGTGTTGTGTACTGATAATGCCAGTATATCTTTAAATGCAACTAGGACCTCTCTTTTTTTCCCAAATGCTGACATAATAATTTCAGGGAGCCTTGCATGCTCTATTTTAGGAGAATTTTTGGCGCACACTTGGGTCTCCTGAATACAGAAAATGGGGCAGATTTACTTACCCGATCCCGTTACGATCCCGCGGTGCGTTGGATTCACTAAGGCCATGCGTCTGAGTTCCTGCATCTGTCGCTTCTGCGCCGAGATCCGCCGAAGTTCACCTGCTTCTTCCCGATGCATGTGAGTGTTTGATCTTGCGACACAAAACCTTTTTTAAATTCCACGGCTTGTCTGAATCCGTCGGGTTGTCCGATTTCTGTTGCATGCAAGCGGGCACCGATGCGCCAAAATCCGTTCGCGTGCGCCAAAATCCTAGGGCAATTCGGCGCAAAACGGAAATATTTGGTGCGGCGTTTGGACCGTTAGTAAATGAGCCCCAATGTCTTCCATAGCTTGTTTCCATAGCATTGATCTTTTAAAAGGACTGTTAAGTCCTTTTGCGTTTAATGAGAGTAGTTTGATACTCATGGCAGGAGGAATTTTCTCATGCTATATAACAATATTAATAAATTGCCATATCTGATAAAAGCTATTAACCCTATACAATGGAAATGATAAATCAATGTTAGTGGTCTCAGGTCAAACATAACAAAAATTGTGTCTAACTTTTGTTAAGGAACACAGCAAACTACAAGGTATGTATTGTCTCTGTGGAAACGTGAGTGTCCAGAGGGTACCTTCTTAAAACCACCAAAGATCCTTTACTTGGAATAAATCAATTCATCTGGGGTTAGTATGCCATTCAGGATTTATCCTTGTTGATGCTTTAGATCTTGTTTTGGCCAGTTCTATTTTTTCCTTTGCTATGCCCCAGGTTTCCAGCAATCCGAAGCCTTCTTCAACCAACTTTATTGGGATTATGTTGATTTGACGTTTTACCAATATTTTTGTTGGGTATCCCCATCTTTACTGGATTTCATGGTCCCTTAGGAGAGAGGTTATGCGACCCAAATTCCTTCTAGCTTCAAGAGTGGTTGCCGAGAGGTCCACATATAATTTGATTGAGACGTATGGAGCTGGGAGGTCTGGTAATTTTCTTGTTTGCGCCATGAGCTGTTCTTTGATGTGATAAAAAGTAAATCTGGCAAGCATGCCTCTTGGTATAGTATCAGGCAGGTTACTGGGTTTTGGTACTCTGTGCGCTCTGTCTATGCTGAGCTTGTATTCGGCCAAGTACGGAAGTAATGTTTTCATCATCTGTTGCACATACATGCGTAGTTGAGAGTTAGGTACTGTTTCTTGTATTCATCTTATTTTAGTATTATTCCATCTGTTACGGTCTTCTGTGTTTATTAGTTTAGCTTGGATTGATGAGACAGAGTCTTCCAGTGATTTGTGAGAGTCTGCCAGCTCGTTAAAAGCATTTGCGTATTCCGCCATTTTGTTCTCCATCTCCCACCTCCTCTATAGAGCTCTGTAAAGGTTTTATCAAAGTAGAAATGTCTTTCTGTAGTGTAGATCTTAGGACTGTTAACATGGTTTTAAGCATATTCTCGGATATGTATTTGTCTGAAGATTGCAGTGTGGCAAACATGTCTGTCTCCTCATCATTGGTTAGATTAAATTGTGCTGAATTGCTCGCCTCATGCTCATAGAGCTCGTTGTTATATTTAGGTTTCTGTTTTGCAGGGCTTCCTGCGGGGGAGTCCATATTTTCAAGGCTGTTTGGGACAGAGCTGCTGGATGCCGAGGGAGAGGAACTTCCAGGGCTGCTCCTGGGAGGTAAAAGCAGGGGGGGCATGCTACTTTCGTCCTCTGTATTTACTGGGGACTGGGATAATCTTGGTGTTGTTAAGTGATGCCTGCACTTACTTTTCTCACCCTGCCTAGCTTGAAGCAGGGGGGAATCTCCAGGTCATCTGTCCCTGCCTGGCTGTCTGCCAAAGGTGAGGCGGTCTGGCGCTCCTCTCGAGCGTGTGCTCGTGTTGTGGAGCAGACGCCCGACGCCATCTTGATTTTTTGGCGCGTCTGCCGTAGCAGCTTGTTGGGCTGATCTTTTGCCCCATGCTTTCTTCCCGGCTGTGCCCCAATGTTGTTGGGCATTTTGGTTTGGGGCACTTTTGTGCAGTGGAGAGTTGGTTGCGGCAGATCTTGTGGTAAAGCTCTGGGCTCACGCGGCCAAGCCACGTCCCCATAACACACTTTTATTTCTGGTGGTTGAGGAGGTCTATATCACAAACAAGGACTAAGGATTGGGCTCCTGCAGATATGTTTCTTTAACCCTGTTCTGACTGTTGTGAGGTAACACTTTACATGAGCAGCACTGAGCATCGCTACTGTAAATGCAGCTGCTATGAACCCAAGCAATTTTCTGCCTGCAGGAAAAAGCTGTTGCTGGCTCTACATGGCATTCCAGTGGATTCCCCTTCTCCTGATCCAGACCTGTCACCTTCTGTTTCCACAATAAGCATGTCATGGGTAGGCTGCAGAAATGTCCGCCAGAAGACCGGGGTCATTTCAAATCCCCCAGATGCTGCCTGTGACTTTGGGGTAACTTGTTGGCACTCCCAAGTATCCTACTTCCAGGCCATACTGTAGAACACTGATGCTATATACATCAAATGTCCAGTTACACCCAGCATTTGTGGGCGTGAACCAGCCCCAATACTCCCTCTGAAGAGCATAGTGAGGAGAAATGCTTCAAGGTGATCGAAGGTGAAATTTAAAAGCAGTGGTACTGCCCTTGTGAGGGTGGAAATCATGTTTTAGGGGTATTAATGGCAGCATTGACATTTACTTCCCTCTTTTTAGGAATTTTGAGCTCAGTTGCCATTCTCCTGTCCTGGGAATAAAGTACTTTCTATATCATGTCTGGGATTCTATTGAGAGCTAGATTATCCTTTTCCTAAGCAAGTCCTATTGGGCCTAACCCAATGTACCTTAGCTCCTTATCATTCCATGACGTTTGTTAATGAAAGGGTGTAGATGCAGCTAACAGCCCAGATTGATGTCTAACACCCCTATTTAAGTGCTGCAAGCTAAGCTGCCAATATCTTGGATAGGATGATGTGACAACCATCAGTCAGCATGATAGCCAGGAGTCTCTATAAGACTCCAGGGCCTGACATTTAATCCGATCTGTAACAGTATGACAGCAGCACACTATTACAGATAAGTAGGAAATTTCCCATATGCTGCAATACAATTGTGATTGCACCAATCCAAATAATGAAGTAGAGGTATTATATGCAGTGAACAGTGAAAGCACACATGAGTTTTTTCATCAGTTTCACCAAATTTGTAATTTTTTTCCAACTTCCCAGTAAACAAGACCTACGGCTCTGTTCACACAAAACAAAAATGGAAAATCCTAAAACGAAAAAGGGCTGTGACCTTATTCTCATATCTCCAGTGAGTGATACCATGCATAGAAACACTAATCTATTTTGGGGTGTTTTTTAAATATTTGTATTATTATGTCATATTTTAAATACATTGTTTTTGCTGGATTGATGCTGCAGAAAGCATGACACCAAATTATCACTTTTACCTATTTTTAGGATATTGAACTTTATACGCAATCCAGGAATTTCACACAAAAGTGAGGCATATTTCCAGAGTAATATATCCGCATTCATTATTTGCTGTTGACTGTGGCACCTGTGATCTTCTATCTTCTGCTACAGCTACTTCTGCTTTCTTTTGATGGAGTCAGGGTACCAAGGCAACAAGCACTTCAGGATCGTACAGAACATTGGTGGCCAATTTGAATGGACCTTTCTCTCCAGAACAATGATGCATGGTTAGGTTTATCCTTGCTTGGCTGTAGTCCATGCATTGCTTCAGCTTTTATTTTCTGACCTCATCCTTACCCTGACCTTAGTCTTTAATCATTTCTTGTATTATTTTTTTTTCATTGTTTGTCTGGTAGCTGTTTTCCTATTCCAGGATCTAGCTTTTAACAGTTTATTGACCAAAATGAGTTTTGTGAGTAATTTTGAAAAAAACCTTGTGTCCAGGTGAATCAAAGAAAATTACCTTACACTTTTTGGACACCTTCAGCTGGGCCAGAAGGATTGGTTGTCAAGTGACTACTCTGGCCAGTCAGTCTCCACAACAGTCACAGGAGGTGTACGCTATGTCCCTAATGAACATCTGGCACCGTTTATTATAAATCTGGACAGGCAAGTCGTCCTTTACATGCTTGTAGTCTGCCCAAAAAAGTTCTGTCCTGTCCCGAACAGTGGCTGATTGCTAATGGACAAAAAAGTCACACTTTCTTGTGCACCGTTTCCTTAAATGCCTTAAATCCACCATCAAACTCTGAAAGACATAAATTAGCAAAGTGCAATTATTTAACCGTTACAGCTTAAAATAGTATTGTCATGAAGATAATTCCTTTTTAAAAAGATACCTACACGATATTCACCAAATTGCTGTAGATCAGATTTCTGTATCAGCAATTATCTGCTATCATGGTGGTTAAAGGCAAGAACACATATCCACTGAAGTGCTTGCTTCAGGGGGAATGTAGAATTAGATGCAAAGAATCTACACCTGATTCATTTTGAAAAATAGAAGTCTTTCCACACTTTGGGGAGTATTTATTAAGACTGGGGAATTGAACACCAATTTTGCCTATCACTAGGCTATCACTAACCAGGCAGCCCAGCAAGCACAAGGCCATTTCCATCTCCATCGCATACTGCCAGATATTGTTGGGGTGTACCTGTTCTTTGTCATTTAGCTCTATCTTCTCAATCTCTTTCTGCACCTCCTTTTAGTCCTCTCCTGGTTGATACAACACCACTCAGAACAGGGCTTACATTGGAAGTTGAGAATGCAGAGAATGACTGTGATAACATAAATGTAACAGAAGAACATGGAGGTGATTTTGCCATTACATTGTTGGGTTCCTGGTGAGCATGTTTCTCAACCTAATGTACCCAGTGGGCATAAAAGAACATACATTGCCATAATTACAGCTCCACAAGTCAATGTCGGCTCATTGACTGGACTACCTTTTGCTGCACATATATATGCACAGCTGGTACAGCTATGATAGTGAAGTAATGATGGCTTGGGACTCTCCATGGTGACTCAGCACAAGCTTTCCATTCTTAGAAAAGTGAAGGAACAGCACCAGCCAGCTGCATGCTTAGCTTATGTACAGTTGGATGGGTGCATGCATACCAGGGAAGTTTCTAGGTAATTTACCATACAGGGGGCGAATGTCAAAATAGTGCCCCACCCAATGTGATTAAAATCTATTAAATGTCCCCCAATTAATTATATCAATTGTAGCATATCAATATACCTCAAATAAAAAAAATATTACATACAGTTCTGCTGGATGTATAAATTATAGTGTTTACAGCACTATCCCACTAGATTGGTCTAGACCAGCGATGGCGAACCTTTTAGCGACTGAGTGCCCAAACTGCAACCCCAAACCCTCGATTTATCACAAGGTGCCAACCAAAAATTAAAGCAGTAACTTATTGCTCCCTGTTCTTAAAAACATTCAATCATATTGGCCTCCTGAGGACAGCAACACAGTAGAAAGAAGGAGGGAAATTTTGCATCATTTTAGCTTCTTTCCAGTTTCCCTTTGTACACAGAGAATCATGGGGCCAGCAGGAGGTCCTCCAAAGATAATTCGTCCCTGTCTACACATTCTCCCTCTTCCTACACTCCCAAGTAGCCAAGTTAGTATCAAAATATGATTGAAAGCAGCATCTTTGCTTCCAAGTTGCTTGGAACTGCAGCAAGATTCTTTGAGTCCTATATGGTGTGCTGGAGTGATGGCCTGGGTGCCCACAGAAAGGGCTTGGAGTGCCGCCTCTGGCACCCGTGCCATAGGTTCGCCACCACTGGTCTAGACCATGCCTCGCCAGAATTAATTTTAGCATTTATGATGACCGCCCATTTGTTAAAAAATTTACTGTATCCTTCACTGTGTTTCTTTCTCTCACTGTCTCTGTGACCATTTATGTCCTAGTGTCTCTGTATGTCTCTGTCTGTTTCTATCTGTCTGACATTCTCTGCTACTGACCATCTCTGACCGTCTCTCTCTGACTGTCTCTGACCATCTCTGTCTCTGACTGTTTCTGACGGTCTCTGAATCCAGTTTTCTCTGACTGTCTCTGTCTGTCTCTTTATTTGTCTTTGACTGTGTCTTTATTTGTTGTTGACTGTCACTTTGTCTATAGGGAGATTTATCAGAAGTGTCTGAGAGCAGAGCTTTTATAGTTTTCCATGGCAACCAATCAGAGCTCAAGTTTCATTTTCCCACAGCTGTTTATAAAATGACAGCTGATCTCTGATTGGTTTCCATGGGCAACTTGAAGAGTTTTACCACAGACAATTCTGATAAATCTCCCCATATCTCTGTATCCCTTCCTATCTTACCTCACACATTAGCTGTCTTATACTCATTGCCTATAGTAACCAATCAAAGCTCAGAGCTCATATTTGCAAAATAGCAACCAACACAGCTTAGCTTCTAACTGCCACAGCAGCAGCAGACAATGGCTCATGTATATGCTGATTATAAAATGAATTTTGGAAAGCGCTGGGTGATAATTTTGGCTCAAAACCTAGTCTATAACGTTCCCTGAGTCACAGGAGGGCGACACAACGGTGCACATTCCTGTAGTGGACATAAATATACACACACGCACATACACTCAGCTTTCTATATTAGACATATATATATACACTGTGTATATGTGTATATATATTCAGACCTGCTAAATATGGTTGGTGCCCAGGGAGATTGCACATCTTTCCCTATGAGATAGAAATGACCCTGATGCTGTCAGGGTCAGTGGTGGTGGACTCACTGAACCACCACGAGCAATGACCTAAATCGACACCTGGGAGCAGAGTCTAAGTGGCACCCAGTATTCACCAGAGTTCAAAGTGGGTTGGATTTCCTGTGGTGGGATGCACCAGGCCGCTTCTCAGGTGCGGATTTGCTTGCGGTCGCGGGTCGCAGGGGCACCCATTACAGATGAATACTTTTGTTTGCTTGCAATTGATTCTTATGATCAATTGCTGATGAGTGTTGTAATGAGGAGAAGCAAGAGGAGCAGGTTCAGGACCAGTAGATGAAGGTACACAGAAGCAAAGCTCTGCTTGCTGAGATGTAGGAGCCCTGACTGCAGTAGAAGGAGGCTGGGCACTGTGCGGTGCAGCAGTTCCTCAGGCTGTACTACTACATTTTTGCCAGGTTTTTCCAAGTGAATTGATGGTGACACATGTCTTGACAGTGATTTTAGTGATGTCTTGACACTGGGCCGAGGTGTGAAGATCAATACCCTGGCTGCAACTCACATTTTCTCCACAAATTCTACATTTTGCCACTATAGGTTCCTCTGGTGACTTGAGAAAAAATTGCCTCACTAGTTGATAAATCCATAAACTTGATGATTGCCTACTGTTGCACTGATGATCTCTTCCAATGCTAGCTGTTTGGCAACAGGTATGCTCCGGCATAGGAGAGGTTGTACCCCAGGTACATTTTAATTCAGAATCCCACTGCAACCCTGCTGGTGGATCCACATGCTGCCACTCTCCCCGCCTTATGATGATCATTAGTCTATCACTGCCCGCAAATCCCACTTGTGATTTGCAATAGTTTCATAATTTACAATTGTCTAGTTGTCACTTATGTGAAAAATCGGGTGGCAGTGTCTCTGTTCTGATGTGAATGTCACTCCTCCCAATCGTGGGGGATCTGCTGACTGTCCTCTATCTGCTCATACTCACTGCGTAGCAGAAGAGAGGCCGTACTAGCAATTACAAGAGCTTGTACCTGTGCCATTACAAATAAGTGGAACCCAACAATTACTGGTTGCCTGGCTCTGATGGAACCGGTGGCCTATTGTGTGGTTGCTACCACCCGGAAGTGCTGAAGTCCTACCTACTTCACTGCCTGAAGTGTCGACTGTTTGCTGTACGACATAATACAAATAGATTAACCCCTTAAGGACGCAGCTTTTGTTCAGTAATTTTTTGCTCCCAACCTTCAAAAATCTATAACTTTTTCATTTTTCTGTGTTTAGAGCTGTATGGGGGCTTACTTTTTCGTGACAAATTGTACTTTGCAGTGACAGTATTTATTATTCCATACTTTGTACTGGAAAGCAAATGCTTTGTGGAAACTTTAACAGGCTTTATTGTGTTTTAATACATCCTTAACAGCTCCATGACGAACAGGTGTGCCATGGAACGTAAAGGAGTTAAACAAAGGTCCAGTAGCATATTTTAATTGAAATAGGAAAGGAAATAATGACCCCAAAAGCAAGCAAGTGCAGAACTTTACAGATACAGTGTAGATGAATAATGCAAATGTATTTCCAGAAATTATACTTTATAAGCAACATGTTTTGAATCACACTGTGCGACAAATGGTACAATATGACAGTTCTACTTTATTCTGCAATTTACATATATGGGTCTCTGCTTGAGATTTACCCTGACTATTGTGGATTGAGGATGTTTCCAAGAAAACACATTGAAGATTATGTGGAAACACATTGTAGCGTCACTACACCCAGGGAACTGATTATTTTTCCTGCAGTATGAAGTTTCTGCAGGTTAATTTATTGAATGCTATAATCATCTTTACATATTAACCTGACCCTATGGCTTAAATATAAAGTAATGATGTACATAAAAAAGGATAATCTATATGTGTGTGTGTATATATATTTATAAAGAAAATTATCATTTCAAGTTCTATAAATCATAAAATCGGAATACCACTGTTGTCTGTTAATCATTCAGTAGTATAAGACCAAATTCTCCCTGTGCTCCAATAACATAGAATAATTTTACTATCATTAGTTATAAAATTAGTTAAAAAATATACATGTGAATACATTATAAAATTATACTGTTATAAAAGCAATTTTCCAATTTTCTATTCTTTGAAGGAAATGTCATAATCAATTATTTTTTAATCAATTTATTTCTTTAGGGGTTTTGAAGAGTATAGTAATTAGAAGCCTCCAAAAACTACTTTTTTGACAACTCCAACCCTCAGGAATTTGAACAAAGGTGAAATTTGGAATTTTCTAATTTTGTCAATGATACATTCATTTAGCATTAAAATATACACATTCTTATAGATAAGGAGAAAACTCATCTCAAAATTTGTTCTGCAGTTTGTGCTGTCGACCTATTTCACATGTGGATTTTAACTGCTGTTTGGACAGGGAGGGTACAGAAGGAATAGAGTACCATTGAGCTTTTCCTGGAACAGTTTGATGGAATCGTTCTCTCGTACCTGCAAATGAGCCACAACATGTTTGCAGAGCCACTGCAGTACCAGAAAAATGTTAACTACCCAAAATACCTCAATTTTGGAAATCACACAAACAATTTATCAAGCGGTATTTTAATATCAAGCGGGTATTTTAATCCCAAAATTGTTTCATAAAATTTGTTAACACTTTTTTGCCTCAAATTTTCTTTGTTACACAATGTCTCCTGAACACTAAACTACCCCACACATGATGAGAAACTGCTCTAAGGGCAGAACTTTTCTTTCCCAAACTAATAGATTTCAGGTGTTGCATTTCTTACATCTGAGATACCAGAACACTAAAAAATCCCAAAGCCATGTTGCATGAATTTAATTTCGAGAGATAAAGGGAACATTTAAGCTGTTAAGGGTACACCATTCCACCATCCTGAGAAGGGGTTAATTCAGGTGCCTTTGGTCTATTAAATGTTGAACTTTTAATGTAGCCTGATGTCTAGTAGTTTTCACACAGATTTCGGCTACATTCACACTGCCATTGTAGCGCGGGGAGAGGAGCAGGAGGTGAGCACAGTTCACCCCCACCCCTCTCCATAGGAACATATGGCGCACGGTGAAAAGATGAGCCACAACATCTTTCCCCGGGTACGGAGCGGTACGGTGCAGACACTTCTTAAATACCTGTGCAAGCTATTTTAGCAATGAAGACCGTGAACAGTCTGACTAAAATGCGTCACAAAGCCCTTAGTAAATGTGCCCCATTGTATTGACTCTTTCAAGTGGGATTACTTTAAAACACCAGTATCTATAGTTTTTCATGTGTTGATCAACTGAGTTTGTATTATTTTTCTCATGATTGTACTTGAATAGCTGCTATCTAATTTCTAAAATTGTTCCAGTAGCAGATAACTATATTTAGGTAGTATTTTATTATCAGCACTTTACTGATTATAACTAAAATACAGGATTTGTGGTTAATTGTTTTTAGCTTATATGCAAATCCATTTTTACACATATATATGAATCACTCATTGGTGATACCATAATATGTATATATGAAATGAGATGTTTTATTTATTGTACATTATGTATGAACACTTTCACCTATAATAAGCATGTTATGCTTAGGGGTGTGCTTTATGAGGTCATGTGACCCTTGTTTTTTTTACTATAAATAGAATAAATATATTTTTTAATATAAATAGAAAAATTTCAAATAGCAAAACTTTCCCACAACAACAAAAAATATGTGGAATGACCTCTTCTCTAAAAAGTAGAACATCTGAAACTTTGAAAATGTCAATTAAAAAAAAAAATGTCTAAATTGTCTAAACCCCAACCAATTCAGCAAAATCATACAACTAACATAAGCTACAATGTATCATGAATAAATAGTCTCAAAATTACTGAGATAAGTTAAAGTGTTGTGTCAGGTGGTTAAAGATTTGACAAATGTATTATGTGATTCAGTTAATATTTGCTCCATGCTGCCACCTACTTGCATAATTGGGAGGAGTCTCCTAAGATATACCTGTGAACCAGAAGGAGGAGCATGTTGTGACTAGATGCTGAGGAGATTTTTCAGTCAGGATTTGGAGTAAAAAGCTATATTTGACTGTTCTTCACATTCAGCCTAGGCCCCAGCTTTCAAACCCTGATCTAGATAGAGATCTGTATTAAACACCAACTGTATTAAACACCAACATCCATTCCCAGCATTGGCACCAAGCTGCCTATAGTCCATGCCAGGAGGGCTTTCCCATCTATAACCTCATATAGCCAGAAGAGAGAGCGCTGTACAAGGCTTTTCTGCTCCACTCAGCGCCTGTAATGGTTCAGCCTGTGTGAGTGCCATATGCCTAAGGAAACCTACATCTATCACTGTACACCCTGCAATAGGGAACCGTGCCAGTAACCTCCGTGAGTACACATGTCCTAAAATTATTTCCCACAGTGAGTCAAACTGTGTAGGCCCATCCATGGCAGTGTAATATAGGATTGGACTATACCCATTTACTAGTAGCAACCTGCTACAAAAACCCCAACAAGTTATGTCTCCAGAGTTAATATTAAAGCTGGTAAAGATTATGTGAAAAAGGAAAAATTATGTGAAAATTATGTGAAAAAATTGTGACCAACACTCTTAACACCTCTCTTGCGAGTCTGTACCTTGAAATGTGTATTGGATTATAGTCCAACAGTAAAGATTCCTGTTTATTCCAGTTATAGCCGGTACAAGGGGCACAGCTTCTTCGACCTTTTCCTATAAAAGTAGTGGGTGGAGTTTCTAGCCAATTCTTCCTTTGGAAAATGTGTCACATATGAATAAGTGTAAGTGGTGATGCTCAAAACTGAATCCGACACAGGGCAGAGCATTCAAGCATCATCAAAAAAGAAGAAGAAAATCTTGGCACTCACCACGTAGTTAAAATACATCTTCTTTATTTCTTTACATCGTAGAGAGACAACACATTACAGGGAGAGGAACGTGATAACGCGGGAGCGCTTTTTAAGGGATGATTCGTTTCGCGCACTAGTGCTTCATCTTGCCTATGAGCAAGATAGCCGGTGTCTGGGTTGGTCATTACAGGCTTGCATCACTCCAACAGGTTGGTATGGGTATGGGCTCATTGTGAGGGACACAGGGCTAGCAAACCACAACGCCGCCTGTGACATATGTACTATAAGCTCCAGCAAGCCCTTGTACCATATCATCTAGTCCCCCTCTGGGCAACACAAAACTGTTGAAAAGTTATTACTACAGGAAGAGACACTGGTTAGATTTAAAAAAATAAATAAATAAAATAAAGGGCTGAGCCTTAACAAACAAACTGGCTGCGTCCTTAAATTAATGACGTGACATAGGGGGTCTAGAAATATATAAAAAATAATAAAGTGAGAGTAAAAGAATGTTCATATCCACTCCTTTAACTGGAACACAATTAAATACATACACATGTTAAGTTTTGCTGTGTCTTGATAGTCCCGATCTATCAAAATATAAAAATAGTTGTTCCTGGAGATGAATCCTGCAACAGAAAATAGCACACAAATGTCTTAATTGCCACTTTTTTGCCATTTCACAACACATATAAATTTGAAATAAAAGTGTTCAAAAGTTTGTACCATCACATTAATGGTAGAAATTAAAACATCATCTCCATACACCAAAGTATGAAAAACTTATTGGCTTCAGAATATGACAAAACGAAGACATATTATTACAAAAGGTGTACATTTCTGTTAAAACCTAATAAAACCGATTAAAATTTGGTATTGGTATTAGGTCAATTTTACCACATTTGGAATTTTTTTTTCCAGCATTCAAGTGGATGGCATGTAATATAAAACAGCACAGGAAGTACAATTTGCAAAACAGAAAATAAGCCATTATATAGCTCTATACATGGAAAAATAAAATGGATCTGACTGTATTGAGGCCCGAAAACATGGTTCATGGATCAGCCACTTTATACTCACTGTACAGTAGACCCTGTAGTTTTGAGCTCATATCATCATAAATAGAGACCGATAGACATGTAAGTGAATCAGCGACCGGCCGGCTTATGTGATGTCACAGCCCTATATAAACAGACGGCCAATTGCAATGCCTCATTTCACTCTGCATGTGCTGTCTCTAGCTGCTTGTACTCAGTAGCTGATGGAGTGATTTTTGCTCAGAGTCCTGGGTGTTCGTTTTGGGGGATCTGTATACCCCAAATGTCAATAATTTTTTGTTGCTAAAGTAGATATCAATAAATCTGTGTCAAATCCACATAGTTGGTGGAGTGATTTTTTTCTCAAAGTCCTGGGTATCAGTTTTTGGTGTTCTGTATTTCACATATTTCAATTCTTGTTTCTAAAGTTGATATCAAGAAATCCATGTCAAATCAACATGCTAATTGATGTTATAGTGGGATCTTGGCCCTCAGCTCAGTCCTTTTGAGCTAGCACAGATGTTACCTTGCCAGGCTGCGTTCCTGCTATACTTATAAATTATTAAAGTATTAAATAGCAAAAAACTCCACAAAGTTTGATACCCAATTTCTCCCGAGTATGAGGATGCCCAATGTTTGTTGGTAAACTGCTGTATGGGCACACGACCGGGCATAGAAGGGAAGAAGCTCCATTCAGAACAGATCTGGATTGTCACATTTTAAAGGCTATAAAATGTTTATTTTTTTGTAATTTGGACATATAGGTGATTGTTTTTTTGTGGATGAGATTAGAGATGAGCGAACACACTTGTCCGAGCTTGATGCTCGTTCGAGCATTAGCGTACTCGAAACTGCTCGTTGCTCGGACGAATATTTCGCCAGCTCGAGAAAATGGCATCTCCCGCCATTTTGATTTTTGCCGGCCAGAAACAGAGCCAATCACAAGCTAGAAGACTCTGCACTCCACCCAGCATGACGTGGTACACTTACATGTCGATAGCAGTGGTTGGCTGGCCTGATCAGGTGACCCTGGAATAGACTAGCCCCTGCCCGCGCTGCTCGCATCATTCTCTGTCTGGATGCCGTTAGGGAGAGAGCTGCTGCTTCTGCAGGGATAGCGTTAGGGTGTTATATTAGCTTACTGTTAGGCAGGAGTGAGTCTACAAGAACCCAACAGCCCTTGTTAGGGCTAGAATATTTTTTTTTTCTTTGCTTGTGGCTGGGCTTGCTGGCACTAGTAGTGCAGCTAGTACCATATTGTGACGAATTTGCAGGGAGACTGGCGAACATTCTATTTAGACTACAAGACAAAGAAAACGGGAACAACAGAGGACGGCGCCTCGGGTAATATAGTCTGGTACTTGAATCCTGAAGGAGGTAAAAGAGGGTGCTCACCTTGTGAGAAACTTGGTGTCATGCATATATTCCCACTCCTGGGGACCACTCCTTGGTGTTTCCAATCCGGATTTGGCTCTGCGTGTGAAAAACAGCAGCACCCACAACTCTACATACCCGAAACTAAAAAGTTTCGGTAAAGGTAAATATATACAGAAAAAAACAAAAACGTGAGAGTTTGTGTGGGGCGCTAAGCCACAACTGCTTGAGCCCTTGGATATAGGGGACCTCCTATGGGGTCATATAAACCACGGTCCAGCCAATAAAGATAGAAATAAAAACTTTTTTTATTCAAGAAATACAGGATCTTACCGATCAACATAGGCTAAAATGGTACAATTGATGGTCCTTTTTAACGCGTTTCGGGTCTTCGACCCTTTCTCAAAAAACGGACTAGTATATACATAAAACTAATTCTGACAAGTCTTTAAATACAAAATAGAATATGCCACTTACATTCCAGGGTTGGTGGACGGCTTGGCGCCAAAAAACGGGGGGGGGGTTGCATCTGTCAGCATTAGAAAGACAGTACGCCAAGTGGATTTTCTGATCCACTGCGCGTGCGCCAACTCCGGTCTGCCGGAAGTGACGTCACCGTTGTCACGGTGATGCGTCCTCAACATAGAAGCTCTTCCGGGTTTGTGCCGCGATACTCAGAGGTAATGTGAAACATTCCCTGTTGCTATGGTGAGGCGCCCTCGGTCAGGAGCCTCATCTAGGCCTGTATAGCGTTCCACTGGTTAAAAGAGTACGGCGCTCACCGTTGCCATAGTGACGCATTCTCCATGGGCGGCTGTCACAGGTTATTTTACACCAACGGACTGGACACATCAGATCTCATTAAACATGTCATTCAACAAAAGTGGAAAAGCTCATACTGTTTCATTACTCTAGATATCGCGTCACTCTATACCAATATTCCACATGATTTAGGAGTACACGCCATATCACACTTTTTGAACAAAGACCCTACTATCCCCATACAACAGACTAATTTTATTTTGAGAGCAATAAATTTCATACTGAAGCATAATTATTTCTCTTTTCTTAATAAAATATTTGTACAAAAAAGGGGGACGGCAATGGGAAGCAAATTTGCACCCAGCTTTGCAAACTTATATGTGGGACTTTTTGAGGAACAGGTAATTTACCAACATGAAGCATTCTCCCAATGCCGCCTCTACAAAAGATTCATAGATGACATCTTCATAATCTGGGATGGAAAAGATAGCGAAGCCGAACAATTTGTGAAAGAAATTAATGACAACATGTGGGGGCTGGAATTCACATGTAATATTGCACAGAATGATGCAGAATTCCTGGATGTGGTGGTATCCCACACACCAGAGGGTACCATTAAGACAAAATCATATTTTAAGAAAGTGGATAGCAATAGCTATTTAGATTTCAACAGTGGCCATTTCAAAAAATGGCTTACCAATATACCCTATGGTCAATTTAAAAGGATAAGGAGGAACTGCACGAACAATGCCGATTATGACCAGCAAAGCAATATCCTTACAGGGCGTTTTAGAGCTAAAGGATATCCACTAAACCTTGTACAAACAGCGCAACAAAGGGCAGCGACACTCAGTCAGGAGGATTGTCTAAAACCGAGAAAGAAAGATACTTCCACTGAGATGAGGGACGTCAATTTTATCACCACCTTTTCAAGTGATAGCCAGAAAATTCGCAGTATACTGAAAAAACACTGGGAAGTATTAACACATGATCCTTATTTGAAGGATACCATACCCAAAAATCCTCGACTTACGTTTAGGAGATCCCGCACCTTGAAAAACATACTCGCACCAAGTCGCCTAAGGCCTGAAAATAGTAAAAACACCCATTTATCATTTTTTCCAAAAACGGTGGGTAGCTTCAGATGTAGTCACACAAGATGCAAATGTTGCGACTCAATTAGCCATCGGCGGACTACTTTTATGTCAAACACAACTAGGGAGATATTCCAAATCAAATCCTTCCTTAACTGTAGTTCTGAATACGTTATTTATTTAATAGAATGCACATGCAAGTTCCAATACATCGGACGCACAATACAAACTCTAAGGGAAAGATTCAACAATCACAGACAGAATATAAAAAATGGATATGCCCTACATAGTGTGTCTCGACATGCGGCCTCTCATCATAAATGTAACCTAAAGGAATTCAGCTTGACACCTATAGAACATATTGACCCTACAACTCCACAGAGATTCGAACATCTTAAGAAAAGGGAAATGTTCTGGATTTTTAAGATGCAATGTCTAGTCCCTAACGGTTTGAATGAGAGTCTTGAAAGTATATTTTAGCATACTCTGGAAGAGTGCCTGTCTATGTATGTGTATATGTGTGTGTGTATATATATAAATCTTTTTAGGAAATCTTTGCATGTTTTTTATATATGTTTATAGATGTGTATATGTATATATATATATATTTTTTACACTATATATATAGTTTTTTACATGTATATGGGCATTCGCCTTTGAATAATAATGTTCCCGTGCGGGTCACCAGTGGAAATTTGTGGAGAATTTGATTCAAAGCCACTCCATTACCCTTTAGCAATTTTTATCGTCTACATTTTACATTTTACATTTTATATTTATATATATATTTTTTATCTCCAATTTTCGGTTATTATAATTATAATAATTTTGATAAGTTTGAATTGACATGTACAGGTCCTATACATATGGCTTCCTATATATTGCCATTTATGTATGCTAATCATGTGTGTTGTATGTGCTATATTTTCTTATGTATTATGTATTATATTTTCTTATATATTGTCAAACTGTATATTTCCACCCGCAAATCTGCCGTTGGTGTAAAATAACCTGTGACAGCCGCCCATGGAGAATGCGTCACTATGGCAACGGTGAGCGCCGTACTCTTTTAACCAGTGGAACGCTATACAGGCCTAGATGAGGCTCCTGACCGAGGGCGCCTCACCATAGCAACAGGGAATGTTTCACATTACCTCTGAGTATCGCGGCACAAACCCGGAAGAGCTTCATTGTATGAGGACGCATCACCCGTGACAACGGTGACGTCACTTCCGGCAGCCGAGTTTGCCCACGCGCAGTGGATCAGAAAATCCACTTGGCGTACTGTCTTTCTAATGCTGACAGATGCAACCCCCCCCCCCCCCCCTTTTTTGGCGCCAAGCCGTCACCAACCCGGAACGTAAGTGGCATATTCTATTTTGTATTTAAAGACTTGTCAGAATTAGTTTTTGTATATACTAGTCTTTTTTGAGAAAGGGTCGAAGACCCGAACCGCGTTAAAAAGGACCATCAATTGTACCATTTTAGGCCTATGTTGATCGGTAAGATCCTGTATTTCTTGAATAAAAAAAGTTTTTATTTAATCTTTATTGGCGGGACCGTGTTTATATGACCCCATAGGAGTCCCCTATATCCAAGGGCTCAAGCAGTTGTGGCTTAGCGCCCCACACAAACTCTCACGTTTTTGTTTTTTTCTGTATATATGAACATTCTATTTAGCTCTTAGTGACACACATATCCATCTCAAACACCTAAGTGGGACAATTTATTAGGGGTTTGATTAAATTAGGCACCATCTGCCGATTTTTTTAATTTTTTTTTTTCAAAACTTAAAGTGACAGGCACACCACAAAATCCAGTTGTGTGCTGTCAGTGTAGGTTAGAAACTTGCCATACAAGAACCCAACAGGCCTTCTTAGGGCTACAATAGCGTTATATATTGTATTTTTTTTTAATTTGCTTGTGGCTGGCCTTGCTGGCACTAGTAGTGCAGCTAGTACCATATTGTGACGAATTTGCAGGGAGACTTGCAAACTTTCTATTTAGCTCTTAGTGACACACATATCGATCTCAAACACCTAAGTTGGACAATTTATTAGGGGTTTGATTGAAATAGGCACAGTCTGCCGATTTTTTTTTTTTTTTTTTAAAACTGAAAACTATAACACGCACAGCACAAAATCCTATTGTGTGCTGTCAGTGTAGGTTAGAAACTAGCCATAGCAATCATTATCATCTTCTGTGGTTGCTGTGTGATTTCTTCTGATCGTTTTGTTAAAAAAAAAAAAAAACACAAAAAAACCACCAAAAAACACAAAAAAAATGTTACAGTTTACACTTTAATTTTGAAAATGTTGAACCCGAAGGCAAGGGGTAGAGGACGAGGGTGTTGGCGTCCAACTACTGCAAGGGTCAGAGGCCGTGGTCCTGGGCGGGGTGAGAAGAAGTGTGTAAAGAGGTGTCGGTCGATGAGGAGACACGGTTGTCAGGCAGTGGTAAAGTTGTTGTCAGGGCGAGAAGTCCAAGGGGGGAGCAGACTGAGGGATCGGAGGATGATGAGGTGGAAGTCCAAGGGGGGAGCAGACTGAGGGATCGGAGGATGATGAGGTGACAGACCCATGCTGGGTTGATTGGCCGGGTGAACACAGTGCTTCTGAGACGGAGGCGAGTCCTCGACGAGAACAGGTTGGAAGAGGCAGTGGTAGGGCCAGACGGAGGGAGGCAGGGCCAGAGCTGGTGCATCAGTGCCAAATGTTTCCTGTAGTCAAGCTCCCATGGCGAGGGCTAGATTTTCAGAAGTCTGGAGGTTCTTTAAAGAAACACCGGATGACTGACGGACTGTGGTGTGCAACCTGTGCCAAACCAGTATCAACAGGGGTTCCACCACTACTAGCTTAACCACCACCAGTATGCGCAGGCATATGAATGCTAACCACCTCACTCAATGGAACCAAGGCCGTTCACCTCCGACCGGGCACACCACTGCTCCTTCCCCTGTGTCATCTGCTGCCTCTGCTAGTCAGCCCCCTGCCCAGGACCCCGGCCCAAACACCTCCCTTTGCCAGTTTTATGTCACCCCAGCAAGACACTGTCACCTGTCCCTAGTCTCGGCAGAGTAGGGCTGATCTTTACAGAAAGATGGTGAGGGAGTAGGTAGCTGACCATACCATCATCCTAAATGATCACACAGTTCCCTACAACTACTGGGTTTTAAAGCTGGACATGTGGCACAAACTGGTGCTGTACGCCTTGGAGGTTCTTGCCTGCCCTGCATCATCATCATCACCGATAAGCGTACACGCCTGTTGACTGACAGGCTGACGCTTATCAAGATGAATAAAGCCTGGATTTATCAGGAATTTCCATTCTCCACCAGGTGAAAGAAGCTCAACCTGAATAATTTAAGCACTCCTCCTCCTCATTTTCCTCCTTCTCCTCCTCTTTGTACCAGGGGCGTCGTTAGGTCAAAAGATCCGGGGCCTGTGCCCCGAATCTTTTGGTCTGTGCCCCGGATGTCTCTGGAGCGTCAGGAGACTCTTGTCCTGCTGTCCAGCAGCTTCCACATTCTCCTCTGCCTGTATTCTTTGGATGCAGACAGGTGAGCAGTCCGGGTCTGCATTAGGCTGATAACAGAGGCCAGGGGTGAAGCTGTGCATGGAATGAGCAGGTGACAGCCGCTGGCAGCTTACTGCTTCTAGGAGAAGATGCACTCACTTAGCAGCTCTGATTAGCATCTGTGCTTCTAGTAGCTCCTGCTCCCTCTCCCTGTAGAGCTGTATGTTTCCAACCCCCCCCCCCAGCACAGCTCCCTCTCCTATGCAGCCCCTTCTATAGCTTCTCAGTAATCTTCACCTGCTGTGATATCTTATCAGATAGTCATGACAGTATGGCTGGGCAGGATGCATGCAGCCTTGCCCTGTATAAACCTGCTGATTCCTCTGAAGTTACAGGCACTGGCCTTTATACCAAGTAAATGTATTGTTTGAGGTTTGATTGTTCATGCATAGAATGTATTGTACTGCATATGGCTATAGAAATGCTGCAGAAATAGGGGCATGGTTTGGCCGTTGGAGAAGATGGCCGCATAAGCAGGGAGCTCCGTCCCGTTGCAGAGCTTTCAGCAACAAAACCAGCATCCTACAGCCAGCAAAAAGGCATATGATGCCAGGTCAGAACGCAGGAGCGATGGCCAAAAGAAGAAATCCGAAGGAAGCACAAAATAAGTCGATTGGCTTCTACTTTCCCCCGGACCCGCCAAAAAGCAAAGATGGCGCAGCGGTAACAGACGCACGACAAACGCTACTCCCAATAAGCAAGACATGCCAGAACCCGCAATGATTAAACAGACATCCAAGCTTCCCAGACTCAGTAAACCCTCACCTGAACGAAGCGCGGCAGGAAGATGGAACGAGGGCACGAGAAGCCAGAGGGGAACTAGAAAAATGGCGCTGTCACCGGCACACGTGGAAGAGGAGCACAGTATGCCTCCACTACAGCTGCAGCTGCAAAACAGCTCAGAAGAATCCTCAAACTCACAGGCAAGGCAAGCCAGTGAAACCTCACTATCACCCAGCATAAGCCCAGTGAAAAGGCTCGCAGACATGAGGACTCAAGTGATCTGGAGGTAAGCCTACAAAATTCTATGCAGGCACAGACCCCTATGACACCAGACTGTTTCAAAGCCTTTCAGACCTCAGATAGAACAGTGTCAGAATGCAAAGTGAAGGAGATGTTAGAAGTATTCAAACTCTCTTTACAGAAAGACTTATCCAAGCTTATTTCTCCACCGCAATACTCCCTAAATAGCATGGGTGAAAGAGTATCACAAGTAGAGGACAAAGTAGCATCATTATCTAATGCACACAATGAGGTGGTCGATTCACACAATGAGCTAGAAGAAAAGGTTTCATCCATACAAGCAAAACTCATAGACCACGAAGATAGAGATAGGCACAACAATATAAAATTCTGGGGCATACCGGAGTCAGTACCGGGAATACAACTGCGCTCTTACATACAACGACTATCTAAACAAATTCTGACAGATTTAGCAGATTATGAATTAAGTATTGATAGACCACACAGAGTGCCAAAACCAGGCTTCTTACCAGAATCCATCCCGCGGGATGTACTGGCGAGATTTACTTTCTTCCACGTGAAGGAACAATTAATGACAAAATCTAGAAACCTCCACACATTACCATCCCCCTATGAGGATATAAAACAATTCGTAGATCTTTCAGCAGCCACCCTGCAGGCACGCAGAGAATTGACACCAATAACTGCTGCACTGAGGAAAAGCAACATACAGTACAGATGGGGGTTCCCCACAAAGATCTTAGTGAAGCATCAAAATTCCCTAGTGCCCATCAAAAGCCTGATGGAGGGTTTCAGCATCCTCAAAAAATGGGTAATTCCATGCGAGGAAAATTTCCCCCCTCAGAGGAGAAGGGACTTAACTAGAATAGATCCAGAGTGGAATCCAGCTGGCTAACCCGACATCTTACAACAACAGGAAAAATCTTTCTATTCTTCTTTTCTTGCATAAGATGCAGCGGGACCACTCAAACTTCCCTGGCTGCGTATCCACAAGGAAAGACCCCATTAAGGTACTACGAGATACTGCTAGTACAAATTTTCTTTGTTGTTCAATAATTTTGTTTGGTTAGCGCTTCATTGTAATATATACATTTGAAGTGAAATGCTGTTATTGTTTTCTTGTTTAAGGTTTGTAAGAGATTGCTCATGTCATAACAATTGTAGTTCCAGGTCCAGGCTCCCAATCCTACCTAAGTCTTTAAGTAACACACAAACCAAACCAAGAAAATGGGTATCAAATTACTATCTCTAAATACAAATGGTCTAAACAGCCCATACAAATGGTCTCTGCTATGGAAAGAGTCGCTTCAACAGAAAGCAGATATACTCTTTATCCAAGAAACTCACATAAAGGAAAACAATCAACCTAAAATAGCACACCCTGCCTTCCCAACCATAGTGCACTCCACATTCCCCCAAGAAAAAAGGGGGGTAAGCCTTCCGGTCAACCCTTGCAGTATCTATTGAATATCAAGAAATAGATCCCCAAAGCAGGTACTAGTATGTAATATCAATAACCTAATGTACACACTAATTAATATATATGCACCTCACAAACACCAACAAGCCTTCTTAGGCAAAATATTAAAAAAAAATAGCACAACATCGAAAAGGGGAAGTTATAATAGGAGGAGATTTCAACACAATCAACCATATATCATTTGAAACCACAGCTAAAACTCCCAATCGAGCATTCACACTCAATACATGGTTATGGCAGAATAACCTTTTTGACACATGGAGAATCCAGCATACAACCGAATAAAAGACTTCACCTTTTATTCAGCAAGTCACCACACTTACTCAAGAATAGACATGTTTATCGCGGAACAATCATTGTTAGACAGAGTAGAAGAAGCCACAATAGGCTCAATCCACTGGTCAGATCACGCACCCATAACTCTGACAATCTCAGACCAACTCTGTAATATCAATGACTTTGTGTGGAAAGCGAACACTTCTATCTTCTCCAATAAAAAACATGTAGAATTCTTAGAGTCTGCATCAAAAGAATTCATGAATTTCAACACAAAAGAAAAAACAGATTTTTTCTCAGTCTGGATAACCCACAAGGGATATATTAGAGGGGAACTAATAAAGATAGGTATAAGAATGAATAAAATAAGAAATAAAGACATTAAAAATACAACAAACAAAATAACACAAGAGTCAATACACAAAACAACTCCGACCTACGCAATCTATGAAGAGCTTTCTAAAGCCAGAGAGCACCTAAGAAACCTATACCTCCACAACTACGCATATTCCCTAAAGAAACTTAAAATTAAACAATATTCACAAGACCAAAAGGCAGGGAACCACTGGCCAAAAAATTAAAGCAAAGAATGAAACAATCAAAAATCCCCTTTATCAATCATCCGCAAACCAAAGAAAAAATCCTATCACCAAGAGGAATAGCAGACGCGTTCAAAGATTATTACTCTAACCTATACAATCTAAAAAATGACGCTTCTAAACACATCCCTACCAAAGAAGAAATAGACAGTTTCTTAGAAAACATATCTCTACCTAACATAACTAAAGAACAACTACAAACCCTTAATGCTCCCTTTACTGAAGAGGAAATTCTCAAAACAATAAAATCCCTTCCCAGTGCAAAAGCACCAGGGCCCGGCGGCCTCCCAGGGGAATTTTATAAGAAATTTGCCCCCACACTTATCCCACATCTTATGAAACTCTTCACTATGGTGGCAAAAAAGGGAGAATTTCCTAGTAAAATCATCCAGGTAAGAAAGGTCCCAGATAATTCAAGGAAAATTATCAATATTCTACAACCCTGTGAAACATCTAAAAAACAATCACTACTATTAACTGTCGACGCCGAAAAGGCGTTCGACAGAATAAATTGGAAATATGCATTTGCTGTCCTAGAAAAATTTGGTATAAAAGGGCAGATCCACACAGCCATCTCAGCTCTTTACTCAAACCCTATAGCCCAAATTTTTGTAAACAGTATTTTATCACCCTCATTTAAACTAACAAACGGTACTTGCCAAGGATGCCCCTTTTCACCACTACTCTTCATTTTGTCTATTGAGCCATTGACGGAACTAATTAGGGAAAAACAAAACATTAAAGGGATCCCTATAGGAGATAAAGAATACAAAATAACATTATTTGCAGACGACATCATTTTAAGCCTAAGCGACCCAGCAGAATCCCTCAAATGCACCCTAAAGACAATCGAAGAGTTTAGCGAAGTATCGTTTTACAAAATCAACAACACAAAATCCCAAATTCTCCCAATCAACATTCCAACAAACTCCCTGAGATTAATGAAGAGGAGGTTTGACCTGGACTGGTAAGAGAAACAAATAACATATTTAGGAGTAAAGTTAACTAACCCTTCCTCTGCCTTATATCATAACAACTTCACTCCATTGCTTAACACAGTGGATAAAGAATTAGAAAAATACTCTAAAGGCATTTTCTCGTGGTGAGGCAAAATAGCCGCCTATAAGATGATGATCCTTCCAAGATACTTATTCCTTTTTAGAACTCTGAACATCCTTATCCCAGATTCCTTTTTCCAGAAAGCAAACAAACAAATGACCAAGTTCATTTGGGAAAGCAAAAAACCCAGAGTGGCACGGGGAACCTTGACAAAAAGTAGGGCATCAGATGGCCTTGGACTTCCAGATTTGAAAAACTACTACTACTCAGCAATATTAGACCAGATGAGCCATTGGTGGAGACACTCCACAGAGAAACTATGGGCTAACCAAGAATTCATATCTTATAACAGATCTCCATTAAAAATTAGGCTACTCTGCAGCTTATTGGGGAAAAAACCACTCCATTCTGAAGCGATGACAATAAGAGCAACAGACAAAGCTTGGACTATGCTCCTTCAAAAACAAAAGAAAGAAGCAACCCCGCTCCCTCTAAGCACTATTCCATTATCCTTTCTCAAATATTGCACCGAAAACTTTGACATATCTCCTTGGACGAACAAAGGTATCAAAACAATACAAGATATATGGGGCCACAACAGCATCTTACCTTTTCAGTCTATTGCATCTAAATTCAAACTATCAAGTAGTGACATCTTCATTTACGCAAGAATCAGAAACATTCTTCAAGACAAAGATCTCACAAGACCCTCCCTAGATCCATCCATATTAAATTATTTAGAAAAAACAACAACCAAAACCAGAGGGATCTCTTTTTACAACAATCTCCTTTAGGAATCCCCAGTGGAAGAAAAGCCTCCATGCATGCACAAGTGGGAAAGAGATTTACAAATTTCCTTCCCCCCGAAACAATGGAGAGAGGCACTTAGTTTGATACAATCTACATTCAAATGCGTATCACATCAAGAAGCCATAATCAAGACCATGCACAGATGGTACTTCACCCCATCCAAGCTTAATACTATCTACCCCACTTCATCACCACTCTGCTGGAGAGGCTGCAGTAATAGAGGAACCTTGTTACACACGCTATGGGACTGTCCGAAAATCGCACCCTTATGGGAATCAATAAACCACTTGATATCATCTCTAACCAACCAGCAAACAAAACTTCAGCCACACCAGCTTTACTACTACTAAACCTGAAAGAGTTCACTGAACAGAAAAACCGCACAGTAATAGCACACTTAGTCATGTCAACCAAGTTAATAGAGACCCGCCACTGGAAAGATCCCATATGTCCCAATATTAACGAGGTAATCCAACAAACACCACCTATGCTTATAAAAAAGCTATCGCAACACAGAACAATAAATTATCACAATTTGAAACTCAATGGGAAAGCTGGACCAAAAGCCCACACTTGAAAGAATAATCAACAACATAACAGCTTCTTCCATAACGGGACCTACAAGAATAAAGCAACACTACTACAAACCTAGTTAGACGTTTTATTTTTATATTCCTTTTTTATATAATTGGTTTACTCGCCTTCCCCTAGTAGTTCCGGGACTAGGCAAACGATTGGGGGAATGGTTTTGAGTCACAATAATATACAAGTGCACAATAACGGACACCAGCAAGAGATGCTGTTATTGCTATTTGACAATAACCAACTGTAACAAACTAAAAAACTAACCAACAACTAACTCACAATATACTTATAAAATGAAAACAATGAGTTTACTAACACCTGCTCTAGCAGAAACAGATTGGTTATGTGGAAATTCTGTAAATTCTCTTCTCTTGACTGTATGTACTGCATAATTATTCGTGAATAAAAGTTTAAAATTTAAAAAAAAAAAAAAAAATGCTGCAGAAATGTGTGTGCTTTTATGTATATTTGTGATGCTATGTATATGTGTGCACTGACCATTGTCATGATCCTCCCATTCTTATAAAATCATAACTGACATTCATCTGACAAAAATCAGCAACAGATTAAAAAAAACAATGGTTTATTGTTGATTTAAAATGATGCTGTGTTTACACTGTCATTGAGGGAGATTTATCACACTCTGACACTCCTGCAGCAGAGTATGATAGTGGCCAGACACTTCTTATACCTGTGCAGCCATTTTAGCCATGAAGAACGTGCACAGTCCAACAAAAGTGCAGCGTAACCCTTAGTAAATGAGCCCCATAGTACTCTCTACTAAAACCTTTTAATATTCTGTGCAATTTCCTAGGGAACTAGAAAAAGTTCCAGAAAGGGAGTTACCGTATATTCTGGCGTATAAGATGACTTTTGAAGACAGAAAAATCTTCTGTCTTGTCTGGGGTCGTCTTATACGCCGGTAATTGCGACCGCCCGCCGTGCATTCACGGCGGCAGTCGGGTCGCGCTGCATGGAGAGGGCTCACGGGCTGAGCCCTCTCCAGAGCCGGTAAGTCTTTGCTGCATATTGTAGCAAAGGCTTACAGGTAACACCCGTGATCGGTGATAGCAAAGCTGCCGGCAGCCTCAAAAAGATAGCGGCGCATGGGCGCCACCATCTTACCTGGGGTCGCCGCTCCCCGTGACGTCATCGGGGGCGGCGATCCGTCTCCATGGTAGCCTCGGGTCTTCCGAAGACCCGAGGCTATTTCGTTTTAACCCCTTCATTACAATGTGCTGATAGCACATTGTAATGAATGAGGAAAATCCCCATATACTGCCATACTGTAGTATGGCAGTATATGGTAGGATCGATCAGACAACCTAGGGTTAAAGTACCCTAGGGAGTCTGAAAAATAGTATAAATAAAAATTTAAAAAATTTTAAAAAAAATTTCAAATCACCCCGCTTTCCCTAGAACTGACATAAATATAAATAAACAGTAAAAATCATAAACACATCAGGTATTGACGCGTCCAAAAATGCCCGATCTATCAAAATATGATAACGGTTTTTCAATGCGTTTAATCCCGTAACGGAAAATAGCGCCCAAAGTCGAAAATGGCACTTTTTTGCCATTTTGAAAAATATAAAAAAATCTATAAAAAGTGATCAAAAGGACGTACAGTCCTAAAAATGATATAATTGAAAATATTATCAAATTTCGCAAAAAATGACACCACCCACAGCTCCCTACACCAAAGTATAAAAAAGTTATTAGCGCCAGAAGTTGGCAAAATCAAAAAAAAAATTTTTGTACAGGAGGTTTTCATTTTTGTAAATGTATGAAAACATTATAAAACCTATACAAATGTGTTATCCCTGTAATCGTACCGACCCAAAGAATAAAGTAGGCATGTCATTTGGGTCACTCAGTGAAAGACGTAATATCCAAGCCCACAAGAAAATGGCGCAAATGCGTTTTTTCACCATTTTCATTGCATTTGGAATTTTTTTCCCGCTTCTGAGTACATGGCATGGAATATTTAATAAAATAAAAATTTAAGGTACAGTATGGTAACATTTACAGTAAAATGGACGATGGTAATGTTGTTGTTGTATGCCTTATGTTTATGAGCGACAGTTTTCCTGCTATATACCTGCATGTCATAAGAATTTAAATTAAAAAAAGGACCATGTTAAATTCAAATCTTTTTGGGCTAATCCTCACGTCCCGGGTGTCTTTTAGAAAACTTTATTGTAGCTATATGCAAATTTTTTTATGCGGCTACTGGGGCGCGGAGTAGCCGGACATGAGGCTACTAGTTGCGGCTACTCCACGCTCCAGTAGCCACGTTACTTCGCCTACCAGCTAATCTTCGGCGGGCAGCTCCTGGTAGCTGCGCGCCCTCGTCCGGGTCCTGCTGCGGCCGCGGCTCCGGGGCCGGAACTACTGCGCATGCGCAGTAGACGGGGGACTCGGACAAGGGCGCGCAGCTACCAGGAGCTGCGCGCTGAAGATTATCTGGTAGGCGGAGAAACGTGGCTACTGGGGCATGGAGTAGCCGCGACTTGATCTTATACAAAAGGTTCTTAGAAGTGCTGTTTGTAGCCCCCGCCTGCTTTGAAAATTATAATTTTTTCAAAGTAAACGCTTCTGGCCCCCAGGCCCATTTTGGGTGGGGAGGAGCCGAGAGACAGGGGCTTGGACAGGCGAAAAGTACAATTTGAATACAGAAATAAGACTCCATTATAGCTCTATACATGGAAAAATAAAAGGATCCTGACGTTATTGAGGCCCCGAAAACCATGGTTCTGGCTCAGCCACTTTATAACCACGTTGTACACGTAAGACCCTGTATTTTGAGCTCATATCATCAAAATGAGAGCACCGTATAGACATGTAAGTGAATCAAGCGACCGGCCGCCTGATGTGATGTCCGCCTATAAAAAACGACGGCAAGTTGCAATGCACTCAATTTCATCAACGCTCGTGCTGTCTCTAGCTGCTTGTACTCATTAGCGATGGATGATTTTTTGCTCATAGTCCCTGGGGTGTTCGTTTTGGGGGATTGTTATACCCCAAACTGTCAATATTTTTTGTTGGCTAAATAGATATAATAATCTGTCAAATCCACATAGTTGTGGAGTGTTTTTTTCTCAAAGTCCTGGGATACAGTTTTGTGTGTTCTGTATTTCACAGATTTAATTCTTGTTTCTAAGTTTGATATCAGAATGCCATGTCAAATCAAACAATGCTACTTGATGTATACGTGGGATCTTGGCCCTCAGCTCATCCTTGAAGCTAGCACAGCATGTTACCTTGCCAGGCTGCGTTTCCTGCATACTTATAAATTACTAAGTATAAATCAAGCAAAAACCCACAAAGTTTGATACCATTTCTCCAGCGTTATGAGGATGCCAAGGTTTGTGGTAAACTGCTGTATGGGCACACGGACGGGCATAGAAGGTAAGAAGCTCCATCAGAAACAGATCTGGATGTCAATTTTAAAATGCTTAAAATGTTATTATTTTTTGTAATTTGGACATATAGGTGATGTTTTTTTGGGTTGGGATGCGCTTAGCGATGGCGAACACTGTCCGAGCTTGATGCTCTTTCGAGCCTTACGTACTCAAACTGCTCGTTGCTCGGCACGGAATATTTCGCTCACCCTCGACGAAAATGGCATCTCCCTCCATTTTTGATTTTGCCGGCCGAAACGAGCTCACAAGACAGAAGACTCTTCTGCATCCCACCCAGCATGCGTGGTACCTTACATGTCGCTAGCAGTGGTTGGACTGGCCTGATCAGGTGACCCTGGATAGAGACTAGCCTGCCCGCGCTGCTCGCATCATTCTCAATGTCTGGATGCCGTTAGGGAGAGAGTGGCTGCTCTCAGGGATGCGTGGGTTTATTCTTAGCTTACTGTTGGCAGGAGTGAGTCTACAGAACCCAACAGCCCGTTAGGGCTAGAATATATTTTTGTTTTCTTTGCTTGTGGGCTTGCGTTGCACTATAGTTCAGCTATACATTGTGGACGAATTTGCAGGAGGGGGGGGGGGGGAAACTGTCGAACATCTATTTAGGCTCTTAGTGACACATATCCATCCAAACACCTAATGGGGACAATTTATTAGGGGTTTGATTAAATTAGCACCATCTGCTGCCGTTTTTTTAATTTGTTTTTTTTCAAAATTAAAGGACAGTCACACCACCACAAAATCCAGTTGTGTGATGTCAGTGTAGTTTAGAAACTTGCCATACAAGAGACCCAACAGGCCGTCTTAGGGCTACAATAGCGTTAATTATTTGTATTTTTTTTAATTTGTTGTGTCTGGCCTTGCTGCATAGTAGTGAGCTAGTACATATTGGTGACGAATTTGCAGCAGACTTGCAAATTCTATTTACTCTTTAGTGACAACATATCGATCTCAAACACCTAAGTGGGACAATTGTAGTTAGGGGTTTGATTGAATCGCACACTGCCGATTTTTTTTTTTTTTTTTTTTTCAAAAAACTGAAGTTCATCACAGTCACAGACACAACATCCCTAGTGTGTTCTGCAGTGTAGGTGTTAGAAAAATAGCCATCGACACTCATTATCATCTTCTTGGTGGCTGTTGATTCTTGATCGTTGTTAAAAAAAAAAAAAAACAAACAAAAAAAACCACCAAAAACACAAAAAAAAATGTTACAGTTTACACTTAATTTTGAAAATTTAACCCGAAGGCAAGGGTAGGAGACCGAGGGTTGTTGCGTCCACTACTACTGCAAGGGTCAGAGGCCGTGGCCTGGGCGGGGTGAGAAGAGTGTGTAAGAGGTGCGGTCGATGATGAGACACGTTGTCAGGGATGGTAAAGTTGTTTCAGTGGCGAGAAGTTCCAAGGGGGGAGCCAGACTGAGGGCATCGGAGGATGACTGAGGTGACAGACCACTGATGTGGTTGATTGGCCGGGTGAACACAGTTGCTTTGAGACGGAGGCGAGTCCTCGAGAGAACAGGTGTGTAAGAGCAGTGGTAGGCCAGAACGGAAGGGAGGCAGGCCAGAGGCTGTTCAGTCAGTGCCAAATGTTTCCTTAGCAATGCTTCCCATGGCGAGGGCTAGATTTTTCAAGTTCTGGAGGTTCTTTAAATGAAAACACCTATGACTGACGGACCTGTGGTGTGCAAACCGTGCCAAACCGATATCAATAACAGGTGGTTCCACCACTGACCCCAGCTAAACACCACCAATTATGCGTCAGGACATACTGAATTCCAACCACCTACACTCATGAAACCAAGGCCGTTCACTCCGAACGGCACAACCACTGCTCTTCCCAGTGCTCTATCTGCTGCCTCTGTCTAGTCAGCCACCCTCCCAGGACCCACGCGCCTCCCAAACAACTCCCGCTGCGAAAAACCACACTCGCCAGCACGACTCCTCACAGCATCCACCAAGTCTCTCATGAACAGCGTCAGTCTGTCTATAACCCCACACGCGGAGCGCAAGGGAAATCCAGTGCAAACCCACCGACATGCACCAAGCCATCAACGTCCACAGTCTGTCCAATTACCGCTGGGATGCTGGTAGAGACCGGGGCCTTGCGAAACCCATGGGCGCAGCCCCTCGGATTCGTTTCCCAGCCGCCACACTTTTCCGATGTCCGTCCAGCCCTGCACCACACGTGTCAAACCAACATCATCCCGTGACCACGCCGTTGTCTGACCAGGTCCACCCTGACACGGACACGTGGATGAGGTGCTGCCGGGCAGGGCCATCTATGTATCGATGACAGCACATGTTAAGACTTGGTGGCAGGCTGGACCGAGGTCTGACGCGGCTGGTTCATATTACTGCCAAGACGTCAAGGATTGCGTGCGGGCCTACCCTTCAGTTTCAGAACTCTCAGTCCACTATGCCTCCTCCCTCCCACCCCTCCTCCGAATCATCCGTGGGCTGGCGGCCATCAGCTCTAGGCACAGCAGCAGTGCCTTCCTACAGCGCGCAGGCGGTGCTTCAAACTGCTGAGCATAGGCGATAAATGGCACGCCGCCCAAGAGCTCTTACGGTGCATCACGGGCGCAGATGATCTGTGGCTGTCAAACCGCTGAACTGAAGACCCAGGATGGTTGTGTGTGACAAACGGCCGTAACCTGGTGCGGCTTCTGACCACTCGGCACTGACACGTGTGCATGCCTGGCCCCATGGATAAATCTATAGTACAGCTCCTCAAGACATACCCCAATCTGTCTGATTGACTCCGAAGGTGCCACATCTGTGGCATTCAGAAGGCCAGCAAGATGCGTCCATTTCCTCAAGGCATCGCCGCCTCCAACTGCCCGCTGTACACCCGAATGTGTTGCATTGTCCCACTAGTGTGGAATTGCAACATTAACATTTATCCCAGAGTTTTTACCAGCAGCGCAGAGCGATTTTCGAATGCCACGATGCAAACTACACATGAAACTGTGTAGTCAGTCAGTCAGCTTCCTCAAGTCTACAATGTAGGAGTGGACTGGATGTTGATATCGGTTAGGTGCTGAGTGAATTTGAGATCACACAGAGGTCAGTGGTCGATGCCGCCATCATCAGGCTCACCATCCCCCTGCTTGGCCTGTTGAAAAACTCTCTGTTCAGCATAAGTCGGAAACTTGTGCTCGTTCACAGAGACGAAGAAGATGCCTTGTTGAATACAACAAACACCCTCAGTTTGTTTCTCACGCGCATATCGGAGTGAGAAGAGGAGGAGAATGTTGGCCGAACAGAGATGGGAGCATGCTCACGTCCTTCACGGTCAGCGGTAATGGGCTAGAAGTAAGAGTTGGAGTAGGAGAAAATGGACAGTCAGGACGCATGAAGGGAGTTGAATTCTTGGCGTTTTGTGGATACTCGGCGGATATGGCGATTTCATGCTAGGGCTGCCTATCCGTGACCACTCGCATTAAAGAATTTATTCCAGCACCGATTACTGCTATTCACTCTCCTGGACCACGGTACAAGCAAAATCTTCCCACTCTCATCCCTGGCGAGGAAGGTAGTGTGAGAATGCATGAATACCCAGCCGGCCTCTGGTGCCAAGCTGAACGTATTTCCCTTCTGAAAGCACTCGTGGTCATGGGCGTACTTCTGCGGGGACAAGGTAGCGAGGGAGAGTTAGCGAGCAGCAGCTTGTCCATCACTAGCCGGGGTATCTTACAAGAGCCTTTGCCGTTTTATGTCACACCAGCAAGACACTGTCCAGGTCCCCTAGTTCGGCGGCAGTAGAGGGCTGATGCTTACAGAAATAGGTGAGGGGTAGGTAGCTACCATACCATCATCCTAAATATCACCACAGTTCCCTACAACTACTGGGTTTAAAGCTGGTAATGTGGCACAAACGTGGTGCTGTACGCCTTGGAGGTTTCTTGCCTGCCCGATGCATCCTCATCACCGATAAGCGTAACACGCTGTGGTGACTGCAGGGCTGACGCTATCAAGATAATAAAGCCTGGATTTATCAGGAATTTCCATTCTCCACCAGGGTAAAAAGAAGCTCAACCTGAAAATTAAGCCTCCTCCTCCTCATTTCTCCTCTCCTCCTCTTTGCTACCAGGGCGTCGTTATGTCAAATAGATCGCGGGCCTGTGCCCCGAATCTTTTGGCTGTGCCGCCGGTGTCTCTTGAGCGTCGGAAACTCTTGTCCTGCTGTCCAGCACTTCCACATTCTGCTTCCTCTGCCTGTATTCTTGGATGCGACAGGTGCAGCAGTCGGGTCTGCATTAGGCTGATAACAGAGCCAGGGGTGAAGCTGTGATGAATGAGCAGTGACAGCCGCTGGCAGCTCTACTGGCTTACTAGGAGTAAGATTGCACTCACTTAGCAGCTCTGGATTGCATCGTGCTTTCTAGTAGCTCATCTCCACTCTCCCTGTAGAGCTGTATTTTCCACACCCCCCCCCCCAGATCACACTCCCTCTCATATGCATCGCTTTATAGTGTCTCATAATCTTCCTGCTGTGATATCTTATCAGATCAGTCAGAAGTATGGCTGGGCAGGATCATGCAGCATTGCCATGTATAAACCTGCCTGATTCCTCTGAAGTTACAGGCACTGGCTTTATACCAAAGTAATAATTATTGTTTGAGGTTTGATTGTTCTGCCATAGAATGTATTGTACTCATATGGCTATAGAATGCCTCATAAATAGGGGCATGGGTTTGGCGTTGGAGTAAGTATGCCGACATAAGCAGGAGCTCCGTACGTGACAGAGCTTCACAGCAACAAACCGGCATCCACAGCCACAAAAAGGATATGTGCCAGGTCAGAAGCAGGGCGATGGGCCAAAGAAAATCCGCAAGGAAGCACAAAAGTAGTCGATTGGCTTCTACTTTCCCCGTGACCCGCCAAAAAGCAAAATGGCGCAGTCGGTAACAGCACGACAAACGCTACTCCCAATAAGCAAGACATGCGGAACCCCCAATGATTAAACAGACATCCAGCTTCCCAGACTCATAAAACCTACCTGACGAGCGCGGCAGGAAGAATGGAACGAGGGCACGAGAAGCTCAGAGGGAACTAAGAAAAATGGCGCTGTTCAACCGGCACACGTGGAAGAGGAGCACAGTATGAGCCCCACTCAGGCTGCAGCTGCAAAACAGCTCGAAAGATCCTCAAAGCACAGGCAAGGCAAGCCATTAAACCTCACTATAACCCAGCATAAGCCCAGTGAAAAGGCTCGCAGGACATGAGGACTCAAGTGGATCTGGAGGTAAGCCTACAAAATTCTATGCAGGCACAAGACCCCTATGACACCAGACGTTTTCAAAGCCTTTCGACCTCAGATAGAACGTGTAGTAATCAAAGTGAAGGAGATGTAAATAAGTATTCAACTCTCTTTAAAAAAGACTATCCAAGCTATTTTCCCCGCAATACTCCCTAAACTAGCATGGGTGAAAGGATACACAAGAGACAAAGTAGCATCAGATTACTAATGCACACAATGAGGTGGGTCGATTCACAACTGACAGAAAAGGTTTCATCATACAAACGCAAACTAAACTCACTAACCACAAAGTAGAGATAGTGGCACAAACAATATAAAATTCTGGGCCATAACCGGAGTCAGTACCGGAATAATAAAACTGAGCTCTTACATACAAGACTATCTAAACAAATCTGACAATTTAGCAAGATTATGAATTAAGTAGCTAGACCACACATAGTGCCAAAACCAGCTTCTTTAGCCAGAATCCATCCCGAGGATTACTGGCGCAGATTTACTTTCTCCACGTGAACGGAAAATTGAATGACAAATCTAGAACCTCCACACATTACCATCCCCCTATGAGGTATAAAAACTAATCGTAATCTTCAGCAGCCACCCGCAGGCACGCAGAGATAATGACACCACGTATGCTAGACGAGGAAAGCAACATACACTTAACAGATGGGGGGTTCCCCACAAAGGATCTTAGTGAAGCATCAAAATTCCTAGCTGCCCATCAAAGCCTGAAGGGATGGTTGTATCATCCTGAAAAAATGGGTAATCCATTCGCGGAATAAATTTCCCCCCTCAGAGGAAGGGATTAACTAGATAGAATCCAGAGTGGAATCAGCTGGCTACCATACATCTTACACAACAGGCAAAATCTTTCTATTCTTCTTTCTGCATAAGATTCAAGCGGGACCACTAAACTCCCTGGCGCCGTATCCACAAGGAGTACCCCATTAAGGTCTACGAGATACTGCTAGTACAAATTTTCTTTGTTGTTCATAATTTTGTTGTTAGTCGCTTCATTGGTAATATACATTTGAAGGAAATGCTGTTATTGTTTTCTTGTTTAGGTTGTAAGCGATTGCTCATGTCATAACAATTGTAGTCCAGGTCCAGGCTCCCAATCCCCCCCCCCCCCACCTCCCACAACTAAGTCTTTAAAGTAACACACAAACCAAACCAAGAAATGGTATCAAATACTATCTCTAAATACAACTGAGTCTAAACAAGCCATCAAATGTCTTGCTATGAAGAGTCGCTCAACAGAAAAGATATACTCGTTATCCAAGAAACTCACATAAAGGAAAACAATAACCAAAATAGCACACCCTGCCTTACCCAACATAGTGCACTCCACATGCCACCAAGAAAAAAGGGGGGTAACCTTCCGGGTCAACCCTTGCAGTATCTATTGAATACCAAGAATAGTCCCCAAGAGGTACTGTTATGTAATATCAATAACCTAATGAACACGTCTAATTATAGATATGCACCTCACAAACACACACCGCCTTCTTGAGCAAAATAATTAAAAAACAATAGAACAACATGAACAAGGGGAAGGTTATAATAGGAGGAGCTTTCAACACAAGCAACCCAATATATCATTTGAAACCACGCTAAAAATCCAATCGAGCATTCCCCTCAATACATGGTTATGGCAGAATACCTTTTTGCACATGGAAATCCAGCATAAACCGAAATAAAAGAATTCACCTTTTATTCAGCAGTCACCACACTACTCAAGATAGACAGTTTATCGCGCGACATCATTGTAGACAGAGTAGACGAAGCCACAATAGCTCACACCACTGTCAGATCACGCCAACCATAACACTCTGACAATCTCAACCAACTCTGTAATACAATGACTTTGGGGGAGAACGCGAAACACTTCTATCTTCTCCAATAAAACAACATGTAGAATTCTTAGAGCTCTGTCACAAGAATCAATGATTCAACACAAGAAAAACAATTTTTGTCTCAGTGGAATCCCACAAGGGAATAATTAGAGGGGAACTAATAAGAGAGGTATAACATGAATAAAATTAGGAAAAAAGACCATTAAAAAATACCAACCCCCAAACAAAATAACACCTGAGTCAATACCAAACAACTCCGACCTACCCGCAAATCTATGAAAAGACGCTTTCTAAAGCGAGAAGCAACCTAAGAAAACTATACCTCATCCGACATACGCATATTCCCCTAAGAAACTTAAAATTAAACAAGTAATTTCACAATACCAAAAGGCAGGAACCACTGGCCAAAACAATTAAAGCAAAGAATGAAACAATCAAAAAGCCCTTTATAATCATCCGCAACCAAAGAAAAAATCCTATCACCAAGCGGAATAGCCGAACGCGTTCAAAGTTATTACTCAACCTATACCATCTAAAAACATGAGCTTCTAACACATCCCTACCAAATAAAATAGACAGTTCTTAGGAAAACATATCTCTACCTAACATAAAAAAGAACAACTCCAAACCCTACTGCTCCCTTTATGAAGAGGAAATTCTCAAAACAATAAAAAATCCTCCAGTGCAAAAGTCACCAGGGCCGACGGCCTCTAGGGGATTTATAGGAATTGGCCCCCACAATTATCCCACATCTTATGAACTCTTCCACTATGGCGCAAAAAAGGGAGAATTCCCTAGTAAAATCATCCCGAGGAAGAACGGTCCCAGATATTCAAGGAAATTATCAATATTCTACAACACTGTGAAACATCTAAAAAACAATCACTACTATTACTGCGACGCCAAAAGCGTTCGCGACGAATAAATTTGGAAATATGCATTTGGTCCTAGAAAAATTTGGTATAAAAGGGCAGATCCACACAGACCATACTCAGCTCTATACTCAAAACATATAGCCCAAATTTTGTAAACATATGTTTATCACCCCCATTAAACTAACAACGGTACTGCAAGGTGGCCCCTTTTCCACCACTACTCTTCCATTTGTACTATTGAGCAAAAACACCATTGACGGAACTAATTAGGGAAAACAAAACATTAAAGGGATCCCTATAGGAGATAAAGAATACAAAATAACTTATTGCAGGACGACATCATTTTAAGCTAGCGACCCAGCAGAATCCCTCAAATGAACCCTAAGACAATCGAAAGAGTTAGTCGAAGTATCGTTTTAAAAATCAACAAACAAACAACTCCCAAATTTCTCTCCCAATCAACATTCATAGCAACTCCCTGGATTAATGAAGAGGAGGTTGACCTGGAACTGTAAGAGAAACAAATAACATTTAGGAGTAAGTTAACTAACCTTCCTCGCCCTATATCATAACAACTTTCACTCCATTGCTTAAACAGTGGATAAAGAATAGAAAAATACTTAAATGCATTTTTCGTGGTGAGGGCAAAATAAGCCGCCAATAAGATATGATCCTCCAGATACTTATTCCTTTTTAGAACCTGACATCCTTATCCCAGATTCCTTTTTCCGAAAGCAACAACAAATGCCAAGTTCATTTGGGAAGCAAAAAAACCCGAGTGGCACGGATAACCTTGACAAACCAAGGTAGAGGATCCAGATGGCCTTGGACTTCAGATTTGAAAAACTACTACGACTCAGCAATATTAGACGGAGATGTAGCCATGTGGAGACACTCCACAGAGAAACTAGGCTTAACCAAAAATTCATATCTTATAACAGTATCTCCATTAAAAATAGGGCTACTCTGCACTTATTGGGGAAAAAACCAACTCATTCTAATCGCTGAGACAAGAAAGCAACAGACAAAGCTTGGACTATGCTCCTTCAAAAAACAAAAGAAAAGAAGCAACCCCCGCTCCTCTAAGTTCACATTCCACATCCTTTTCTCAAAATGTGCACCGAAACTGGACTATTCCTTGGACGAAAAAGGTCTCAAAACATACAAGAGATATGGGGCCGACACAGCCTAATCTTACCTTTTCAGGTCTATCGCTCTAAATTACAAACTATCAAGTAGTGACTCATCTTCATTTCGCAAGAATCAGAACATTCTTCAAGTACAAAGACTCACAAGCCCCGTCCACCATATAATTTACCCGATTTAAAATCCCCCACCCCATCTTCCCCCCTCAACCCCCTCCACCCACTCACCCCCTCCTCACCCATACCTTCCCACCCCCTCAACACCCCCTCTACAACGACCCTCCCCCCCCGCCACCCCCTCCCCACAGCCTTCCGCACCTGGAAAAAACAACAACAAAACCAGAGGGATTCTTTTTATACAATCTCCTTTTAGGAATCCCGTGGAAGAAAAAGCCTCCATGCAGCACAAGTGGGAAAGAGATTTACAAATTTCCTTCCCCCCGAACACATGGAGAGAGGCACTTAGTTTGATACAATCTACATTCAAATGCGTATCCACATCAAGAAGCCAAATCAGACATGCAAGATGGTACTTCACCCCATCCAAGCTAATACTATCTACCCACTTCATCACCACTCTGCTGGAGAGGCTGCAGTAATAGAGGAACCTTGTTACACAAGCTATGGGACTGTCCGAAAATCGCACCATGATGGGAATCAATAAACCACTTGATATTTCTCTAACCAAACAGCAAAACAAAACTTCAGCCACACCAGCTTACTACTATAAAACCTGAATAATTCACTGAACAGAAAACCGCACAGTAATAGCACACTAGTCATGTCAACCAAGTTATAGGACCCGCCACTGGAAAGATCCCATATGTCCCAATATAACGAGGTAATCCAACAAACACCACCTATGTTATAAAAAAGCTATCGCAAACACGAACAATAAATATCACAATTTGAAACTCAATGGGAAAGCTGGACCAAAAGCCCACACTTGAAAGAAAGATACAACAACATAATACAACTTCTTCCATACGTGGACCATACAAGGATAAGCAAACTCTACAAAATACAGCTAGTTAGACGTATTTAATTTTTATTCTCTTGCTTCACTACTTACATTTGTGTTTTGTTACTATTTAGCAGCCTTACCCCTCACCTAGTATCGTTCCACGGGATGGCAACACATTTATTGGGGGAATGGTTTTGAGTCACAATAAATACAAGTGCACAATATACGGACCACCAGCAGAGATGCTGTTATGCTATTTGACAATAACCAACTGTAACAAACTAAAAAACTAACAACACAACTAACTAACTATATATATAAAATGAAAAACAATGAGTTTACTAACAACTGCTCTCAGCAGAAAAGATTGGTTATGTGGAAATTCTGTAAATCTCTTCTCTGGCTGTATGTACTGCATAATTATTCGTGAATAAAAGTTTAAAATTTAAAAAAAAAAAAAAAAAATGCTGCAAAATGTGTGGCTTTTATATATTTGTGATGCTATGTATATGTGTGCACTGACCATTGTCATGATCCTCCCTTCTTATAAATCATAACTGACATTATCTGACAAAAATCAGCAACAGATTAAAAAAAACAATGGTTTATTGTTGATTTAAAATGATGCTGTGTTTACATGTACATGGGGCGATTTATCACACTCTGACCACTCTGCAGAAGGGATGTAGTGGGCAGACACTTCTTATACCTGTGCAGACATTTTGCCATGAAGAACGTGCACAGTCCAACAAAAGTGCAGCGTAACCTTAGTAAATGAGCCCCATAGTACTCTCTACTAAAACCTTAATATTCTGTGCAATTTCCTAGGGAACTAGAAAAAGTTCCAGAAAGGGAGTTACCGTATATTCTGGCGTATAAGATGACGTTTGAAGACAGAAATTCTGTCTTGTCTGGGGTGTTTTTATACGCCGGTAATTGCGACCGCCCGCCGTGCATTCACGGCGGCAGTCGGGATCGCGGCATGGAGAGGGCTCACGGGATGAGCCCTCTCCAGAGCCGGTAAGTCTTTGCTGCATATTGTAGCAAAGCTTACAGGAACACCCGTGATCGGTGATAGCAAGTGCCGGAGCCTCAAAAAGATAGCGGCGCCGTGGGCGCCACATCTTACGGGGTCGCGCTCCCCGTGAGTCATCGGGGGCGGCGATCCGTCTCATGGTAGCCTCGGGTTTCCGAAGACCCGAGGCTAGTTTCGTTTTAACCCTCATTCAATGTGCTGATAGCCAATTGTAATGATGAGGAAAATCCCCATATACTGCCATACTGTAGTATGGCAGTATATGGTTGGAGATCAGGTACAACCTAGGGTTAAGTAGTAACCTGGGAAGTCTGAAAAATAGTATAAATAAAAATTTAAAAAATTTTAAAAAAAATTCAATCAACCCGCTTTCCCTAGAACTGACATAAATAAATAAACATAAAATCATTAAAACAATCAGGTTATTGAAGCGTCCAAAAATGCCCGATCTATCAAAATGGATAACGGTTTTTCAATGCGTTTAATCCCGTAACGGAAAATAGCGCCCCCCAAAGTCGAAAATGGCACTTTTTGCCATTTTGAAAAATATAAAAAAATCTATAAAAGATGATCAAAAGACGTTCAGTCCTAAAAATGATATAATTGAAATATATCAAATTTCGCAAAAAATGACACCACCCACAGCTCTACACCAAAGTATAAAAAGTTATTAGCGCCAGAAGTTGGCAAAATCAAAAAAAAAATTTTGTACAGGAGGTTTTCATTTTTGAAATGTATGAAAACATTATAAAACCTTACAAATGTTGATCCCTGTCTAATTCGTCACCGACCCAAGAATAAAGTAGGCATGTCATTGGGTCATCAGTGAAAGACGTAATATCCAAGCCCACAAGAAAATGGCGCAAAATGGTTTTTTCACCATTTTCATTGCATTTGGAATTTTTTTCCCGCTTTTGAGTACATCGGCATGGAATATTTAATAAAAACATTAAGGTACAGTATGGACATTTACGTAAAATGGCACGATGGTAATGTTGTGTTGGTAGGCTATGTTTATGAGCGACACAGTTTTTCTGCATATACCTGAGTCATAAGAATTTAAATTAAAAAAAAGGACCTGTTAAATTCAAATCAGTTTTTTTTAATTTTACCGGTGTGTTTGTATGCGTTGAAAAAGGGGATGTCTTATACGGTGAATATATTTAACTCTATATTTTAACAGGAAAGTAGGGGGGCGTCTTATACAACCAGGGTCACCTTATACCTGCCGGACTTACGGTACTTTTCTATCCAGATATACTAAATACATAATTTGTTGTACACACTACGACATTTACATTTTATGGTGGGAAAAAGGTGAAGATAAAAAGACCAACCTATATACCTGTATACAAAGGATACTTTATTTTTGTTACTGCCATTTATACCGCAGGATAATTTATTTTATATTTTGGTAGATACGGTTTTTAGAGCAACAGCGATAGCGGTAGTGTTCATGATTTTAAAATAATTTTTTTCTTATTACACCACCTAGGGTGCTTGAATTTATTTTACCTTGAATAGTCAGTTCTAGTTACTTTAGTGTTAAAGGGCACCTACTACCCCGATTCTACCTATAAGGTAGAAGGGGTGGTAGGTGGATGGATGGACGTGAGGATAGCCCTTTTTGGCTAATCCTCACGTCCCGGGTGTCTTTTTAGGAAAAACTTTAGTAGTCTATATGCAAATTTTTATGCGGCTACTGGGCGCGGAGTAGCCGGACATGAGGCTATAGGTGCGGTACTCCACGCTCCAGTAGTCAGTTACTTCGCCTACCAGCTAATCTTCGGCGGGACTCCTGGTAGCTGCGCGCCCTCGTCCGGGTATGCGCTTGGCGCGGCTCCGGGGCCGAAACTACTGCGCATGCGCAGTAGAGGGGGACTCGGACAAGGGCGGCAGCTACCAGGAGCTGCCGCGTGAAGATTATTGGTAGGCGGAGAAACGGGTACTGGGGCATGGAGTAGCCGCGAATTGATCTTATACAAAAGGTTTTCGAAGTGCTGTTTGTAGCCCCCGCTGCTTTAAAATATAATTTTTCAAAGAAACGCTTCTGGCCCCCAGGCCCATTTTGGGTGGGGAGGAGCCAAGAGGCAGGGGCTTGGGACAGGAAGAAAGCCGCATGGCAGCGGACAGCGCATCCATCCCAAGATCCAAGTACATAGTTATGACAGCACCTTTAATTACTACTACTTCACTGCCTCATAATCGTCCCCTTATCAAACGAGTGTGTCAGGCAGAATTTTTGGTTTTTTTCACAGAAATAATGGAACTCGGCCCACTGTCGCAGCCATGCTGGAGACCTGAAGTTGCACATAGCAGCGCAATATGGACCCATACTGTCGCTATTAATCATGGAACCATTTCCAGAAAAAACAAAATTAAAAAGAACCGATATGCTCTATTCTATTATTCCTAGATGAAATATTCAAACGAACGGCCTGCTTTGAAATTATAATTTTTCAAAGTAACGCTTCTGGCCCCCAGGGTCCATTTGGGTGGGGAGGAGCCGAGAGACGGGCTTAAGCAGGCGAAATCGCCCTGGCAGCGGAACGCCAGCTCCATCCCAAGATTAGCAGCCTCAGAGACATCCAGCATACTGCCCTGCTGTTTCCTGTCCAATTTGCCTCCACGATCTCACAGCGTCCACCAATGTCTCCATGCGCAACTTTCAATTGTCTATACTCCAACGCTGGAGCGCGGAGGGAAATACAGCCATATCCCTATCAAACGAGTGGTGTCAGGCCAGAATTCTCAGGTTTGTTTCACCAGAACATAATGGAAAATCGGCCGCATCTGTCGCCGCCATGCATGGAGACCTGAAGTTTTAATATAGCAGCGCCAATATGGATGTCCAATCTGTTGCTCTTAATCATGGAAGTCGTCCCATAGCTGCCTCACATGTCGTTATCCTTATCAACGAGCTCTTCATTTTTCGGGTGTTTCACCAGATACGTTATGGAACTTGGTCACTATGTGGCCACCATGCTGTGTTATCGACTAAATATACCGTCAACCTTTTGTTCACATAGGAAATCATTTCAGCGCTTCTTGCTCACCTCCTTTGGTTCCTCTCTGCCGCCTTAACCGGGCAAAATACTGATACATACAGTGCTACACGTTATCCTCACCAAAAGGAATTTTTTAAATTGGTTTGAAGCCGGAGTCCATTTGGGGTATGTCGCCATGCCACTATCTAGCCTGCTGCTGCCACCGCTGCCTCTGCATGCCGTCTTCTATAGTGTCAGGGTCAATTATTGGATGTTTTAGATGCTATCTAGCCTCATTCGGTCACTCTGTCATCGCCATGCTGTTGCCCATAATTTTGGCATAATGGTGCGATTAAGCAGCCTCAGAGGCATCCATGCATGCTGCTCCTGCTGTTTTCCGTGGTGTTTCCATCATTTTCTGAGGTTTCCAGGTGTTTGGCCAAGCTTCCCTGTGCAGACCCTTGGTCCCCTTGAAAAATGCTCGAGTCTCCCATTGGGGCAGATTTACTTACCCGATCCATTCGCGATCCAGCGGCGCGTTCTCTACGCTGGATTCGGGTCCGGCCGGGATTCATTAAGGTAGTTCCTCCGCCGCCGTCCACCAGGTGGCGCTGCTGTGCTAAAAACCATCGGAACGCACTGGAGTTCACCGAGCCGGGCTGAGTGAAGGTAAGTGCAAGCTCCGCGACAGATTTTTTTTTAAATGCGGAGGTTCTTCCGAATCTGTCAGGTTTTCGTTCGGCCACGGCCGATTTCCGTCGCGTGCATGCCAGCGCCGATGCGCCACAATCCGGATCGCGTGCGCCAAATATCCCGGGGCAAATTCAGGGGAAATCGGCGCGAATCGGAAATTATTCGGGTAACACGGCGGAAAACGCGAATCGGGCCCTCTAGTAAATGATCCCCATTGACTTCAATGGGGCTCGTTATTCGAGACGAGCACTCGAGCATCGGGAAAAGTTGTGTCTCGAATAACAAGCATCCGAGCATTTTAGTGCTCCTCATCTCTAGATGAGATCCATTTTTCAGTCCATTATTTACAAGGTGGGTTCAATAGCTAATATCAGATTTTATTAGCTCTTTCTTGCAGTGGTTAAAAAAATATTCTTGTTTATGTTTTTAGCATTTTTGGCCATCTCAATTTCACCGTACCATTATCTGTTTTTTATGGGTATAACGTGTTACGGCGATACCCCATTTATATGATTTTGTGATTAACTTGTTTTGCAGAATATAGAACTCATTTGTGAAAAATTTGCTTGTTTTTTTGCATCCCATGACAATAACATTTTATTTTTTGTTTACAGAGATTTTTATGAGCTTATTTATTGGGACAAGCTCTACTACTTTTCTATCACGTCAGGGTAAATGTTACGCTTTTGATCACTTTTTATGGCTGTTTTTATGAGTTTGTTTTTTTACACAAACGTCCACCTTATGGGATCAGTGACAATTTTATTTTATTGTAACGGGTTGTTACGGATGTGATGTATATGGGATGGGACTTCAGGGGACTTTTATTCTTTTTTTAATAATTTTTTAATTGCACTTTCTTTTAAAACTTTTTTTATTTTACTGTTTTATTTGTTCCAGGGTGGGACATGAACAATACGTAAAAATTCTTGCAGCATATTACGCTAATGTATTGCAGCATATTGCATAGTCAGCTTACGCATTCTGCAGGTTACTGCAGGTAGCCCTGGATCCTTTATCGTGCGTCAGGCTCCATGCAATGACACGGCAATGCCTATGACTGTGAGAAAGTGAGAGTGTTGAAGGAAGAGATGCTGGGACTAATTTTGAGCTGTCTGTGTCTCCTGCAGTTAAGGAAAAAGCTGTCATTTCCAGGTATAGAAGATGTAGTAGATAGTAGGGTCTCTAACCGTGCTTAGGAACCGTAGGGATTAGACCCAATATAGGAGCTTTGACCCCGGAGGGAGAATTAAGTTTATTGATCAGGCCTACGGCCTTTGATCACAGGGGGAGGTATGTGGCAGGGTGGCTGCACTAGAGAAGCTTTGGGCATAAAATGTCCTTATGAAAAGCTGAGTAGAAGACAGACTGGAAAAGTTGGGTCGGTCTAATTAAGTGATTATTTTCAGCTGGAGGGGCGCACTAATACATGGGGCAGACTTCACATGGGCTCCACCCTGGGAAGAGACAGGCTACGGCAAGGCTGTGAGCGGGTGGCAGTGAACTGTTACTACTGTGTTTTTGAGGGTGGCGCGCAGTAACGCCAGCACCTGGAGGTAAGGGACCTCGATGTGTAGTTAGTGCCGGAGAGGCTTAGGTGTTATTTTATGTTTTGAGTTTGTGTACTGCCAAAGTAAAGCTGCAGGCAGTTTTAACCTTCTCACATTGTGTGGATTCCCTGTGTGTGCTGGTCGTCTGCTTAGGAGACGACGATCCCCGAGCTAATCCCTCTACATACCCGCTCCAATCCACCATATGTGGGGAATTGCTCTGGTAGTTGACAGGTAGCAGCTGCAAGAAGCAGTGACACACGAGGTTAAAAGTCCAACTTAAGTGTTTATTCACACTTGCAAACAGAACACAAATTCAGCCTTGGCTTAGGCACATGCAAAAACATTATAAAAGTATTCCTGCCCTGCTGGCGCTGTCTAATACATTTGAGACCCTAGCTATCGGGTACCAGGCTGCCTGGCACACGCTCTTGGCCAGCAGCAAGACAGGAGACCTCAGTTACCTTTGCTGTACAGAATGCAATCTCGCTTTTAGCTCTCCAGGTAGGGCCTCCCCTACTGCTTCTGGCCTGCAGACAATCAGACCCTAACGAGGCCTGTGACCTGCACATGTGGCTATACAAAAGCCAGGACCGAAGCCCGGTGGGTAGGATCCCACTACCAGCCTACCCCTACTCCATAATAACGGCCAGTACGACATTACAAATGTGTCTGTGTTAGTAGGCCAACACAGACAAAACAGACTATTGCTGCTTATCATGTCGCATAACCTTGGTTAACTGCAGACAAACACAGGGCTTTTACCAACCAGCATTTCATCTGCCGTAGGACAGATAGGCAGCGTTTTTCCACCAACACCTCTCACTTTCTCACAAGACGCAGTGGTCACTATGACCATGGCATCTGTAGAGTTGAAAGGTGGGAGAGCGATAGTCGCGATTCCTGCTGTTAATGGCGATCGCTGCTATTGCGCACTACCAGGATCCCACAGTGATTGCAATGGCTTAAGCTTCTAGCCCGAGTGACTAACCATGACGTACCTGTACGTCAAGGTGCAGAAACTACCCGCATCCTTATGAACATAGAGTTACTTTAGGGTGCAGGAAGGGGTTAAGCATCGAACAGCAAATACAAACAAACTGGATGAGTTACTGGTGCTCTGCGACCCACGACCGAATGAAGGCCCCCAAGTGCCCCCTCTTCTGCCCGGGACCCCGCCAGTGTTTATCCACTCGTCCTGGTTAGGGCAAGTAGGGGGGGGGACGCATGCGCCGCGTAAACAAATTTAAAGGGCACAGTGCAACCATTGAGTGACCGCTGCGCTTCCCAAAATCCTATAAGCCGACCTTCACTGCACCCCATACAAGATTCTGTGCCTTATAGCTTGGAGAAAATGTGTTCCGAGTCTGAATTACTACTTGTTGTGAACCTGGTTCGTAGACACTGATCGACCGTGCTGCCTGTCCAGACCTATCGCTACGCCCAACTGCTATCTGGTGCTGTCCTGTATCGAACTACCCGACCAAGACTCTGGCCTTACGTTTGTACTCCTTGGCTGCCCCCAGGACAAGCGACGCCTGAGGAGTGATCTGGTGTAGCATGCGCCGAAAGCCAACCCACTTTGCGGCCCGGTATCATGAAACAGGGTTACATTAGACTCCACTCCCAGCACCCAGATACCCACTGACCACCAGATGATGACTAGGCTGAACACAGACTTCACTATTATCTGGGGTGGTCCATGGGTTCAAACCCTGGTACAAAAAGATCCAGCCATGGAATCCCTCCAAGGTTCCCGCTACCTGACCTGGAGGTCTTATACCATCATCGTGGTCCAGCATTCCAACAGATTGCCACGCAATGTCCCAGCTTGGACAAGTCAACCGTCATGTTGCAGCATTGATGCTACCCAGCATCCGTGTCAAGTCCCTGCGTCTCCTTCCACTCCTCAGTTTTGTCTATACTCTCTGCTTAACATTGGATCAGACTCTGCATTCCACCAAGTATGATGGGGACCCAAGTTGTGCCAGGGTTTTATCACTCAGTCTCCTGCCATTGAACTTATGCCACATAGTTTTTAGGGACCGGTCTAAGGGGTTTTTAATCATTAGCCTACCTAGCTGCCCGTGGATTCAAGGCTCTATGTATTAGAGCTTATCACTGACCTTCCCCGCCTTCCTCTGGAAATACCATCATCTGGGGTAACTGACCATTTTCTAAAATGGTTCCCCTTTTGTTCCTCTGCCTGGTCTGCCTTCTCTGTGGCTTCCACTTCAATCAATTGAAATTGGACTTTTCATCTGCATATCTGCTGCCAAGTGGATAAGTAATCAACTCTTGGTGGCTATTCTTCGCCGGTTTGCTCTGCCCGTCAGACAACTGCCCACCTATTGCCAGGTGGATTTTCTTTTAACTCTCTGCTCATAAATGCTCCTGGCTCTACTCCCCAAGGGGGGAGCAGACTGAGGGATCGGAGGATGATGAGGTGACAGACCCAAGCTGGGTTGAGAGGCCGGGTGAACACAGTGCTTCTGAGACGGAGGAGAGTCCTCGACCAGAACAGGTTGGAAGAGGCAGTGGTGGGGCCAGACGGAGAGGCAGGGCCAGAGCTGGTGCATCAGCGCCAAATGTGTCAACTAGTGAAGCTCCCGTGGCGAGGGCTCTTGCGGCGAGGGCTAGATCTTCAGAAGTCTGGAGGTTCTTTAAGGAAACACCGGATGACCGACGGAAGTACAATTTGCAATACAGAAAAGCATATTATATAGCTATATACATGGACAAATAAAATGGATCCTGACGTGTATTGAGGCCCGAAAACATGGTTCATGGATCAGCCACTTATACCACGTTGTACAGTAAGACCCTGTAATTTTGAGCTCATATCATCAAAATAGAGACCTATAGACATGTAAGTGAATCAGCGACCGGCCGACCCTTATGTGATGTCACGCCTATAAAAACAGAGGCAAGTTGCAATGCACTCAATTTCATCTAACCTCGTGCTGTCTCTAGCTGCTTGTACTCAGTATAGCTGATGGAGTGATTTTTTGCTCAGAGTCCCTGGGCGGTGTTCGTTTTGGGGGATTGTATACCCCAAACTGTCAATATTTTTTGTTGGCTAAAGTAGATATATAAATTCTGTCAAATCCACAAGTTGTGGAGTGATTTTTTTTCTCAAGTCTGGGTCAGTTTGTGTGTGTTCTGTATTTCACAATTTAATTCTTGTTTCTAATTTGTATCAAGAACCATGTCAAATCAAACATGCTAACTTGATGTATACGGGGATCTTGGCCCTCACTCAGTCCTTGATAGCTGCACACATGATTACCTTGCACAGGGCTGCGTTCCTGCTGATATTATAAATTTAAACGTATAAATACGCCAAAAACCCACAAGAGTTGATACCAATTTCTCCCGTTATGAGGATGCCCAAGTTTGGTTGGTAAACGCTGTATGGCGCACACGACGGGCATAGAAGGTAAGAAGCTCCATCAGAACAGATCGGGATGTCAATTTTAAAAGGCTTAAAATGTTATTATTTTTTGTAATTTGGACATATAGGGATGTTTTTTTGGGTGGATGCAGCTTAGGATGAGCGACACCACTGTCCGAGCTTGATTGCTCTTTCGAGCCTTAGCGTACTCAAAACTGCTCGTTGCTCGGACGGATATTTCGCCACCCCCTCGACGAAAATGCATCTCCCTCCATTTTGATTTGCCGGCCGAAACGAGCTCACAAGCCAGAAGATCTCTGCATCCACCCAGCATGCGTGGTCACTTACATGGTCGCTAGCAGTGGTTGGTGGCCTGATCAGGTGACACTGGAAGGCTAGCCCCTGCCCGCGCTGCTCGCATCATTCTCTTCTGATGCCGTTGGGAGAGAGTGCTGCTCTTCGGATAGCGTCGGGTTTATCTTAGCTTACTGTTGAGCAGGAGTGAGTCTACAGAACCCAACAGCCCTTTTTAGGCTAGAATATATTTCTTGTTTTTTCTTTGCTTGTGGAGCGCTTGCGGCACTATTAGTGCATGCTATAACATCTTGTGGACGAATTTGCAGGAGGGGGGGGGAACTGTACGAACATTCTATTTAGCTCTTAGTGACACATATCCATCCAAACACCTAAGTGGGACAATTTTAGTTAGGGTTTGATTAAAGTTAGCACCATCTGCCTGCCGTTTTTTAAATTTTTTTTTTTCAAAACTTAAGGGACGAGTCACAAGCACACATCAAAATCCAGTTGTGTGATGTCAGTGTAGGTTAGAAAACTTGCCATACAAGAACCCAACAGGCACTCGTAGGGCTACAATAGCGTTAGATTATTGTATTTTTTTTAATTTGCATTGTGGCTGGCCTTGCTGCACTAGTAGTGAGCTGTACATATTGGTGGACGAATTTGCAGTACTTGCAAACTTCTATTTAGCTCTTTAGTGACACACATATCGATCTCAAACACCTAGTGGGACCAATTTAGTTAGGGGTTTGATTGAAATCGCACAGCTGCTCTGCATTTTTTTTTTTTTTTTTTTTTCAAAAACTGAAAGTCATCACAGCACAGCACAAATCCTTAGTGTGTTCTGCAGTGTAGGTGTTAGAAATAGCCATCGACATCATTATCATCTTCTGTTGGTGGCTGTTGATTCTTTCCGATCGTTTGTTAAAAAAAAATAAAAAACAAAAACAAAAAAAAACCACCAAAAACACAAAAAAAATGTTACAGTTTACACTTAATTTTGAAAATTGAACCCGAAGCAAGGGTAGGAGACAGGGTTGTTTGGCGCCCACTACTATGCAAGGGTCAGAGGCCGTGGTCCTGAGGCGGGGTGAGAAGAAGTGTGTAAAGAGGTGTCGGTCGATGAGAGACACGTTGTCAGGCAGTGGTAAAGTTGTTGTTTCAGGCGAGAATTCAAGGGGGGAGCCAGACTGAGGGCATCGGAGGATGATGAGGTGACAGACCACTGATGGGTTGATTGGCCGGGGAACACGTTTGCTTCTGAGACGGAGGCGAGTCATCGACGAGAACAGGTGTGTAAGAGCAGTGGTAGCCAGAGGAAGGGAGGCAGTGCACAGAGGCTGGTCAGTCAGTGCCAAATGTTCCTGTAGTCAAGCTTACCATGGCGAGGGCTAGATGTTTCGAGAGTCTGGAGGTTCTTTAAATGAAAACACCGATGACTGACGGACCTGTGGGTTGTGCAAACCTGTGCCAAACCATATAATACAAGGGGTTCCCCACTACCCCAGCTAAACCCACCAGTATGCCAGGGCATATGAATGCCTAACCACCTCACTCAATGAAACCAAGGCCGTTCACCTCCGAGGCCACACCCACTGCCTCTTCACCATGTGCCTCATCTGCTGCCTCTGCTAGTCGCCACCTGTCCACAGGACCCACGCCCCCCCAAACACTCCCTGCGACAAAACCAGCACTCGCCGTCACGTCCTCCACAGCATCCACCAAGTCGTCTCATGACAGCGTTCACTGTCTATACCCCAGGCACGCTGGTGCGCAAGCGGAAATACAGTGCAAAACCCACCGACATGCCCAAGCCATCAACGTCCACAGTCTTCCTAATTACCAGCTGGGATGCTGGTAGAGACCGGGCCTTCGAAACCCATGCGGCGCAGCCCCTCGTTTCGTCTTCCCACCGCCACTACTTTTCCTGATGTGCCGTCCAGCCCTGCACCGCAACGTGTCAAACCAACATCATCCAGTGACCACGGCCGTTGTCTGACCAGGTCACCTGACACGGACACGTGATGGGTGCTGCCGGGCAGGCCACTATGTATCGATGACAGCACATTGTAGACTTGGTGCAGGCTGGACCAGCGTCTGACTGGCGGCTGGTTCATATACTGCCAAGGACCAAGGATTGTGGGGCCTACCTTCAGTTTCCAGAAGCTCTCAGGTCCTACTATGCCTCCTCCCTCCCACCCCTCCTCGAATACATCCGTGGGCTGGCGCCATACTCTAGGCACAGCAGCAGTGCCTTCTCTACGCGACAGCAGGCGGTGCTCAACTGCTGAGCCTAGGCGATAAAATGGCACGCCGTCCCAAGAGCTTACAGGGCATCACGGGCGCAGATGATCTGTGGCTGCACCGCATGAACTGAAGCCCAGGACATGGTTGTGTGTGACAAACGGCCGTAACCTGGTGGGGCTTCTGAACCACTCGGCGACTGACACGTGTGCATGCCTGGCCCCATGTGTAAATCTCATAGTGCCAGCTTCCTCAAGACATAACCCCAATCTGGTCCTGATTGCTCACGAAGGTCGCTCACATCTGTGGCATTTCGAAGGCCAGAAGAGCGCCATTTCTCAAGGCACGCCGCCTCCACTGCCCGCTACGTACAACCGATGTGTTGCATTGTCCCACTAGGGGGAATTGCAAACATTAACATTTATCCAGAGTTTTACCACAGCGCAGAGCGATTTTCGACTGCCCGATGCAACTACATCCATGCATAACTGGTATCAGTCAGTCAGCTTCCTCAAGTCTACAATGTAGGAGTGGACTGGATGTCTGATATCGTTAGGTGCTGAGTAATTTGAGGAGTCACACAGAGGTCAGTGTCGATGACCGCCATCATCAGGCCTCACCATCCCGCCTGCTTGCCTGTTGAAAAAACTCCTCTGTTCACATAAGTCGGAACTTTGTGCTCGTTCACACAGAGACAAGAAGATGCCTTGTTGAAACCAGAAACCCTCAGGTTTTGTTTCTCAGCGCATATCGGAGGAGAAGAGGAGGAGAATGTTGGGCGAGACAGAGCATGGGAGCTGCTCAGTCCTTCACTGGTCAGGCGGTATGGGCAGAAGAAGAGTTGGAGAGGGAAAATGGACAGTCAGGCAGATGAGGGAGTGAATCCTTGGCCGTTTTTTGTGGTACTGGAGGATATGGCGATATTTCATGCTAGGCTGCTATCCGTGACCATCGCATTAAAGAATTTATTCCAGCACCGATTACTGGCTATTCACTTCTCCTGGACCACGGTACAAGCAAAATCTTCTCCACTATCATCCCTGGCGAGGAAGGAGTGTGAGAATGCATGATACCCAGCAGGCCTCTGGTGCCAGCTGAACTATTTCCCTTTGAAAGCACTACGTGGCAGGGAGTACTTCTGCGGTGGACAAGGTAGCGAGGAGAGTTAGGCGAGCAGTGCAGCTTGTCCAATCACTAGCCAGGGGTATCTTACAAGAGCTTTGGCCGTTTTAATGTCACACCCAGCAAGACCACTGTCCAGGTCCCTAGTCGGAAGGCAGTAGAGGGTGATCTTACAGAAATAGGTGAGGGGTAGGTGCTGACCATAAACCATCATCCTAAATGATCACCACAGTTCCCTACAACTACTGGGTTTTAAAGCTGGTACATGTGGCACAAACTGGTGCTGTACGCTTGTGAGTTTCTTGCCTGCCCGTCATCCTCATCAACCGATAAGCGTAACACGCTGTGTGACTGCAGAGTGACGCTATCAAGATGAATAAAGCCTGGATTTATCAGGAATTTCCATTCTCCCACCAGGGTAAAGAAAGCTTCAACCTAATAATTGTAAGCCTCCTCCTCCTCATTTTCTCCTTGCTCCTCCTCTTTGCTACCAGGGGCGTCGTTATGTCAAAAGATCGGGGCCTGTGCCCTCGAATCTTTTGGCTGTGCCGCCGTGTCTCTTGAGCGTCAGGAACTCTTGTCCTGCTGTCCAGCAGCTTCCACATTCTGCTTCCTCTGCCTGTATTCTTTGGATGCAGACAGGTGCAGCAGCGGGTCTGCATTAGGCTGATAACAGGTCCAGGGGTGAAGCTGTGACATGAATGAGCAGGTGACAGCCGTGGCGCTACTGCTTATAGGATAAGATGCACTCATTAGCAGCTCGATTAGCATCGTGCTCTAGTAGACTCCTGCTCCACTCTCCCTGTAGAGCTGTATGTTTCCCACCCCACCCCCCCCCCCAGTGACAGCCTCCCTCTCATATGCAGTCGCTTCTATAGTGTCTCTAATCTTCAACGCTGTTGATATCTTTATATCAGATATGTCAGAATATGGCTGGGCAGGATGCATGCAGCATTGCCTTATAAACCTGCTGATTCCTCTGAAGTTACAGGCACTGGCCTTTATAAAAGTAAGATTATTGTTTTAGGTTGATTGTTCTGCCATAGAATGTTTGTACTCATATGCTCTAGAATGCCTCAAAATAGGGATGGGTTTGGCCGTGGAGTAAATGGCCGACATAAGCAGGAGCTCACGGTCCGTGCAGAGCTTCCAGCAACAAACCGGCATCCACAGCCAGCAAAAAGGAATAGTGCCAGGTTCCAGAAGCAGGGCGATGGCCAAAGAAAATCCGAAGGAACACAAAAGTAAGTCGATTGGCTTCTATTTTCCCCGTGACCCGCCAAAAAGCAAGAATGGCGCAGTTCGGTAACAGCACGACAAACGCTACTCCCAATAAGCAAGACATGCGGAACCCGCAATGATTACAACAGACATCCGAGCTTCCCAGACTCAGTAAACCTCACCTGAACGAGCGCGGCAGGAAAGGAACGAGGGCACGAGAAGCCAGAGGGAACTAAAAAAATGGCGCTGTTCACCGGACACTGGAAGAGGACACAGTATGAGCCTCCACTACAGGCTGCAGCTGCAAAACAGCTCAGATAAATCCTCAAAGCTACAGGCAAGGCAAGCCAGTGTAAACCTTCACTATCACCCAGCATAAGCCCAGTGAAAAGGCTCGCAGACATGAGGACTCAAGGGATCTGGAGGTAAGCCTACAAAATTCTATGCAGGCACAAGACCCCTATGACACCAGACGTTTTCAAAGCCTTTCCAGACTCAGATAGAAACGTGAGCAATGCAAAGTGAAGGAGATGTAAAAGTATTCAAACTCTCTTTACACATAAAGACTATCCAAGATTTTCCCCACGCAATACTCCCTAAATACATGGTGAAAGAGTATACACAAGAGGTACAAAGTAGCATCTATTACTAATGCACACAATGAGGTGGTCGATTCACCAAGTGAACTAGAAAAGGTTTCATCATACACGCAACTAAACTCACTAACCACAAAGATAGAGAAGTGGCACAACAATATAAAATTCTGGGCCAAACCGGAGTCAGTACCGGATTGAATAAAACTGAGCTCTTACATACAAGACTATCTAAACAAATCTGACATATTTAGAAGATTATGAATTAAGTATGGTAGACCACCACAGAGTGCCAAAACCAGCTTCTTTACCAGAATCCATCCGCGGGTATTTACTGGCGAGATTTACTTTTCCACGTGAACGGAACAATGAATGACAAATCTAGACCTCCACACATTACATCCCCTATGAGGATAAAAACTAATCGTAATCTTTCAGCAGCCACCCTGCAGGCACGCAAAAATTGACACCACGACTGCAGACCGTAGGAAAAGCAACATACCTAACAGATGGGGGTTCCCCACAAAGGATCTTATGAAGCATCAAAATTCCTAGTGCCCATCAAAGCCTGAGGGAGGTTGTAACATCCTGAAAAAATGGGTATATCCATGCAGGAATAAATTTCCCCCTCAGCAGGAAGGGACTTAACTAGCTAGAATCCAGAAGTGGAATCCAGCTGGCAACATCGACATCTTACAACAGACAGGCAAAAATCTTTCTATTCTTCTTCTTGCACTAAGATCAAGCGGGACCACTAAACTTCCCTGGGCGTATCCACAAGGAAGTACCACCTTAAGGTACTACGAGATTACTGCTAGTACAAATTTCTTTGTTGTTTCTAATTTTGTTGTTACGCTCCATTGGTATAATATCATTGAAGTGAAATGCTGTTATTGTTTTCTTGTTTAGGTTGTATAGCGATTGCTCATGTCATAACAATGTGTAGTTCCAGGTCCAGGCTCCCAATCCTCCCCCCCCCCACCTCCCTCCCCACCACTAAGTCTTTAAGAACACACAAACCAAACCAAGAAAATGGTTCAAATACTATCTCTAAATACAAATGAGTCTAAACAAGCCCATAAATGTCTCTGCTATGAAGAGTCGCTTCAACAGAAAGCAGATTACCGTTTATCAAGAAACTCACATAAAGGAAAACAATCAACCTAAATAGCACCCCTGCCCTTCCAACCAAGTGCACTCCACATGCCCAAGAAAAAAAGGGGGGTAACCTTCCGGTCAACCCTTGCAGTATCTATTGAATACCAAGAAATAGATCCCCAAGAAGGTACTAGTATTAATATCCAATAAACCTAATGTACCACACGTCTAATATATATGCACCTCACAAACACAACACCGCCTTCTGGCAAAATAATTAAAAACAATAGACAACATGACGAAAGGGAAGGTTATAATAGGAGGAGCTTTCAACACAATCAACCAACCAATATCATTTGAAACCACAGCTAAAACCATCCCATCGAGCATTCCCCTCAATACAGGTTATGGCAGAATAACCTTTTTGACACATGGAGAACGCATAACAACCGAAATAAAAGAACTTCACCTTTTATTCAGCAACGTCACACCACATTACTCAAGATAGACAGTTTTATCCGGAACATCATTGTCAGCAGGTAGAACGAAGCACAATAGGCTCACTACCACTGGTCAGATCACGCCAACCCTAACCTCTGACAATACTCAACCAACTCTGTAATATCAATGACTTTGGGGGGAAGCGAACACTCTAATCTTCTCCAATTAAAACAACATGTAGAATTCTCAGAGCTTCTGATCAAAAATCAATGAATTTCAACACAAAGAAAAAACAGATTTTTTCTCAGTGGACCCACAAGGGATAATTAGAGGGGAACTAATAAGAGAGGTATAATGAATAAAATTAGCGAAAAAGACCATTAAAAAATACAACCCCAAACAAAAATAACACTAGTCAATCACCAAACAACTCGACCTACCGCAATCTATGAAAGACGCTTTCTAAAGCAGAGGCAACTAAGAAACTATACCTTCACGAACATACGCATATTCCCCTAAGATACTTAAAAATTAAACAAAATTCACAAGTACCAAAAGGCAGGGAACCACTGGCCAAAAAATTAAAGCAAAGAATGAAACAATCAAAAATCCCCTTTATTCAATCATCCGCAACCAAGAAAAAATCCCTATCACCAAGGAAGTAGCCGACGCGTTCAAAGTTATTACTCTAACTATACAATCTAAAAACTGAGTTCTAACACATCCCTACCAAAAAGAATAGAAGTTCTTAGAAAACATATCTCTACCTAACATAAAACAAAGAACAATACCAAACCCTTACTGCTCTCCTTTACTGAAGAGGAAATTCTCAAAACAATAAAATAATCCTCCATGCAAAAGCACCAGGGCCCGACGGCCTCTAGGGGAATTTATAGAGACATTTGGCCCCCACAATTATCCCACATCTTATGCAACCTCTTCACTATGGCGGCAAAAAAGGGAGAATTCCCTAGTAAAATCATCCCGAGGAAGAAAGGTCCCAGATATTCAAGGAAATTATCAATATTCTACAACCCTGTGAAAATCTAAAAAACAATCACTACTATTACACTGTCACCGCCGAAAAGGCTTCGCACCGAATAAATTTGGAAATTGCATTTGCGTCCTAGAAAAATTTGGTATAAAGGGCAGATTCCACACAGCCATTCATCTCTTCTCAAAACTATAGCCCAAAATTTTGTAAACAGTTGTTATCACCCCTCATTAAACTAACTAACGTACTGCAAGGATGGCCCCTTTTCATCACCACTACTCTTCATTTTGTTATTGAAGCAAAAAACCATTGACGGAACTAATTAGGGAAAACAAAACATTAAAGGGATCCCTATAGGAGATAAAGAATACAAAATACCTTAGTTGCAGGACGACATCATTTTAAAGCCTAAGCGACCCAGCAGAATCCCTCAAATGACACCCTAAAGAACAATCGAAAGAGTTAGTCGAAAGTATCGTTTTAAAAATTCACAACAAACAACTCCCAAATCTTCTCCCAATACAACATTCATAGCAAACTCCCTGGAATAATGAAGAGGAGGTTGACCATGGAATGTAAGAGAACAAATAACCATGTTAGAGTAAGTTAACTAACCCTTCCTCCGCCCTATATCATAACAACTCACTCCATTGCTAACACAGTGGATAAGAATAGAAAAATACTTAAAGCATTTTCTCGTGGTGAGGGCAAAATAAGCCGCCTATAAGATGATATCCTTCCAGAACTTATTCCTTTTTAGAACCTGACATCCTTATCCCCAGATTCCTTTTTCCAGAAAGCAACAACAAATGCCCAAGTTCATTTGGGAAAGCAAAAAAACCCAGAGTGGCACGGATAACCTCTTGACAAAAGTAGAAGGCATCCAGATGGCCTTGGACTTCAAGATTTGAAAAACTACTACGACTCAAGAATATTAGACCAGATGACCATTGTGGAGACACTCCACAGAGAAACTAGTGGCTTAACCAAGAATTCATATCTTATAACAGTATTCTCCATTAAAAAGTTAGGTATCTCTGCACTTATTGTGGGAAAAAACCACTCCATTCTGAATGCTGAGACAAGAAGAGCAAACAGACAAAGCTTGGACTATGCTCCTTCAAAAAACAAAAGAAAGAAGCAACCCCGCTCCCTAAGTTCAACTATTCCACTACGCTTTTCTCAAAGTATGTGCACCGAAACGTGGACATATTCCTTGGACGAAAAAGGTATAAAACCATACAAGAGTATATGGGGCCACACAGAACTAATTTACCCTTCAGGTCTATCGCTCTAAATTAAACTTCAAGTAGTGACTCATCTTCATTTACGCAAGAATCAGAAACATGTCTTCAAGACAAAGATCTCACAAGCCCCCTATCCCAATTACCGTTAAAACTTCCCCCTCCCCATTCTCCACCCCAAACTTCCACCCATAACACCTCCCTCCCCCAACCCTTCCCACCCTCCCTCCCCCACTCTCTATCTATCCTTTAGGACTCTCCCCACCCCAAACCCCCTCCCCCCCCCCCCACCCTATCCACCCCCTCGGGAAAAAACAACAACACAAACCAAGGGATTCTTTTTATATACAATCTCTTTTAGGAATCCCCTGGAAGAAAAAGCCTCCATGCAGTCACAGTTGCGGAAAGAGAATTTACAATTTCCTTCCCCCCGAACAATGAGAGAGGCACTTAGTTTGATACAATCTACATTCAAATGCGTATCACATCAAGAAGCCATACAGGACCAATGCAACGATGGTCTCTTCATCACCCATCCAAGCTTTAATACTCATCTACCACACTTCATCACCACTCTGCTGGAGAGGCTGCAAGTAATAGCAGGAACCTTGTTACAAACCTATGGGCTGTCCGAAAATCGCACCATGTATGGGAATCAATAACCACTTGATATTCTCATCTAACCACCAGCAAAACAAAACTTCAGCCACACCAGCTTACTACTATAAAACCTTAATGAGTTCACTTGAACAGAAAACGCACGTAATGCACCTAGTCATGTCAACCAAGTTCAATAGCAGACCCGCCACTGGAAATTGATCCCATATGTCCAATATTAACGAGGTAATCCAACAAACACCACTATGTTATAAAAAAGCTCTCGCAACACAGACCTAAATATCACAATTTGAAACTCAATGGGAAAAGCTGGACCAAAAGCCCACACTTGAAAGAAAGTATAACAACAACATAACACTTCTTTCCCATAACATAGGGACCATACAAGAATAAGCAACACTACCTACAAACAACTGCTAGTTAGACGTTTATTTATATGTTTTTTATTCTTTGGTGTATACTTACATGTGGTTTTACGTACGCCCTTCCCCAGCTAGGTATGCCGGTTCCGGACTGGCAATCCCACCCATTATTGGGGAATGGTTTTGAGTCACAATAAGATTACAAGTCGGTTGCACCAATCAACGTGCCACACCCAGCAAGATGCGTTATCTATTTGACATAACCAACTGTAACAAACTAAAAAACTAACAACACAACTAACTCCAATATCGACTTATAAAATGAAAACAATAGTTTACTAACAACTGCCTCAGCGAAAAGATTGGTTATGTGAATTCTGTAAATGCTCTTCTCTGGCGTTGATACTGCATAATATTCTGAATAAAAGTTAAAATTTAAAAAAAAAAAAAAAAATGCTGCATAAATGGTGGCTTTTATATATATTTGATGGCTATGTTTATTGGGCCTGACCATTGTCATGATCCTCCCATTCTTATAAATCATATACATTATCTGACAAAAATCAGCAACAGATTAAAAAAAACAATGGTTTATAGTGTTGATTAAAAGATTGCGTGTTTAATGTATGCGGGATTTATCCACTCTGACACTCTGCAGAGGGATGATAGTGGGGACAGACACTTCTTATACCTGTGCAGGCCACTTTTAGGCATGAAGAACGTGCACAGTCCAACCAAAAGTGCAGCGTAACCTTAGTAAATGAGCCCATAGTACTCCTACTAAAACCCTGTATTATATTCTTTCTGTGCAATTTCCTGGAACTATGAAAAAGTTCCAGAAAGGGGAGTTAACCGTATATTCTGGCTTATAAGATGACTTTGAAGTACGAAACATCTCTGTCTTGTCTGGGGGTGTCTTATACGCCGGTAATGCGACCGCCCGCCGTCATTCACGGCGGCAGTCGGGTCGCGTGCATGGAGAGGTCTCACGGGATGAGCCCTCTCCAGAGCCGGTAAGTCTTTGCTGCATATTTGTCGCAAAGCTTCACAGGACACCCGTGATCGGTGATAGCAAGATGCCGGAGCCTCAAAAAGATAGCGGCGCCATGGGCGCCACAATCTTACGTGGGTCGCGCCCCCGTGAGTCATCGGGGGCGGCGATCCGTCTACCATGGTTGCCCGGTTTCCGAAGACCCGAGGCTTTATTTTCGTTTTAACCCCTTCTTCAATGACTTTGCTGATAGCAATTGTAATGATGAGGAAAATCCCCATATACTGCCATACTGTAGTATGGCAGTTATATGGTAGGATGATCAACAACCTAGGGTTAAAGTACCGGAAGTCTGAAAAATAGTATAAGTAAATTTAAAAAATTTTAAAAAAAATTCAAATCAACCCGCTTTCCCTAGACTGACATAAATATAATAAACATAGAAATATCAAAACTCACACAGGTTATTGAAGCGTCCAAAAAATGCGCCGATCTATCAAAATAGGATAGGTTTTTCAATGCGTTATAATATCCCGTAACGGAAAATAGCGCCCCCAAAGTCGAAATGGGCACGTTTTTTGTCATTTTTTGAAAAATATAAAATAATCTATAAAAGTACAAAAGACGTACATTCCCAAAAATGATATAATTGAAAATATATCAAATTTCGCAAACAAACTGACACCAACCCACAGCTCCTACACCAAGTATAAAACAGTTATTAGCGCCGAGAAGTTGGCAAAATCAAAAAGAAAAAAAAAAATTTGTACAGAGGTTTTCATTTTTGAAATGTATGAAACATTATAAGACCTCATACAAATGTGTGTATCCCTGTTAATTCGTACCGACCCAAGGAATAAAGTAGCATGTCATTTGGTCATCAGTGAAAGGACGTAACTATCCAAGCCCACAGAAAAGAAAATGGCGCAAATGAGTTTTTTCACCATTTTTTCATTGCATTTGGAATTGTTTTTTTCTTTTCGCTTTACGTGAGTACATGGCAGAGAATATTTTAATAAAAACAAATTTAAGGTACAGTATGGACACTTTACAGTAAAATGGAAACGAGTAGGTAATGTTGTGTTGTTGTAAGGCTATGTTTATGACGACACAGTTTCCCCTGCTATATACCTGGATGTATTAAGAATTTAAATTAAAAAAGGACCGTAAATTCAAAAGCCATAAGGTTTTTTTTGTTTAATTTGTTACACGTGTGTTTGTATGCGTTGAAAAATGGGTATTGTTTATACGGTGAATATATCTTAAACTTCTATATTTTAACAGGAAAGTTAGGGGGGTCGTCTTATACACCAGGGTCACCTTATACTGCCGGACTCTACGGTACTTTTCTACCAGATATACTTAAATACTAATTTGTTATGTACACCACTACTACATTTACATTATTTGGTGGGAAAATGAATGTGAAAAAGACCACACCTATATACCTGATACAAAGGTATACCTTATTTTTGTTTATACTGCCATTTTACCGCAGGATAATTTATTTTATATTTGGTAGATACAGGTTTTTAGAGCAACAGCGATAGCGGTAGCATGTTATGATTTTAAAATAATTTTTTTCTTATTTACACCACGCTAGGGGTGCTTGAATTTATTTTTACCTTGAATAGTTCAGTTCTAGTTACTTTAGTGTTAAAGGGCACCACCTTACCTACCCCCGATTCTACCTATAAAGACGAAGGGGTGGTAGTGATGATGGACGTGAGGTAGACCTTTTTGGCTAATCCTCACGTCCCGTGGTGTCTTTTTAGAAAAACTTTATGTATCTATATGCAAATTTTTTTATGCGGCTACTGGGCGCGTAAGCGTAGCCGGACAATGGCTAATAGGCGGCTACTCACGCTCCAGTAGTCCGTTACTTCGCCTACCAGCATAATCTCGGCGGGACTCCTGGTAGCTGCGCGCCCCCCTCGTCCGGGGTCTGCCCTTGGCCCGCGGCTCCGGGGCCGATCTACTCTACTACCCTTGCGCATGCGCAGTAGATGGGGACCTCGGACAAGGCGCGCAGCTACCAGGACTGCGCGCTGAAATTTTGGTAGGCGGAGAAACGGGTACTGGGGCATGGAGTAGCCGCGAATTGAATCTTATACAAAAGGTTCTTCTTAGAAGTTGCCTGTTTGTAGCCCCCGCCTGCTTTGAAAATGTATAATTTTTTCAAGAATACGCTTCTGTGCCCCCAGGCCCATTTTGGGTGGGAGGAGCCAAGAGGCAGGGGCTGGGACATGGACGAAAGCCTCCTGGCAGCGGGACAGCGCATCTCATCCCCCCAAATCCAAGTAACATTAAGTTATGTTACCAGCACCTTAATATACTACTATTCACTGCCTACCATACATCGTCCCTTATCCAACGAGACTGTGTCAGGCAGCAATTTTGGTTTTTTTTCACCAGAATACTAGGAACTCGGCCCAGCTGTCGCGCCATGCTGGAACCCGAAGTTGCAGACATAGCAGCGCAATATGGACCCATACTGTCACTATTAATCAGGGAACCATTTCCGAGAAAAAACAATTAAAAAGAACGATATGTCTCTATCTTATTATTCCTAGATGAGAATATTCAAACGAACGGCCTGCTTTGAAATTATAATTTTTTCAAAGTAACGCTTCTGGGCCCCCAGGGTCCATTTGGGTGGGGAGGAGCCGAGAGACGGGCTTAAGCAGGCGAAATCGCCCTGGCAGCGGACCGCCAGCATCTCCAAGATTAGCAGCCTCAGAGACATCCATGCATACTGCCCTGCTGTTTCTGTCCAATTTGCCTCCACGATCTCACAGCGTCCACCAATTCTCCATGCGCAACTTTCAATTGTCTATACTCCAACGCTGGAGCGCGGAGGGAAATACAGCCATATCCTATCAAACGAGGGTGTCAGGCCAGAATTTCAGGTTTGTCTTCACCAGAACATAATGGAAAATCGGCCGCATCTGTCGCGCCATGATGGAGACCTGAAGTTTTAATATAGCAGCGCAATATGGATGTCCAATTCTCGTTGCTCTTAATCATGGAAGTCGTCTCCATAGCTGCCTACACATGTCGTTATCCTTATCAACGAGCTCTTCATTTTTCGGGTGTTTCACCAGATACGTATGGAACTGGTCACTATGTGGCCACCATGCTGTGTTATCGACTAAATATAACCGTCAACCTTTTGTTCACATAGGAAAATCATTCAGCGTCTTGCTCACACTTGTTCTCTCTGCCGCCTAAACCGGGCAAAACTGATAATACAGTGCTACACGTTATCCTCACCAAAAGGAATTTTTAATTGTTGAAGCCGGAGTCATTTGGGTATGTCGCCATGACACTATCTAGCCTGCAGCTGCCACCGCTGCCTCTGCATGCCGTCTTTTATAGTGTCAGGGTCAATATTGGAGTGTTAGATGCTATATAGCCTCATTCGGTACTCTCTATCGTCCATGCAGTTGCCCATAATTTTGGCATAATGGTGCGATTAAGCAGCCTCAGAGGCATCCATGAATGCTGCTGACCTGTGTTTTCCGTGGTGTTTCCATCATTTTCTGAGGTTTCCAAGGGTGTTGCCAAGCTTCCTGTGAGAGCCCTTGGTCCCCTTGAAAAGGCTAGCGAGTCTCTCCATTGGGCCGCGCGCGATTTTACCCGTACCATCGCGATCAGCCGGACGCGTGCTCTACGCTGCGATTCGGGTTCGGCCCGGATCATGTAAGGGTAGTTCCTCCGCCGCCGTCCACCAAGGTCGGCGCTGCTCGTGCTAAAAACCATTCCGGAACGCCATGCGAGTTCACCGAGCGGGCTCTGAGTGAAGGTTAAGGGGCAAGCTCCGCGACAGATTTTTTTTTAAATGCGAGGTTCTTCAGAATCTGTAAGGTTTTCGTTGGGCCAACGGCCTGACCGATTTCCGTCGCGTGCATGCCAGCGCCGATGCGCCACAATCCGATCGCGTGCGCCAAAATCCCGGGGCAATTCAGGGGAAATCGGCGCGAATCGGAAATATTCGGGTAACACGGCGGGAAAACGCGAATCGGGCCCTTAGTAAATGATCCCCATTGACTTCAGTGGGGCTCGTTATTCGAGACGAGCACTCGAGCATCGGGAAAAGTTTGTCTCGAATAACAAGCATCCGAGCATTTTAGTGCTCGCTCATCTCTAGATGAGATCCATTTTTCAGGTCCATTATTTACAGGGTGGGTTCAATAGCTAATAATCAGATTTTATTAGCTCTTTCTTGGCAGTGGTTAAAAAAATAATTCTTGTTTATGTTTTTTAGCATTTTGTGCCCATACTTTCACCGTACCATTATCTGTTTTCTATGGGTCATAACGGTTACGGCGATACCCCATTTATATAGCTTTTTGTGATTAACTTGTTTTGCAGAATATAGAACTCATTTTGTGAAAAATTTGCTTGTTTTTGCATCACCATGACAATAACATTTTTATTTTTTGTTTACAGAGATGTTTATGAGCTTATTTTTTGGGGGACAAGCTCTACTTTTTCTATCACGTCAGGGTAAATGTTACGCTTTGATCACTTTTTATGCTGTTTTTATGAGTTTGTTTTTTTTTACAACGTCCACCTTATGGGATCAGTGACAATTTTATTTTATTGTACCGGTTGTTACGGATGTGGTGATATGGGATGGGACTTCAGGGGACTTTTATTCTTTTTTTAATAATTTTTTTAATTGCACTTTCTTTTAAACTTTTTTTTACTGTTTTATTTTGTTCCAGGGTGGGACATGAACAATACGTAAAAATGTACTTGCAGCATATTACGCTAATGTATTGCAGCATATTGCATAGTCAGCTTAAGCATTCTGCAAGGTTTACTGCAGGTAGCCCTGGAGTCCTTTATCGTGCGTCAGGGCTGCCATGCCAATGACACGGCAATGCACTATAGACGCAGTGGTCACTATGACCATGGCATCTGTAGAGTTGAAAGGTGGGAGAGCGATAGTCGCGGTTCCTGCTGTTAATGCGGGATCGCTGCTATTGCGCACTACCAGGATCCCACAGTGATTGCAATGGCTTAGCTTCTAAGCCCGAGTGATAACCATGACGTACCTGTACGTCAAGGTGCAGAAACTACCCGCATCCTATGACATAGAGTTACTTTAGGGTGCAGGAAGGGGTTAAGCATCGAACAGCAAATAAAACAAACTGGATGAGTTACTGGTGCTCCTGCGACCCACGACCGAATTGAAGGCCCCCAAGTGCCCCTCTCTTCTGCCCGGGACCCCCGCCATGTTTCTTACCACTCTGCTCCTGTGGTTAGAGGCAAGGAGGCGGGGACGCATGCGCCGGCTCCCACAAATTTAAAGGGCCAGTGCACCATTGATTGCCGCTGCTCTTTCCCAGAATCCTTCATAAGCCAGCCTCTCCCTGCACACCCATACAGATCTTTGTGCCTTATAGCTTTTGAGAAAGCTTGTTCCTGATGTCCTGATTACTACTTGTTGTGACCCTGGTTCCGGTACTGACACTGATCCCGTGCTGCCTGTCCTGACCTACTGCTACGTCCCCAACTCTAATCCTGTGCTGTCTGTCTCGACCTCCCGACCATGATCTTGCCTTACGATTCTGTACTACCCCTTGGCTGCCACCATGGACAAAGCAGCGCCTGAGGAGTGATCTGGTGGTAGCATGCTGCAGAAAGTCACTTTGCGTCAGGCTATCATGAAAACCGGTTACCATTAGACTCCGCTCCCAGCCACCCCAGATGACCCACTGGACCACCCCAGATGATGACATAAGCTGACACAGCTTACGTCATCATCTGGGGTGGTCCAGTGGGTTCACTACCCCTGGTACATAACAGATCCAGCCATGGATCCCTCCAAGGTTCAGCTACCTGACCTGGATGATCTTACCATCATCGTGGTCCAGCAGTCCCAACAGATTGCCACGCAAGGTCAACAGCTTGGACAAGTCACCGGCATGTTGCAGCAATTGATGGCTACACAGCATCCGTGTCAAGTCCCTGCGGCTCCTTCCACTACTCCAGTTGGTCTACTCTCTGCTTAACATTGGATCAGACTCTGCATGCCATCCAAGTATGATGGGGACCCCAAGTTGTGCAGGGGTTTTATCACTCAGTGCTCCTTGCACATTGAACTTATGCCAACATAGTTTGTTAGGGAACGGTCTAAGGGGGTTTTATCATTAGCCTACCTAGCTGCCCGTGGATTCAAGTGGCTATGGATTATATCACTGACCTTCCGCCTTCCTCTGGAAATACCATCATCTGGGTGGTAACTGACCAGTTTTCTAAAATGTCCCATTTTGTTCCTCTGCCTGGTCTGCCGTCTCTGTGCAGCCAGCTTCAAGTGAAATTGGACTTTTCATCTGCATATCTAACTGCCAAGTGGAATAAGTAAATCAGACTCTAGGGGGCTATTTTCGCCGTTTTGTCTCTGCCCGTCAGGACAACTGACCCACTCTATTGCCAAGGGTGGAGTTTTCTTTTAACTCTCTGGACTCATAATGCTCTGGCTCTACTCCATTCTTCATTGTTTATGGAGAGCACCTCCTCTTTCTCTACGTTTCTGTCGTGGAAGACTTGCTCCAGGATCTGAAGTCCATCTAGGAGCAGACTTACCGTATTTTTCGGACTATAAGACGCTTCTTACTATAGGACGCACCCCAGATTTAGGCTTCCAAAAAAAAGTAAAAATATATTTTACACCAATTAAAATATCCCTGTTGGTCACACTAAAGTACAGCACACACAAACATACATTTACACACTCAGCTCACCTATACACACTCATCTCTGCATCATCCATCCACAAACACACACAGCTCACCTATACATACACACAGCCCACCTATAAACACACTCAGACCACCTATACACACACTCAGACCACCTATACACACACTCAGCCCACCTATACACACACTCAGCTCACCTATACACACACTCTACTCACCTACACACACACTCTGCTCACCTATACACACACTCTGTTCACCTATACACACACTCAGCTCAGCTATACACACACATACTTCCCCCATTTCCCTTCTTCTTACCCTGTCCCAGGGCAGCATGGCAGTATGGGACCTGTGGTGATGTAAGAATCATGTGATCAGTCACATGATTCTGACATCACCGCAGGTCCTGTAGGACATCGGAGGCTCCTCTCGGGGAAATCGGGTGCATCAGAGCATCACCCGATCTCCGTTACAGTGGTCAGGAGGGTCTGGCAGTGCTGGATCCTCCTGACCTTTGGTCTATAAGACGCACAGACTTTTTAGCAAGATTTTTTCTTGCTAAAAAGTGCGTCTTATAGTCCAGAAAATACGGTAACTTTCTTTGCTACAGGCTTCAGCTCAAACCAAGACCTAGTCAAGACCTAGTCAAGACAAGAAATGCAGGCCTCCTCCCATCTTCTCGTTAGGTGACAAAGTCTGGCTATTGACAATGTCTGGCTGAAGATCACTAGTTACAAACTTGGTCCATGTTTCCTGGGTCCCTTCAACGTACAGATGTGTATCAACCCTGTGGCCTTTAAGCTGCGCCTTCCTCCCACTATGCACATCCCGTACTCCTTCCACATATTTTTCCTGAAGCCAGTCATCCTGAACCGCTTCTCCCAGCAAGTTCCTCCTCCTGCTTCTTTGAAGTGAAAGAAGTTCTGGACATGAAGACGGTGAGAGATAAGCAGTTCTTCCTAATTGAGTGGAAGGGGTTTGGGCCTGATCCAGGGAGCCCGAGGATAACATCTTGGACCGTGGTCTTCTGCAAAAATTCCTCCAGTCCAAGAAGAGGGGGACACATCCCGGGTTGAGTCTTACCTTACGATTCTGGACTACGCCTTGGCTGTCACCACAGACAAAGTCGCGCCTGTGGAGTGACCTGGTGACACCATGCCGCAGCAAGTCCAACCCACTTTGTGACAGGCTCTGGTGAAAACCGGGTGCCACTTAAAGTCTGCTCCCAAGTGTCAGCTTACATCATCAGCTGCGGTGGTCCAGTGGGTCCACTACCCCTGGTGCCTGACAGGATGCCCTATATAGAGTTTTTACATTTTGACAATAAAATGTTTATTTAGCCCTAAAATTTACAAGTCATCAGGGATAAAGTGAGAAATTACATCATAACAGAACGCCTAAGGGAAGGAGCGCCATCATACTTTTGGAGGGCAAATTTTGCTGAAAAGTGACCCTATTTGAAAACAAATAAAAACCAGCTAATCCGCTCCTGGTAGCCAAATGGACACAGGGTACACAGATCCAACGAGGTACAACTTCAAACATAGAAAGAAAAAGTTCATCTTCACGTCCTCCTGATATATTGGCAAAGGCTGTCTGGTTTCTTCAGATTGAGTAGTATTGCAGTTTATGATATGATCAAGCAGGCCATCTAAGGTTTATGTACCCTAGAGGGCCTAAAAAATAGCAAACACATTTAAAAAAAAAGTGTAAAAAATAATAAAAAAATTTTAAAATTTAAAATAACCCCCCTTTCCCTAGAACTGATATAAAATATAATAAACAGTAAAACTCAAAAACACCTAAGGTATCACCACGTCTCAAAATGCCCGATCTATCAAAATATAAAAACTGTTATTGGCAGTGGTGAACCCCATAATGGAAAATAGCGGCCAAATATCCGAAACACTTCTTTTACACCATATTACTTCACATAAAAAATGTTTTAAAAGGGATCAAAATGTTGCACAGTCCTCAAAGTGGAAGCAATAAAAACATCAGCTCCTTTCACAAAGAATAACACCTCAAACAGCTCCATACACTATATTATGAAAAAGTTATTAGGGTCAGAAGATGGCGAAAACATTTTTTTTCGTACACATTTGTTTAATTTTTGAAAATGTATTAAAATGTAATAAAACCTATGTAAATTTGGTATCACCATGATCGTACAGTCATAGAATAAGGTGTTATTTGGAGCGCCCAGGGGAAGCCGAAAAAATGACTCTACAAGAATGGAACGCAAATGTGTTTCTTTGCCAATTTCACTGCATTTGGAATTTTTTTCAACATTCCCAGTACTTGACATGGAGTAATAAATAATGCCCACACACCTATGTACATGGAAATAGTTGTTGGAGAGCGAGAAATGAGAGAAAAAACCTCTGTCCTTAAGCGGTTAGTCTTGATCTACACTTAATGACAATAACACACTATTTAAAAATAGTCTCCACCTCTATCACATGATGGCTAGAGTGAGTGGCCTCCGTCCCGTCGGCAGCATCTCCTCTATCTATTACGGTACGCTTCTTTTTTCACTGGACCAGGTGAGAAACACTCCACTGTACACAATCCTTCTTAAGCAAAAATATACTTGAATCCTCTTCGCTTTTTGTCTCCCTCCCTCATTGGCTACGTTGGTGCATACCTGTGGATCCCCACATTAACACATTCAACGCAAGCCCTCCATTTGAATCCCCACATATATAGTATCACCATGTATGTAACGGCCCATAGAATGAAAAAAAATATATTAAAACCGCACAAGGAAAGCCATAAAAAACTGTTAAAACCCAACCAAAAATTATGATTTTTACCTTTTCCATCCCACAGAAAATACAATAAAAAGTGATTAAAAAAAAATCTATTCCAGAATGATACTGGTGCAAAGTACATGTCCTGTAGCCAAAAATATAAACATGTTATGGTACTTGGAAGGCAGGAATGCAAAAAATAGATAGATTTTTCCCTACATTACATTTTAATAAATTTGCAAAAAATAACCTAAGAAAAAATATCTAAGTATGGTATCCCCATAAAATAGTAAATTATCCACTGCAGCATTTTCTACTCTTTTGCCCCCCCCCAAAAAAAAGTAATACATTTTCAACAATAGAGCATAGCAACCCCAAAATGGCTACAAAAGGGCGTCAATGAGGAAACTAAAATCCACTAAGTTCTATAGAATAAACCTGGCAGCTGCATGGGGCTCCTTCCCCTATGCACCTTGCTGTGCGCCCATAAAACAAGTAACGTAGAAATGTGGGGTGTTTCTGTACTTGGAAAATTGCATAATACATTTTTAAGATACATTTTAGGGCTAAATGATTGTATTACAAACAAAATTAGACCATACTAAATTTCAACTCGCCGAGGTACCTGGGAAAATCTATTGACTCAAGTACAAGAACAGGGTGGGAAAAGCATTGGTCACAGCCTCCACCCAGTATATAGCTACCCAGCACCCAGTATATAGCTACCCAGCCCCCAGTATAGAGCTAACCAGCCCCTGCCCCCCCCAGTATATAGCCAGCTGCCACTGCCCCCCAGATTATTGCAGCAATCCAAGCCCCCTAGTATATAGCCAGCAGCCGATGCCCCCTAAGATACACCCAGCAGCCCATGTCCCCTGGTATAAAGCCAGCAGACAGTAGTATATAACCAGTGTCTTTACTCTAGTATATAGCCAGAAGCCCATACCCCTAGTATATAGCTAGCCCACTGCCACCTAGTATATAGCCAGCAGCCCCCTAGTTCATATCCAGTCTCTGCCCTTAGCATATAGCCAGTGCCTGCCCCCTAGTATATAGCCAGTAGCCCCCTACTATAATAGCCAGCCCCTGACCCATAGTAGATAACCAACAGCCCCCTAGTATATAGCCGGCCCCTGCCACCTAGTATATATCCAGTGCTTCCCCCTACTATATAGCCATCAGCCCTCTGCACCGAGTATGCCCAGTCTATAAAATTAAACTTCTCTACTCACCTTTACAAGGCCCCCGCAGGTCCTCTTATGTCTTCTAATGCCCTGGCTCCGACTCTGGGTCCCCAGAAACTTCCTCGTAAATACCATGACGTCAGCCGCTTGCTGACATCATTGTGTGTACTGATGGTGCCGTACACGCTAGGATGTTGGCAAGCAGCTGACATCATTGTATATACAAAAGGTGACCACAAAAATGTCCTTGAGAAACAGAGACAAATTAGTATACAATGGGAAATAGGAGAGAATGGGGCTTATTTACTAAGGGTCCGCGGATCGCACTGTCGTCTGGTTTTTCAAGGTTTTCATGATTTGCGCAGCTTTGACAGGTATTTAACTGGGGATTGTGTCGCACGCGATCAGATTTTGGCGCTATCGCGTTGGCTTTCATGCGACAGACATCGGAGATACACCACAAACGTATCTGTTTCTTGGACTTGACCTTCAAAATAGATGAACAGGGTTACTACAGACATTAGAGATGGGCAAATTTGTTGAAATTCGGTTCTACCCTATTCACCGAAGTTTTTGAAAAAAATTTGATTAGACCCAAATTGAATTATGACGAATCACGTTAAAAAACAGGTATTTCCTGACTGCAGAGAACCTGTAGGGTGTTGTAGAACATTGTGCATGCTTAAATATGCATGGATCGTGGTTTGGTCTTCAAACAATGCTGTGTTTTAGTATGACACGCACATGACAGCCGCTGCTCTTAGAATCGCTTCACTCTTCAATTCCATGGGCACTTAGAGGCCAATTTGACCAAATAAGTGAAGCAGTAATGCTGCTTGACAAGATAATGGGGCAGATTTACTTACCTGGTCCAGTTGCGATCCAGCGGCGGGTACTCCGACGCTGATTCGGGTCCGGATTCACTAAGGTCCGTGCGCCGATATCCACTAGGTGCCACTGCTGTGCCGAGGTCCGCTGGAGTTCACCTTCACATTTCTTGGTGCAGGTAAGTGCGTGTCAAGCGGTATTTACTGCGATTTTTCCGAATCCGACGGGTTTTCCGACGGCCACGCCCCCAATTTCTGCCACAAGCATGCCGGTGCCGAAACGCCACAATCCCATCGTGTGCGTCAAAAACCCCGGGCAAATCGGAAAAATTCTTGAAACCCGATTAAAAAAAAGTGATTCGGGCCCTTAGTAAATGACCCCCAATGTCTGTGCCAGCTCGAAAGGACTGAGCTGAGTGCCAAGATTCCACTATAACAGTGACGGCGAACCTTTTAGGGGCCGAGTGCCCAAACTGAACCCAAAACCCCCTTTATTTATCGACAACCAAAAATTAAAGCTGTAACTTATTGCTCCCTGTTCAACAACTTCATATTTGCCTCCTGAGGACAGCAACACAGTTGAAAGATAGAAAATTTTCATCATTTTAACTTCTTTGCAGTGTCCCTCTGTACACAGAGAATTGTGGAGACTGCAGGAGGTCCTCCAAAGATAATTCGGCCCCGTAAAATTCATTCTCCCTCTTCCTGCAGTTCCAAGTAGCGAAGTAAGTATCAAAATATTACTGAAAGCAGCATCTTTTAAGTTGCTTGGAACTGGAGGAAAATTCTTTGAGTCCTGTCTGGTGTGCTGGGGCGATGGTCCGGGTGCCCACAGAAAGGGCTCTGAGTGCCGCCTCTGGCACCAGTGCCATAGGTTCGCCACCACTGCACTATAACATCAAAGAGTGCACTCTTTTTACACTGACATCAGATGATTCCGTAGATTACGACAGAACCTGTTCTGTTAAACGCGGATACATGTAGAAACCCCCCAAAAGAGTGGAGAGGGTGTCGGCAGTAATTTTGCATTGACATCAATGATCATTTTGCCCTTCATTTCATCCGCCAGTATCTGCTTTCAATCGGTCAATAATCCATCATCATTAATGCTAAAGCCAAAAACAAACAGGAGTGGATCCAAAACAGAGATGACCAGTAAATGGGATATTTGCATGTCCTCTGTGTTCTGTATCCACTCCTGCTTTTGGCTATCAATCCTGAGGCTTTTCATTCCTTCGGACAGATGAAATAAAGGGGAAAACCAAACATAGTGGCAACATCATAGAGCGATGGAGGGTGAAAACAGCATTATGAAAATCACAGGGTGTTCCAGTGAGACAGCGGTCAGTTGGCAGCAGCATGAGTAGGCCGCAGAGTGGCACAATGACAAATTATGGAAGTGGCGTAAACATGGTAGGCCACAGAGTGGCACAATGACAGAGCTTGGAGGTGGCGGCAGCAGCAGCAGGAGGCCACATTGTGGCACAATGTTGAAGTTTGAAATGAATTTGAAGTTGAAGTTTTCCATTTGGATTTGAAGACTAGAGACGCCGCATGCATCCTTCATTACAGTTTTCTTGAAAATATCATTTTACCAAAATCTTTACCAAAAAAGAACTGCAAAAGTGGCACCAGCAGCAACATGAGGTTAGAGTGTGGCACAATGACAAATTATGGAGCTGGCAGCAACATGGGAGGCCACATTGTGGCACAATGACAGTGTGTGGAGGTGTTTGATAATTCCAGTACCAGGTAAAGATGGTGGGAGGCAGATGGATCAACTGGCAGCAGATGTGTCGCATAAGGCGGGTGGCAGCATCAGAATAGGCTGAGGCAGGTAGTTAGAACCCAGACTCATTTCTCAATGTTTGGGGGAGGCGTCATGGCTTCTGATGCATAAAGCATTGGTGTGTTGAAATCTTGGCCGATCCAAGCCTGATTCATCTTGACAAACGTCAGTCTCTCCAAGAGAGGGTCCAAGAGAGTGCATAGCCAAAACTCATCCCTATGCCATATGTTGACTATAAGGCTGTAACTAGTTAGGCAAAGCAACATGCTGCGGGCCATCTGCGCAAGTGACTCTGAGGGACTCCCGGCCTCCATCTCCACTGTATACTGCCACAGTGCTTCTGGGTCATTTGCCTCGTCTTCTACCTCCTCCGGATGCTCCTGCTCCTCCTCTCTTGTCACCTGAGATGGGTGGAAGACTTGAGGAATCTGTTGATAACCAGATTTAATACGTGCACCATGCATGGCGCATGGGCCATCCCTCCTCGCTGCAGTGCGGACACCATGTCTGTAATCATGGTTCCGATTTTCAGTTGACATTAATTTTTCCTTGAGGAACGCGGAGCAGTTCCTCCCCTGTGTGACTTCATTCGCCCAGGCAAACCAGGTGTAGAAGTACGTGCGACTAGTGTGCCCTGCACATGTGGTATGATGGAGCAGCACTTAGACTTGTGGAGGCTGAGGTGGTGGTGAAGAAGGAGGAAGAGGAGGCGGACACTGGCGCTGGAGCAACAGTTTGACAATGTGGAGGAGAAAGCGGTGTCTCTTGTTCAAGTTGTTGGTGTGGCTGGTCGGGAAGCACATTCACCCAGTGGACTGTAAAGGACATGTACTGGCCCTGACCCTAATTACAGCATAACACGTCCGCGCTGCCGTGCACTTTGGAAGAAACTGATGAGCTCAAGGACTGGCCCACCTTCTGTTCTACATATTTCTGAAGGGCTAGCACTGCCTTTTTGGAAAGAAAAATTCGGCTTGAAACTTTCTACCTCGGTTCGGCACAAGCCGTTAGTTCTCTGAAGGGTTCAAAGTCCACGACTTGGAAAGGGAGGGACTGCAGTACCAACAACTTGGACAATAGCACGGTCAGCTTCTGCACCTTAGGATGGCTGGACGCATACAGTTGTCTCTTTGTAATCGCCTCTTTCAACGACTGCTGGCGCCATGCATTGCAAGAAGCAGGAGCATCTGGACCAGGATACGATGTCAAAGAAAAACAGCTCCCTTTGGCAGAGGTGCTGGAGACTTGATTGGCTGAAATGGCATGTGTGCTACTAGGTGCTGCTGTTGCTGCGGCAGTAGGATGGACCTCCACATCTGTTCCATGTTTCTCCCAGGCAATTGGATGGTGACGCATGTGTTGACGCAAGGCCATGGTGCCAAGGTTAGCTCCCTGGCCACACTTCACTTCACTGCCCGCAGATTCCAGATTCTACATATACACACGCTCGGATCTTCAGGAGTCTTAATAAAAAACTGCCACACCCCTGAGGTGGTGATTTTACTGCAGTGAGTGACTACTAATGCTGCTGTCTCACTGAGCCCCTGTACCACTGCTTATTTGACCTGTAAAGCGGGGTTTGTACACCGCGGCCGTTTGGCTCCCGTCCTCACACTGCTGCCACCCTGCTTACTCACGGCCACAGTAGCGACTTGCTGCCCACTTCGCTGCCTGATGTGCAAGCTGACACCCTCTTCTCCTGACGATGATGATGAATCCCTGGCTTCACCCGGCTCCCAAGTGCGATCGGCTACATCATCATCGATTTGTGTTTCCCTGTCAGTGCTATTCTGCACAACGGTCTTAGAATGCACATAACTTCCCATGCCACTCTCCACATCTCTACTTTCCTGCCTATTGCACGAAGCAGCAGATGTCACTGCCAAGCAGCTGCTGACTGTCCACAAAGAATTCATCCTCCCTACATAGTGGTACTGAGCCCAGACCACCTAGTAGATCTCTGGCTCAGGGAAATGAACAGGACAGAGGCAGGTTGAGGACAGGTGAGCGCCACTGACCTGCTCCTGGGCTATGCCAACAAAGGGTTGTATCTGATGAACCCACGGACTCATGGCTGGGCTTGTCAGATGTCATCTGGGAGGAAGTAGATGACTTAGTCAACCAATCGACAACCTTTGGGTTGTTTATCAACCCACGGCCACTAGATGACAATGGCACTTCTGGCCTCACAGAGCCACCTCTGCCGCGACGTCCCCTTAGCCATTACACTGAAAAACGAACTTCCAAACCAACATGGCTATCCCCCCGTTCTAAAGGATCTTAGCCCTGTGCGGATTGTTTCTTTTGTAAGTATATGATCAGGAAGAAGGAATTTTCTGATTCAGATAATAGACAAACATATGAAATCAGACAATATATTAACTGCAAGACAACAGGGGTGATCTACATAGCACAGTGTAGATGTCCAAAATGTATGTCGGTGAGATGGTGCACGAGTTAAGGAGAAGGATCTCTAAGTACTGTGAGGACCAATAAAGATACAATGCCATCCAAACACATTAAATAAGCACATAAGTGCGACCTTGAGCAACTAAGATTTTGGGGCATTGACGGCCTGAAAACAGGCCTTAGAAGGGGTGATCTAGACCATATACTACTCCAATTGGAGGCAAAATGGATCTATCGATTAGGAACATTGAGCCCTAGGGGCCTGAATGAGGGCTTCACATTTGCAGATTTCTTGTAATGTTTTTTCTATTGTTACTAGAGATGAGCGAACATACTCGTCCGAGCTGCTGCTCGTTCGAGCATGAGCTGACTCACTCGAAACTGCTCGTTGCTCGGACGAATACTTCGCCCGCTCGAGAAAATGGCATCTCCCGCCGTTTTGCTTTTTGGCGGCCAGAAACAGAGCCAATCACAAGCCAGGAGACTCTGCACTCCACCCAGCATGACGTGGTACCCTTACACGTCGATAGCAGTGGTTGGCTGGCCAGATCAGGTGACCCTGGAATAGACTAGCCCCTGCCTGCGCTGCTCGGATCATTCTGTGTCTGGATGCCGCTAGGGAGAGAGCTGCTGCTGGTCAGGGAAAGCGTTAGGGTGTTCTATTAGAATAGTGTTAGGTTGTCAGACAGTGGTGAAGTTGTTGTCAGGGCAGGAAGTCCAAGGGGGGAGCAGACTGAGGGATCGGAGGATGATGAGGTGACAGACCCAAGCTGGGTTGAGAGGCCGGGTGAACACAGTGCTTCTGAGACGGAGGAGAGTCCTCGACCAGAACAGGTTGGAAGAGGCAGTGGTGGGGCCAGACGGAGAGGCAGGGCCAGAGCTGGTGCATCAGCGCCAAATGTGTCAACTAGTGAAGCTCCCGTGGCAAGGGCTCCTGCGGCGAGGGCTAGATTTTCAGAAGTCTGGAGGTTCTTTAAGGAAACACCGGATGACCGACGGACTGAGGTTCCCAGGTGTTTGGCCAAGCTTCCCTGTGCAGAGCCTTGGTCCCCTTGAAAAATGCTCGAGTCTCCCATTGACTTCAATGGGGCTCGTTATTCGAGACGAGCACTCGAGCATCGGGAAAAGTTTGTCTCGAATAACGAGTACCCGAGCATTTTAGTGCTCGCTCATCTCTAATTGTTACTATTGGATATATTGTTGGTTTGACAGAGACCAATACTATTGATAGAATAGACTCCATCCCAATAGGCACACCTCCTACTTATTTATGGTACCAGTCATTTAAACTTAGTATCTTGGAGGTTGGCAAAAGATCACAATAGGTCATCATTTAATAAATCTTATGTCACTTGGGGATCCAAGTTTTGGAATTTCATGTGGATCCTGCCACAGGTAATAATAATAAATGACAATAGTCATGGCACGTCTATATGCAGTGATTAATGAATAGTTCAGGTCCCCACTTAGCTTTAATCTACACCATCCAATCGTAACTCTGTTAGTCTTACGCATACTGACCTTGTGTGTCACAGGTATGCATAATAAATCTATGCAGAAGGAGATTTTCCTTGTTGCACAACCTAAATGATAGGTTGGTACCCTGTCGGGGGAGTACCCCGTTAGTCTCACCCGGAAGAAATTGGGGGGGACTATCGCCCATTGTCATACATATTTGACAGGGATCAGCACTTGAGAATAACTAAGTCCTGTGTCATGCACATTGGATATTCCGAGGATGCGAAAAGGCCAGAGTTCCATATCATGCACAATGGAATTTGCACACAAAAATAAGTCCTATGTCATGCGCATTGGACATTTCGGAGGTGTGAGAAGTTAAAAGTTCTCTGTCATGGGCGATTATGGCAGGCAACCTGACAAAGCCCAATTACATACTGATTAGGCACAGGGCGTGACTTGGTAGGGTATCCCTGGTTAATCGTCTTATGATTCGCCCACTGGTGACTAAACTCCGCCCTGTAAATGATATAAGGACCATTGAACCGTAGTGAAGGACGCACCCCCAGACGTAGGAGGGGGGTCAAAGGGAAGCTCCACTACACCTCCAGATTTACTGAGTAACTTCGATTTCAGACAGACAGTGTGGAATAAAACAGCTAGAGGGAGAACACTAAGTCTTGTCACTGATCAATATTCAGTTGCTAATTCTGGTTATATCAGTGAATCCGATCTATTTCATATCTAGGAGTTAACCTCTGATATATAAGTAAATGTGATCACTACTCGGGACAAAGTAATACAAATCCCGTTTACCTGGTATAAAACAAAAATGTGTTGAAGGAGAATAACCTTGACACAATATTAGCACTGGCATCCAATACGCAAAAGTTATATAAAATAAATGGCTCTGCATCCCAGACTACCCTAAAAACACACTGCATATAGTCAACCACTGCTTGATAATTTTAAAAACATTGACAGATAAATGTATATCCATCTTTTAAGAGCAATAATAAAGGTTATATTTTAGTGACCAATGGGTTCATCAACTGCCCTGTTGATGTTTAGTAATCTTCTCCACTGTGTTTATATATAAAGTGCAGTTATAAGGAGTAAATTATTGACAGTTATAAGCATGGTCTTATTTTTGTATGATGACAGGGTGACACAATCCAAATGCAAAGCCATTCGAATTTGCAGTGATGATAAAATCTCTTTATTATCTGCATATTTCATAAGTTACATTCATTTTGAAAAAATATTATAATTTCCCAGTATCCACTTTATATATAAGTAATGCTGTCATCAGCAAAGATATACACAGTTTAATTTCTGAATATTTATGCTGTAGATAAATTTTTACATTAAACAAATCTCTTCTGTCTATCTTCCTTTAGGCAAATCTTAACCTTTTAAGATCCACAACATTTTACAGTATAACATTAAAACGATACATTCAGCCTTTATTTTTGATCTACATTTTCTAAATCTTTAAAAAAAATAAATAAAAGTTAAATACAAATCATGAAAAGGTGCATTATTTATATGGGCCATGTTCAGCATATATATTTTGCAAAATAGACATATATTTCATTATCTTTGGAGTTTAAGAATTACTCTGTAGCAAAGTCCAATATATTTCGACAAGGGTGAATATGAAAGCATTCATGAGCAGTAATGGATGTCATGTCTCAAAACTGTCTGAGGGTTTGAACAACCTTGTGGTCCAGAGGACCCAGTCAGAGTCAATTGGGTTTTACAGTGCAGTACAAGGAATGGAAGATGAACTCTGATTGGCTACTGTGGGCAATAAGGACCCCCTTTTGTTCTCATACACACCAACATAATTTTGCCTTAATTAAAGTGGAATGTTTTCAAAAGGCTACACTTGGCCTTCCTTAGCCTTCAGCCTTGTTAATAAGATGAATCCAATGCTTGTGTTTCCCGCAATTGTCCTACAAACTGTGAGACTAACTTTTTTCTGTGTTCATCTTTCAAATGCATTTATTGAATAAAGATTTTGAAGCATATGAAACCACAGGCTTTTCAGGAATTTTGCATATCTATGTACAGCTTTAGGGGGAGATCTCTAAAGTAATATTTACAGTGTAAACATCAACTTGTATATATAAGAAAACATATTTTCCACAAGTTTCAACTCACAACATTGGTTTTGGTTTGAATACAGAAGTAATCTCTTTGAAATGCTATGTCAAACTCAAAAATATACTAAACTGTTTCCGATTAAACAACTCAATGGCAATCTTCAAAGGTTCTGAAAAGAAAATGATAAAAGAAAATTGTTAGAAATTCACACCATCCATATAATATACAGTTATAAGAAAAACAGTACATCCTCTTTAAAGAGGACCTTTCACCATATTTTGACCACCCTGAGTAATAATGCCTGGTGAGAAAGGCTAACAAGTCCCCATATCATCTAAAATTAGCTGGCAGTGGCTCATGTCTATTGTTTGTGACTCTTCTCTCTCTCAGGCTGCCAGTGAACAACACCCCATTATTCTGACTGACAGTGCTGTGTCTCCTCAAATCACTGTTTTGCCTCCCTGTACTTAGGGACTGTCTGTCAATTTTCAGCTACAGACATATAAAGCTCCATGTACAGATGGGAAATATTGCATCATTTTTTTTACATGGTGCCTTGTGTTACATTCATGACATGTGACCAGTGACATCAGGTCCTTTAAACTTCTAAGAATAGCAAACTGTACACCATGTATGTCATTACATGAAATCACAGCAGCCTCCATGGAGGATGGAGATGAGTAGAAGTCCATGGAGGCTTGTGTGACATCCTGTGGTCATATACACGCACAGGGTACAGTTTGCTATTATTAAGAGGCTAAAGTACCTGAGATCATGTCACTCTGGTCACATGACATGAATTGTGACCAGTAAGGAGGCATAAGGCATGGGGAGGATTAGATGGAAGGGGGCCGACGTGCAGGCAATTCCCCCCTCTGATGCCACGTAATATAAGATCAAAAATGATTTATGTGGATGTAAGCGAAAGTATTTTTGGCTTAAAGAAGGGTGTCAATCAGTTAATAGGCTCTATAGGAACCTGTCACTGGCTGAATATGTGCAAATGTGGTGACAGTTTCCCTTTAATTTAATTTTGATTTGTATGTCAGGCATTGTAACTTTTTCGCCCCTATGCCACCCACATGCCAAGTGATTGTGATGGGATGGTGCACTTTTTATTGCTTGTTCCAGGAAAAGGCCCAGGTTTTAGTGCCATTCTATGTAAGGATCTGGTGTAGAATTTATCCGGAAACAAGGGTTTGTAAGGTGTAAGAGGGCGGAGTAGTGACATCACTATCCTCTACACCAAGACATCAGGATGGAGAACAGGAAGATGCCTGTTGAGGACTCATTTTATTGGTGTTTCATTGGTGAATTACCTCTAACATAACAAATTGCTTACCCCCTTACCGACATGTGTCGTAGTATTATGTCACATGCCGACTGTGGGGGTATAGAGAGGGCTCACAGGCTGAGCCCTCTCCATACAAATAAGATGTTTGCTGCATATTGCAGGAAACACCCACCGGAAAACACCCAGACAACCTCTTTAAGTTATCAATTTCTGTAAATCCCCTTTATCTTCATACTCCACTGTTAGATGAGGAATTTATAAAGTCACTCTTTACAGGCGGTCCCTGGAGAGTCTAATCACCTCATAGCCAATTATTCTCTTGGTATGGAAACAGTTAATCCACAGGAGAAAGAGCAGAAAAGGGCACTCATCCAATGCACTTTTCAGTTCTGAAATTAAGGTTGCTTTAAGGTTTAGTTACTCTTTTAGAATAATCCCCACTATGGGCATCAGCTTCAAGACATTTTTATTCTACTGGTGTGATCCCTGAACCATAGACTGTTCAGAATCCTGTTCCCCAGACCAACAACACTACTGGGGACAGGACTCCTTATATCTTACAGATCTATGATAGAAGGAGTGACTTCTTCACTAAACATTACTGCCAACACGGTAATCATCATATTACAGACTCACGGGCTGACTCGAGAGTCGGCATAAAATCCTTCTTTTAATCATGACATTTATAATCCAGAAATTTAGTTTTGTTGAACAAACTCATTTTGACAGTTGTTATAACAGCCGCATTGTTATAACAGACAGAATTGCAACATTTATTAAATATAATCAGCATCTTAAAATATTTATATAAATTGTAGCAATATAATGAATGGTATAAACGTGACTTCAAACAAGCCCTAGATGCTTACAATAAATTGATGTTTAAATAAAATCTTAATTCCATTTTGAGTTTTCTTCAATATGCACTATCTTGTTTCAGTTTAAAGGAAACCTACCATTTGGAATGGTAGGGGTAAGCTGTAAGTACCGAGCACCAGCTCAGGGTGAACTGGTGCCGGTACTTACTTTCGTTAGTGTTATAAACTGCGGTATCGCGGTTTTAACAATTTTTAAACTTTAGAGCAGGAGAGGCTTCGGCGCTGCGCGCGACCGTGCGCGCAACATCTCCGGTATTTCCTATGTAGGCGCGCACCGAAGCCTCTTCTGCTCTAAAGTTTAAAAAGTGTTAAAACTGCGATACCGCGGTTTATAACACTAACAAAAGTAACCAGCTCACCCTGAGCTGGTGCTCGGTACTTACAGCTTGCCCCTGCCATTCTAAATGGTAGGTTTCCTTTAATTATAACCAATAGTATCAAAGTAATTGATGGTAATTAATATCAAACATAGGTTTTAGTATTCAGTGGACTATTCACTTTCAAGATGATATATTATCTATCAAGAGTCACAGATGGTCAGCCTAAATAAACACTACAGGAAGCAGCTTCTGTACTTTTTACTTTATGATCCCCTCATGAGCGGCCTAACCATTATATTTGAAAATATTTTAGCATATTATTGTCAGAGAATTTACTCGAACTCTACTATATTCTAAATAGCTTAACTGTGCAGCAGCACATCAATATCTTGACATATAAATAAAGGAAATCTGCTGTGGACATCTACTAAAATCTATTTTTGTTAGAAGATCCAGTGGTAGATTGATGATAGCTGCCTTTTCCCTATAAATGTTTTACTATTTCTTGTAAAGCTGCCTATTAGTTTTTACCCCCATTAACCTCTGAATGTAGTTAGCATCTACATACAATAAAGTTAAAAATTTGGTAAGTAGGTTTACAAGAAATAGTAAAACATTTACAGGGATGAGGCAGTGATCAGAAATCTACCTCTAGATCTAGAAAAAAAGTAGGTTCCAGATGGTAGATTTCAATTAAAGAGAGTCTACACCAGTGTTACACAGTGGTTACACCAGTGTTACAGTCTGCTGGCAGCATGTAGTAGGTAAACTCACTGTGATAAACCAGATTTTATTTATTTTATGTCCATTATGCTATTTCTGAGATATTCCCATTTCAATCTGCTTGCTTATGAGGCAATTGGTGCACCAAGGGCTGTTCCTCAGCACAAAGAATACTTATATTCCTTCCCTCTTCTAGTGTCGCTTCATACTTCTCACATAAGAAATCTGAGGGAGAGGAGGTAGTTTCATCAGGAACATCAGTGCTCAAGTCTTAAGGATACAATCATGATGCACCAACTGCTTCATTAACATATTGATTAAAATAAGGATTTAGCAAAAAACAGCATAATAAACAAAAATTACTTTTGATATTATTGTGCATTTCTCTACAACATGCTGAAAACTGATTACAATGCTTGGGGGACTTCGTGGAATTCCTTTAAAGTATTATTCTAAAGACTGCATTCAATGTGGTCATATGTAACCTGTAAAAAAAATGGTATGGTACAGGTAGCATACGGCCGTATGCTACCTGTACCATACGTTTTTTTTTACGGGTTACATACAGCCACATTCATGGACATGGACAATATGTCCAACCATTTGTATTGCCTTTGTTAACATCGTACCGTACTGTACTGAATACTAGGCATATAAAAATATAGAGCATGTTCTATTTTTTCCCATATTTTAGTTCTGTACGCCCTAGAAGTCTATGGGGATGTATAAAATACGCGTTACATATGTGCTGCATACGAATGAAAAGGGGGATAAAAGTAAAGTGAATCATTAAGCCACTATAGGTTAAAAAGTGACATAGAAAAAAGCAAGCTGGAAAGTCATGAGGATGAGTAGAGAAATATCAAAAGCAATTAATTACATACCAATGGTAGGTGGTTCAGCAACTCATCAATGGTGGCATCATCATAACTTTCTGAATATGGAGCTTGACTTAGATCGGCATCTTCTCGAAGACTTGAAGGATTGATATCCTCTTGACTATAATATATAAGAGGTACTTTGCTTTAATATTATTTTCACCCACTATTTGTACAATAGGAGCTAAGTTATTTTATTTAGTTTAAGATAAATCATCTAATTGCTAAGGAGCAGGTTATTTGCTCCACCCTCTCAGATGTTTGTATTAGGATGCCATGCAACTCAGAGATATGTGTGTTATGTCTATTATGCATATAGCACATTATTGTCATATAGTCTCCATCATTTCATAGTATATGGCCTTTTTTCCTTTCTATTTTAAATATAGATACAGTAAAAATGCTTTGTATACTTAAAATAATATCCATGCTCAGACTTACATTAAATAGTCAATAGTAATATAAGATAAGATATACAAAAATGTAACCAATTTCTTAATAAGCAAAAAAAAATACAGCACTGAAGTTAGTCGAAATCTAATCTAAGTAGAAATCTAATACTTTTAAGTCTCTTTTTGTACTACTGAAAGCTACTGTTATAATATGAACCATAAAAGGATTCTATGGATTCTTTCATTAGATGCAGCACATAGCAATCATTTTACTTGTCTGCAAAGTATCCAAATTAATCCCTCAAGATAATGACAATCATGACTAAGTACATGTATTTGTCCCACTGCAATTCATAGAGTTAGTGATATTATAATTAACGTCCTACTGCTACTCCATCAATACCTTCTTTTTCCTGTAAGAACTGAGTTTAAGTACTTCTTTACTGCCATCTGCTTTCTAAATCGACTGTAGTTATCAGTGAAGACAGCATCAGAGTGGCGTTTTACAGGGGTTGGATCTTCCACAACATTGTTACTAATTAAGAGAAACAAAAAGTCAAAGCCACATTTGGTTATTACATAATTTAAAGCATGAAATGTAGAGTTTTGAAAAGTACAAAAACATTGAGTGAATCATTGAAAAATTTTAAACCACAGACCTACTGTCTTTACATATTTTACCAATAGTTTTTTCTTCCCTGATTTTTTTTAATCAATTTATTTCTTTCCTTTTTCAAAATGAAATACTAACTTGTTAAATGATTTGAAATATTTTGTAACCTGGTTATAAGTATCATTATTTTGGTTGACTGAAGAAAGACTATTCCAAAAAAGCCTTTTATTTCATTAAATTCCTTATCTTCACCACAAATACCTGTATCTAATTTATTATACAGTGTCCTAAAACGATCCTTTGTACCACATAATTTAACATAAAACTTGTACATATTTATGTTGTCATCTTATTTGGCAAGTTTACTTATTTGGCAATACCTTATTCTGCTGGTAAAAATAAATTCCCATTGTATGTCAAATGAACCATAATGGTTTTACTTAATAACATTTTTATTAAAAAGAATGAAGCCTTTGTTTGTCTAGTGCTCACTATACGGTGTTCTGTTTAGTGTCTATAGAATCTTAGACAGCTTTAGCAGTGGGGACATCAAAATTATAGCTATGACACTTGTGTGAACAAAACCGGATTCAATTTTAGATTTCCATATGAGTCTTATGAAACTTATGCTCACTATTGATTCTATAAATGCTATATGTATTAGAATGATAATAGAGGTTGGTTGTGTATTAAGGAAGACATGTTAGTCTGTATATAACATTAGAATGACAAACCATTTAATGTTAAATTGCAAGTGGTATCATGCTAATTCAACCACATTTTATTTTTGAACAAATCAGTATGTTTGATATATGCAAGTGTGTCCAGTTTGTGATTCAGTTATTAGCCCACATTTCTTAAAGTGTTTACGCCCATTTTCTGTCTGACTCTGCACTGAAAAGAACATGCAAATTGCTTGTAAATGTATTATTAAAGTTTTGTGTTGCGGCTTCAAGGTGTCCAACAGACAGAAAAAATGGGCACCTAAAATTGCATGTTACTGCTTAGTTTGCACCACATTTATTAGTGATGTGCGCCACAATTCTGCAGCATGATCAAAGTGCACCAAATAATGGGTGCACACTTCAAAAGCAGTGCAGGGGGCACCAGATTAATGAAGATTGTGCGCCAGTTTTGATCTGGTGACTCTGGACACTCCAAAGGCATGTGGGCCATTTTTGGTTCATAACATTTAGATAAAAAGTTTCATTTCATGATTGTATATTTAGACTTTATATTGGTTTATATATCTATAATTAAAGGTTTATAGAAGATGGATCATTAAATCTCACCTGACTCTCTTGCCAATTAGGGATTCTAAATATCTTCTTGCAGACAGTTGGCCCAAGAGCTTACTGTATCCACTAGTGAAAAGTCCATCAGCATGTCGTGATGTTCTGGTATAATAGAAAAAAAAGTTAAATTTTATTTTTATACAAAGTAGTATAAAATTGTTACCTATAAAACACAGGAGAAATCTATGAATTGATGGAGACAATTTGGTCCTGCCAGATATATCAAGACGCTCAGGCCTTTTAGTATATCCGGCGCCTGAACGTGTAACCTTCTACAGAAGGCCCTTCCTAGTATAGAGTTGCATCAGAAAATTGGTGTGAGGATAGCATAAAGAGCAAAAAAGGTTAATAATAATACTTTATTTATATTGCGCACACAGATTATGCAGCGCTGCACAAAGCTTGCCAAATTGGGACCTCACAATCTAAACGACCTATCAGTATGTTTTTTGGAGTGTCGGAGGAAACCAGAGTACCCAGAGGAAACCCACGTAAACATGGAGAGAACACACAAACTCTTTGCAGATGTTGACCTGGGTGGGACTTGAACCCAGGACTCCAGTGCTGCTAGGCAGAAGTGCTACCCACTCAGCCACCGTGCTGCCCCTGGTTTAAGATGAGTGGACCCGTTGGTCAGCCACTGGCCAAACGTAGCCATTACTAGTTGATAGGGGAATAAATTTTCCAGATTGGCTGTTCAGGCACTCCAGCAATATCTCCAGGTCAGGTCAGGACCCATTGGGTCCGCTAATCTCTAGCCTTGGTGAATCCCCCATTGTGTTAAAGTTCATGTGAAATAAATGAAACAAGAAGAAAGCAGTTGAAATATGCAAGCAAGTTATCCACCTTCTCCTTTGATGCGCCGTTGAGGTGATAACTTGCTTTCAACATCCAACTGCTGGAACCACCACCAATTCTAACAAAAAAGGGAGCAAATGATCTCATCTCAGGATTTGAGGAGATCTCGGTTGGTACTCTACACTTACTTTTAACTTGGAGTTCCTAGATTCTCACTGCATAGCAAGCATTCACCATCATAACACAAATAATAGGTCAAATTATTAAGAAATTCTTAGGACAAGGGTACAAGGAGCACAGTGCTCATAAACAATAAATCTACAACTATAAATCTGTATCTGTAGCATACGTTGTCAAGGAACAAAAAAGAGAACTTAAAACTCTAAAACTATGGAAAAAATAAACAAAAGTTTGTTATTATTTCCAAAGTATGAATTTAACTGCCAACTAATCGTTCTCCACATATTAAGGTACAACTATGGACTATAATATATAGTGTAACTATATTGTGTACCTGCCAAGTCCTTGAGCCATGTCCAAAAAAAATTTGTCATTCTCTGGTAGAGTGTTCTGCAAAATGTCTGTCTCTTGTTTTAATGTCCCTTGTGTCTGATCAGCTTCATTTGCTCCCTCAAACGACAATCTGCTTCCTAGCCTAGAAGTTAATACATTTGTTATTTACGTGAAACACAATGAATAGTGGCTTATAACATTACCTATATATTAACATATTGTAATATAATTATAGTAACAATTGTGATACTCTAACCAGCTTAACAAAAATACTGTATAGACATATTGGGGCACATTTACTTACCCATCCCGTCGCAATCCCCGAGGTGCGTTGTCCAACGAGGATGAAGTCCGGCGCGATTCACTAAGATCGTGCGCCCGATATCCTACATGTGTCGCTTCCCCGCTCAGGTCCCCGGAGTTCACCAACTTCTTCCCGATGCATGTAAGTGCATGGCTTCTGACACAATTTTGAATGTTAAATCCCACTCTTAGTCCGAATCAGTCGGGTTGTCCAACTGCCACCCCCCACGATTTGTGTCGCATGAAAGTCGGCTCCAAAATCAAGTCACTTGCGACAAAAACCCCAGTTAAATGCGCGCAAAACAGAAATAGTTGGGAAACCCATCGGAAATGCGGTCCTCGGACCCTCAGTAAATGTGCCCCATTTTTCTGTAAAATATATTATGCCAGATGACAAAGTTGTGTAAATATATTGTCAAATATACCATATGATCTGCAAAAAAAAGCTGTATCAAATATCTCAGAATTCATGGTGACATACAGATTTTTTTCCCAGACCACTGAAAACATGCACAGGACAATACCAACAAATCATTCATGGAAATTGTATTTAAATGACTTTGCAAGTTTTACAATCAGGTTTTAGCAACCTGAAAATAATCATATCAAAAGCTGTCTCACTATAGAGTTTCCCAACAATCAGCAGTGATCTACTAGAAAATCTAACAGCAAGTGTTAATTGCCATTTAGTACAACAATAGGTACAATTCACCCATATATATCACCCATTGATTTAAAGGGGTATTTCTCATTTCAACAAATAAATGTTATTGTTTGTATAATAAAAATGTATACAGTTTTACAATATAATTTCTGTATCAATTCTTTACAGTTTTCTAGATCTTTGCTTGCTCTCAATCTATAGAAAGCTTATCTGTTTATTTCCAGTGGACAGAAATCTGACCGTGATCACACAGGTGCACGGCTCGTTATAGCACACATGGTCAGGTTTCTGGCCACTAGAAATAAACAATGAAGCTTCTTATAGAATGACAGCAAGCAGAGATCTAGAAAACTGTGAGGAATTGATACAGAAAGTATATTGAAAATATTTATATTTTTTCATCATGCAAACAATAACATTATTTTGCTTAAACAAGAATACCCTTTTAATGCTCTATCCCCATAATGCATGGTTTGGGAAGTAAGAAGACTTATTAGAAAGACTTTGCCATTTAATGCCACATCTGTAGGCATGTGGAGACTTAGTCATTGATGCTCCACCATTGGGGGATTCTGGGAAATATGCAAATACGTTTTCCAGGATGGGACAAGGAAAACATTGCTTCTTGACTACCTTGTAAGGCAACCCCCAACACCAAGCATGCCTTTTTATCAGGGAGCCTATTGACGTGATGCAGGTTAAAAGCCAAACCAGTATATATATTCCATAAGGCCACAAAAGTAAGAAAACTACATTTGTAGACCCTCAATCTCTCAGTCTATCTCAATACTCTGAATATCTGAATACTCTATATTAGGAAACTACTCCATAAGTCTGCTACTTGAAAATGGGTTGTCTAAACCAAACAACCTCTTTAATGTTGCTTCAAAAGAAGATAAGTACCCTAGTTATAAAGAAGGGCATTTGCATCACCAAAGCTATTTGAGGTCATATTATAAGTCTGTTATAAGGTTTGCAATCATTCTACTGAACTACAGATCTCTATTTACATTAGTTTACTTCTGATCCTATCACTGATAAAATTATATGAGTCACTATGCAGCTTGTTGGACCTTATCTTTGTGGTCAAAACTAACAGGTTGGCACCTAAATAAATAGGAAATATATGAAGAGATATAAGAAATTTTCATAAATGATGTTCATTGAATTCTAGCCAAGTGTATTGATTATATTGAAGTTAAAGTTCTATTGATATGAATTTTTCAAATAAAATAATGCAAAAACTTTCCTGATACATGGCAATGGCTAAAAGGATATAAACAAAATCATTGTGTAGAAAGCCTATTCATACAAGGTTTCATAGAGACAAGGATAAAGGTTTACATTGAGCATGCCTTCCATGACTAGTAGTTTATTTAATTTTTATAACATTTCTTAAAATCTAACTGTAAGTCATGGGTTTAAAGTTCAAAGGGTTTAATGAGCATTATTACTTTTATTATTTAAGATACTGAATGTCTACTTCTGCATCATACCCAGATTTGTTTATGTTTATTTCTGATTTTAAGGCTTTTATATTTGTCAAAAACAATAAAGCTGTAACGGTGTACTTGTCCAGGGCACATGTGGCCCATCAACCCTTCCAAGGGTTAGTTAATTGAAACCTGCTACTTTTGCAATATCTGGGTATTGCTTTCATGTCTCACAAAACTGTTTCTTGTTTAGTTTTCTTTACAGAAAAATATGTCTTTACAATCAATATGGATGTAATGATTTATTGAGCAAGACGATCACATGGGTTAGAACAACGATGCAGTAGTTAACATGGTTTATTTGATAAACTGTGACTCTTGATATATTCATAGCCAAGAAAACATCCAACCTGATCAAATATCATGCAATATTTGGACCTATTCACACTATCCCATGACTTTCATTACTAGAAGCAATGACAGCATTTTTTTTATAAACCAGATTCTGTTAACTCCCACCTATTTCATAGTGATTAATAATAGGTGGGAGTTTTATATTTTTTTTTGGTGGGTAAGATTATTATAGGAAGGAATGATAATCATGGGTGGTTCAGATATATGTGTGGATCCCTAGTTAGAACTATATTTGGGAATCCCCTTATGAATAGTACCAGTTTGAAAGGCAGAGTAAATGCATGGGCATCCTAAAGAGCCTCACTGTGGGGCTACCAAAAATTACTTGTTTTGCTTTATGGGTAAATCCACCGAAAACACTATCAAAGACACCAAAGGGGCAGCATATGATTTGGTGCTGAAGTCCATTAACTGATTTTCTTTGCATAGCAGAACATTTCAACATGAACAATAGGTAGAAATCTATCCAACAATATTCTTTACGATTTCTTTTGTGGTTGCATTTTGCAACAGTTACATTGGTTTACAATTTGCAGTTGCAATCTTAGCAACTGAACAGTTTTTTTTTTATATATGTGTACACATGTATGTATTCCATAAATACAAAGGAAAAATATATTATGCTTACTCATGATATCTATGCTAGTATTTACCTATCCACTATAACAGCAAATTTAATAGAAAGTCATAAATAATATGATTAAGAACATGAAGCATAATTCAACTATTGTTTGTTACCACACACATAATAGTATCAAAATACATTTTATTTGGGATTTTTTTCTCATTTTATAAAAATGAGTAAATGGCTTATTATATGTATATTGTACATTTTTAATACATGAATTTCCTGTTCTACTCTGATATTCTGTGATTCTGTTTTACTATGTTAAGTATGTTTGTTGGATGTCATGATTGAGAAGGGTTGGTGGTAGGTTGTCTGGTTGGTGGTAGGGCTATGTCATCTTTTAAGTATATTTACAAACAGAGAAATAATCTACCATTTTGGTGTTGATTAAATAGTAAAATTAATAGACTGCTACTAAATGTAATACTTTCTTACAGGAACTTGTTAACTAACATTTTATTAGCAGCATGAGCTATGTTGAATGTAGTAACTATGAGCATCCTAAACTAAACCAAAGGCAATTAGCTACCTTTGCCCTACAAATCTGTCAGTCTAATGAATATAGTACCCTCTGTCTACTGATATAAATCTTTGCAAACCCTACAGTTAAACATTTCATAAACAGATAAACAGGACACTTTTTATCAATTTCTATATAAAACAGACATTTCAATGAATAGCAGTAAAACAAGAATCAAGTTACAAAATTACCTAATATAAAAGTTTTATGTTTGTTGTATATATGTAACAAGCACTCACTGCCTCCTTTTTTTGGTAAATAAAAAATGTAAAGCTCATTGAAAACTTCCCAAGTTCCTAATGTCAAAATTCAAAGGGCCAAAGGATTGCTATATCTAATCCAACTGAATGCAAAGTTTTAAAACATTTACAATTAGAAGAAACAGTAGATGTCTTACAGTTCAGTGATTTCAAATACACTACATCTTGTTTGAAAAGTATGAATGATGTAGTTATGTACTTGTAGTTTTGGAGATATTTTTATCAGTTTATCAACATTTTTTCTTACCTGCTATTAGAATACGTCCCTAAAGGAGGTAATGCCTGTGCTCGGAGGTAGAAAACACTGAACAAGGTAAACGACACCAGAAGGTGGAAGATGCTTCTATGATCCATTGTTCTAGCTCTGTTGGACCACAAATCATGTGCAGTATTGTCAACATATTTTTAAAGTCTTACAATAGTGTATACATTTTGATAAACTGTATTGCATTCCATGCTTATTATTACTATGAATGGCTGAAAATATGTTAATTACAAGTGTAAAAGACAAATCTACTCATAAATAACACTGAATGAGCGATAGATTTTTAAATATGGCTCTTGCAATCAAATATCGTATGTTTGTAAAGTGCATAGTCTTCTGTAATCACTGCATTTAGCTGTACATCCTTAGTAATATATGTATCCTATTTGAAATACCTCTGTATGAAATTTAAAATCTATAATTTAACTCACATTTAAAATGTATTTTCATTTAATAACAAACATATGTCATCTAATTATCTATTTTTCTATCTATTCATTATGTACTTTTCCATTTATGTATCCATCTATCAGTCTGTTCATATATTTTTTTCAGCCATCTCACATTTCAAAACTACCAGTAATATTTTAACATCTGCTCATCTTCATCTCATATAAATTGTCTTTCTTTCTCTCTACTCCATCTATCCGTCCATGAAGTCTTCCCATTTATCTTGTTTGGTGTCAAGTTTGTTTCATCTATTTGCTATGTTTAAAACTTCCATTTTTGCTTTTATGTACATAGCTAACATCTATGGTACATTATGTTCTAACTATTAAGCTTAATTTATGATAGAATACATCATGATCTAACGTATCACTCACAATTTTTAGTGATTGTACCATACTAATGCAATTTCTCTTATATTTCACATCAAACATCACCTTTAATATCTAGTTAGCATTTATTTTATATTCATATGTGTGTGTGTGTATTATATATAGCAGTTACTTTGTGTTCACTTATGCATAAGACTATAAACTCTGTTACTTACTTGCAGCCTGCCTCTTCACTGCTTTATGTCCTTAAACCAGGGCTGACTTTCCAGAACTTCTTGCTTGTCACACAAAGGATGAGGCTCTATCCTTAGTGCTGAAACTCTCAGCCAAGTCTCCTGAAAGCAGACGGAGGCTCTGCTGCTGGAAGTTGCTTGTGATCTTGTCCTGCTTCCCTCCTGCACTTCTTGTCAGGCAGCTTCAGAACGTCTCATTTAATACAGAACCTGCTCCTATAAAACGAGTGGGAAGAAGGGCTGGTCAACAAGACTAACTCGAGTGGCTTATGTGAAGACGTCACTCCACATCCCAGGAGGATACACTAAAAAGTCGTCATCACCTCCTTGCTTAGGACTGCAAATGAAGTCCCTATATGATCAATGGATTCCATAAGACATGACTATGTAGCGAGCAATTTACTTAGATAATGGATGATTACAACACACTTGTAACTGGACTACACAATGCATCAGTGCTTGGAGCCTAGCTGCTATACATAGGCACACCAGTGTACTGTCATTAATTCTACACATCCCATTGAAAGACCTTATTTATTACCAGGGAAGATTGATTTATTGATTCTGTTTAATTTACAGAAAGGATTTTAATTAAACATGAATATTTGTCTGACACAAACCACTTAATGACACTTTACTTGTCCTCCACGTGTTGGAAATTCTAGATACAGTAACAGATATTATCATTGTCATTTGTAACATCCAAACATTTACAGTATAAATTGTATAGATAAGATATATATTTATAGTGGATAAATATGAGAGGAATAGAGAGAATGGAATGTTTAATGGGTTATAACATAAAGATTAAAATTGTATAAGTTTCTAGCCTGCAATGTTCAGGGTGGCAGTATATCATTACATATATGTAAAATTTACAGCTGTTGTGGGAACCTCATCACCAATGTAACAAAATATTTCAGTTACTTGTTGGTTTATTTATTTTTCTATTTCACAAGCTAAATTACCTAGACCATATTCTAGACGCAATTTCATGGGAAGCAAATTAACTAGGATTTTGTTTTTATAGGGGAACAAATAGTTTATCTTTTGTCTGCCTCTGCTGGTCATTTACAGTACTTCTATTTTCTTAGTTCCTCTCTCATGTACCAAAAAATTACATCAATTACTCTGCGTGTATTTAAATACTTTATTGAGGAACAGAACCTTGGACTAGATAAGAGAAAGGCTCTTATAACTCTATGCACACTAAGGAAATATTGGATATTTGTTCAATATACAGGAAAAAGTCTTTTTCACCAATAGAAAGGAATGTTCATAACTTTATCTAGAGATTTTTAGTCTACTCTTATGTTTGATGTCATGATGAAGTTAAAACATCTGCTTGTAGCTCTGGGTCATCAGGTTAATGACAATGCACTTGCATTATTTTACATAATTCTTGTGTCTTCGGGTCATGCTGCCTTTTGTTGAAAACATCTATGGAATATTCTGCAATTCTTAATCTTCCATTGTAATCAAATTGTGTTGAAATTAAACGAATTAAATTAAAACTGCCTGGAAATTTGTTTATCTGCTGACAGCTTTAACTGAAACCAGAGTTCCTGCAATGGCTTAATTCCAGGAAATGTCATCCCTTACCTAATGATTCAAGAACGCTGCATCTAATGCACATATCTGTTCTGGGCACATATCAACCTCACCTTTTGCCCTTTTACTTGTAATTCGTTTCCTTCTTGCCTTTAATTGTGATGTTTCTTTTTGCCCTTTGCTTTCAATTTTCTTTGCGATAGTTGTAAGCATTACAAATATTTGTTAAAAGTATGGAATGAGAATAAATGTAAAGCAAATGTGTGTTAATCTTTATTGTTTTTGAACTGTAAAAAGTATTGAAAATGCTGTTTACCTTTTGGCATGTGGTGTAATGACAGCGCCATCTACATGTGTGTTTTTTATGTTGAAATTTAAAAATATTTATTAATCATATTGACATATGAGACAAATGAGCTTTTCTATATTTTTTATGTAACTTGAAGGTTTAGCCTTTCTCCAATAATCTATTAATTAACTTTCAACCATTAAAAATTATATGTAGCATGCCATATTGAGGAGTTATCTCCATATGTTATATACAAATGTGGGGCTGGACTGATAATACATATATACAGCCCCCAGTAAAATAACAAAATAATAAAACTTTACTTACCAACTACCGGTTTTGTCACACGCCTGATGAGATGCGAGTGAGGAGGGCTTCGTGTGCCCGACTCACACCGCAAGGTCCCCAGCTGACATATCGGGAGCTGTGATCGTCACAGCCCCTAACTAACCTGAGGAGATCCTCCCCGTTGTATGGAGAGGTTCCTAATTTGTATCCGGACCCCGCAGTAGGTGCAATCTGCTCAGCCACTGCCATGCTCTCCGAGCATATCCAAGATGGCGCCGGAGCCCAGCAGGAGCAACAGAAGAACAACCTCCGATACCAGCAGAAAGAGAAGCAGAAGCTGCAACAGAGGAGGTAATACAGGAACTATATCATGCCACACGCTAGCAATGGAGGTTGCAAAGCTCTTGGCGCCAGACATAACACCATTTATAGAAGCCACAGTAGCAGGCACATTGCAGAAGTTACAAACTGAAGTGGCTTGACATGATTCTCATATTATGGAATTGGAGCAGCGGATGAGTAACATGGAGGATGAGATGGCGGGCATGCTAATCATGCTGCAGAAAGCAAAGAAAACAAATGCGCAGTTGCTTGAAAAAGTTGATGACGCAACAATTTGTGTATAATTGGAATATCCGAGGAGTTCGCCCAAACGGGGCTGGCGAAATTATGTGCAGTGGATATCCCTAATCTATTAGGACTCAGAAACCCAGTACAAGTTGAAACGACCAACAGGATAGGCCTGCCGAGAGGCCAGCAACAGAATGGGGCAGCAAATAGGCCGCGCCAGTTATAGTGAAATATTTGGACCATGTAGACAAAACTGCTGGGCTAATGGCCTACAGAAAGAGGAATGATCCCCTTATTTTTCAGGGACAGAAAATGTTGATATTTGGCGACTATTCAGCAGATGTATCAAACAAGGCAGGCTTTTAGCCAAACATGCACCAACCTGATAAGGAACCACATACGTTTTGCCTTACAGTACCCGGCAGTCCTAAAGATCTTTCTTCCAGAAGGGAGCACTGAAACGTTTGATAAGCCTGATGATGCATCTCATTTTGTGGTGACAAGATCAAGGAAACATGAGAATGATAAGGTGACCAGTAATCGAGCTGGGGTGCGAGCTCGCAGAAGCAGATCCTGCTCATTCTCACCAGATTGATAAGAAGACTCCTCTTCTGAGAAGAAAAGAAAAGGGACATAAAAAGGACTTTCCTTTTAATTGCCATTTAATTGCCGTGCTGGAGCGACGTTCCTGTTTTAATGTTGGGGTTGAATATGAGATGAGTATGAATATGCTTGTGCACCTGTTTGTAATTATACAATGCACTTACTGTTCATGAGTAGACGGGTTTGAGTGAAAGAGTGGTACATGGAGTTAGGGGAGGGTCTCAAGAGGGTCAAGGGGATTAACAGACACCCCAGGACACTCTGCGCAGAAGAAGGATAGTCCAAGCAATAGGGCAAAACCCTATGCAATTGAAAGCATTAGAAAGCTTATCTAAATCATGGTTGGGGGGAAGGTGGGAGGGAAAGGGGGGTTCCTGTTAATTATGTTATTATTAAGTGTTCCAGGTGATCTCTGCTGCCACTACCACTTTGGGGGAACCCCAAAGTCGAGCTCAATATATAAATCTCTTTTATGAGAATTATCTCGGCCATTTAATTGCTGTGCTGGAGCGACATTCCTGTTTTAATGTTGGGGTTGAATATGAGATGAGTAAGAATATGCTTGTGCACCTGTTTGTAATTACACAATGCACTTACTGTTCATGAGTCGACGGGTTTGAGTGAAAGAGTGGTACATGGAGTTAGGGGAGGTCTCAAGAGGGTCAAGGGGAATACCAGACACCCCAGGACACAGGTTCCTGTTAATTATGTTATTATTAAAAAGTGTTCCAGGTGATCTCTGCTGCCACTACCACTTTGGGGGAACCCCAAAGTCTAACTCAATATATAAATTTCTTTTATGAGAATTATCTCATGAAATGTGAAGGGACTTTGTTCCCAGCATAAAAGGATCATGGTGTTGAGACATCTGCAAAAATTAAATAGAGGTGTGGCGCTTCTACACGAGACCCATCTGGGAGAAGAGGATATGCAACGCTTGAACAAGCTCTGGGTGGGACGAGTACTGGGTTCCCCGGGTGTGAATGGGAAAGCAGAGACTTTGATATTACTACATCGAAAACTAAATTGTGCTGTGATATCTCAAGAAGCTGATGATCAGGGGAGAATTGTGAGGGTAATTTTGGACTGCCCAGTGGGTGAAGTGAGCTTAAACTGTATTTATGCCCCTGATGAGAACAAAACTGTATTCTTCTCGGACTTAGAAACACGATTGCTACAGGATAGCGAACACCAAATCATAGTAGGAGGGGACATGAACTCAGTAGTACATGTGGGGGAAGATAGGAAATAATGGGAGGGCCACAACAAGCAGAGCACAAGATAAAGTTTTATACCAGTTGCTGGCAACCACGGGTTTACATGACTTATGGAGGACATCCCACCCGGGGGATAGGGAATTAACTCATTATTCTCATGCTAGGGGAGCGGATTTAAGAAACACCTTCAATGGAGGGAAAGACATTTTATGGCGGTTCCCTTCCTTCTTATATGCAGACAAGAATTTTTTAAATCTCCCGAGAGGGCGGTGGGCTGAATTCTGTGGGGATCATGTAGGACATGAGGAAAATATTTTTCTATATTGAGACTCTAAATGGACTAAAATGTCCATTAGAGGGCAAATTAGGTCCTATATAGCATCACTAAGAAAGAAAACCAACATGGCATATAAAGTAGCAATAGCGACGGGTAAGAGAGGCATTATGATTCAGATTAGACAGACACCACAGTGGAAACTAAAGAGAGATGGATACTAGCAAATGGGGAGTATGATCTCTGGATCGATAGGCGAGAGAGTTTTAAAAGAGAAAAAGTCAAGGCTGATGTCTTCAGGTATGGTAGTAGAGATGAGCGAGCACTAAAATGCTCGGGTACTCGTTATTCGAGACAAACTTTTCCCGATGCTCGAGTGCTCGTCTCGAATAACGAGCCCCATTGAAGTCCATGGGAGACTCGAGCATTTTTCAAGGGGACCAAGGCTCTGCACAGGGAAGCTTGGCCAAACACCTGGGTACCTCAGAAAAGGATGGAAACACCACGGAAATGGACAGGAAACAGCAGGGGCAGCATGCATGGATGCCTCTGAGGCTGCTTAATCGTACCATTATGCCAAAATTATGGGCAACAGCATGGCCATGACAGAGTGACCGAATGAGGCTAGATAGCATCTAAAACATGCAACAATTGACCCTGACACTATAGGGGACGGCATGCAGATGCAGCGGCAGCAGTGGCAGGCTAGAGAGTGTCATGGCGACATACCCTAAATGGACTCAGGCTTCACCAAAGGAGGTGAGCAAGAAGCGCTGAAATGATTTCCTATGTGAACAAAAGGTTGACGGTATATTTAGTCGATAACATGGCATGGTGGCGACATAGTGACCAAGTTCCATAACATATCTGTTGAAACACCCGGAAAATGAGCCTGACACAGCTCTTTTGATAAGGGGACGACATGTGGAGGCAGCCATGGAGACGACTTCCATGATTAAGAGCGACAGTATGGGGCATTCATATAGCGCTGCTATGATTGCAACTTCAGGTCTCCAGCATGGCGGCGACAGATGGGCCGAGTTCCACTATGTATCTGGTGAAACACCAGAAAATGCTGCCTGACACAGCTCGTTTGATAAGGGGATGATGTGCTGCATATCCTCTCGTGCTCCAGCGTCTGGAGTATAGAGAGTTGAAAGTTGCACATGGAGACATTGGTGGATGCTGTGGAGCATAGTGGAGGCAGAATGGACAGGAAACAGCAGGGGCAACATGCATGGATGCCTCTAAGGCTGCCTAATCTTGGGATGGAGCTGGCGGTCCGCTGCCAGGCGAGCTTTCGCCTGTCCAAGCCCCTGTCTCTCGGCTCCTCCCCACCCAAAATGGGCCTGGGGGCCAGAAGAGTTTACTTTGAAAAAATTATAATTTTCAAAGCAGGCCGGGTCGTTCGAATATTTCACCTAGGAATAATGGAATAGCAAAGTGGTTCTATTTGTAATTGTTTTTTTCGGAAATGGTCCCTTGATTAAGAGCAACAGTATGGGGCATCCATATTGCGCTGCTATGATTGCAACTTCAGGTCTCCAGCATGGCGGCGACAGATGGGCCGAGTTCCACTATGTTTCCGGTGAAACACCTGAAAATTCTGCCTGACATAGCTCGTTTGATAAGGGGATGATGTATGGACGCAGTGAAGTAGTAGTAGATTAAAGGTGCTGCAGTTAAAACTATGTTAGTTGGATCTTGGGATGGAGCTGGCGCTCTGCTGCCAGACGAGCTTTCGCCTATCCAAGCCCCTGTCTCTCGGCTACTCCCCAAACAGCACTTCTAAGAACCTTTTGTATAAGATCAAGTGTAGTAGTGTTCTTATAAGTTTGGGTTATGGCGGGGGAGGGGAATGTAAATAGATGCGTAAGAAGCGCTGAAATAATATCGGTAAATGATAAAAGTTTGCCAGTATATTTTGTGGATTACACAGCAGGGTGGCGACAAAGTTAACAAGTTTGATGTGGAAGCCATGAAAACAACCCAAAATTCTGCCTGACACAGCTCGTTTGATAAGGGGACCATCTATGGAGGCAGTGAAGTAGTAATAGATTAAAGGTGCTGCAGTTAAAACTATGTTAGTTGGATCTTGGGATGGAGCTGGCGATCCGCTGCCAGACGAGCTTTCGCCTATCCAAGCCCCTGTCTCTCGGCTACTCCCCAAACAGCACTTCTAAGAACCTTTTGTATAAGATCAAGTGTAGTAGTGTTCTTATAAGTTTGGGTTATGGCGGGTGAGGGGAATGTAAACAGATGCGCAAGAAGTGCTGAAATAATATCAGTAAATGATAAAAGTTTGCCAGTATATTTTGTGGATTACACAGCAGGGTGGCGACAAAGTTAACAAGTTTGATGTGGAAGCCATGAAAACAACCCAAAATTCTGCCTAACAGAGCTCGTAGGTGGTCCTCCAGAAAAATGAAATTGATTGAGTGCCTGTATGTGGCACTCCCAAAAATTGTTTAAAACAGAGGACCGGGTAGGTGGCCCTCCAGAAAAATTAAATACATAGAGTACTATAGCTAGAGCCAGTTGGCCCTGGCAAAAAATAGCCAGTTTCCTCTGCTTTAGTGTACAAAGAGGAGGAGAAGGAGGACAATGAAAAGGAGGAGTGCATATATTATTCAGGTTGAGCTTCTTTCACCTGGTGGAGAATGGAAATACTGGCTTTATTCATCTTGATAAGCGTCAGCCTGTCAGCGCTGTCAGTCGACAGGCGTGTACGCTTATCGGTGATGATGCCACCAGCTGCACTGAAAACCCGCTTGCTGACACAAACGCCGCGGGGCAGGGCACGGCAAGAACCTCCAAAGGTGTACAGCGCCATTCTTGCCACATTGTCCCGCTTTGAACCCAGCAGTTGTAGGGAGCTGTGTGATCATTTAGGACGATGGTATCGTCAGCTACGTACTCCCTCACCATCTTTCTGTAAAGATCAGCCCTACTCTGCTGAGATTGGGGACAGGTGACAGTGTCTTGCTGGGGTGACATAAAACTGGCAAAGACCTTCTAAAGCGTACCCCTGCCAGTGCTGGACAAGCTGCCTGCTCGCCTACTCTCCCTCGCTACTTGTCCCGCAGAAGTACGCCCTCTGCTGCTAGCGCTGTCAGAAGGGATAAAACCTGTTTAACTTGGGCACCGGGTCGCTGTGTATTCATGCATTGTCCACACTCCTGTTCTCTCACGGATAGAGATGGAAAGATTTTTGCTGTACAGTGGGTCCGAGTGCAGAGTGAATACCACGAAGGTGCTGCTGGAATAAATCTTTAACAAAACGCAGGGTCAAGGGGATAGGAAGCCTAGCATGAAATTTGCCATATGCGCAGAGTACCAACGTGCAAGAATTCACTCTCCCTCACTGGCCTGACTCTCCATTTCCCCTCCTCCAACTGCTCTTCTTCTGCCCTCACGCTGAACAGTGAAGGACTGAACAATGGTCCCTCTTCTGTCTCGCCAACATCTCCTCCCTCCTCCTCATCCTCCCCACCTCCTCCGATATGCGCTGAACAGACCTGAGGGTGCTTTGGCTATCAACAAAGGGAATCCTCTTCCCCTCTCTTGTGACGAGTGCAAAGCTTCCGACTCATGCTAACCAGAGAGTTTTTTCCAACGGCCAAGCAGCGGGATGGGGAGGCTGATGATGGCGGCATCGCCACTGACCATCTGTGTTGACTCCTCAAGTTACTGAGCACCTGACGATACAGACATCCACGTCCACTCTCATTGTAGACTTGAGGAAGCTACGGACCTGACTACATTTCTGGTGGAAGTTGACATCTGGCAGTCACAATCATCTGCACGGCTGGAACTCTGGATAACATGTTAATGTTTGAATTCCCTCGTGGGCACGTCGCACAACAGTCGGTGAGCGAGCAGTTGGAGGCGGCGCTGCGCTCCGAGATAGTGCAGCATCTTGCTGGACTTCCTGGAATGCTCACAGATGCGGCGCACCTTCGTTGACAAATCAGACAGATTGGGGTATTTCTTGAGGAAACGCTGAACTATGATTTTAACACGGGCCAGGCATGGCACATGTGTCAGTCTGCCGAGTTGCAGAGCCCGCCACCAGGTTACGGCCGTTGTCACACACAACCATGCCTGGCTTCAGGTTAGCGTTGCCATCCACAGATCAGTCTGCGCTGAGTGCCCTGTAATAGCTCTTGGCGGTTGTGCCTTTATCGCCTAGGCTCACAGTTTGAGCACCCGCTGCTGTCGCTTAGCGATGGCACTGCTGTGTGCCTAGAGCTAGACCGACTGATGGCGCCATGCCCACGATGGTAATTCGGAGGAGGTGGAGGAGGGTGGGGAGGAGGAGGCATAGTAGGCCTTTGAGACCTGACCGAGTAGGCCCCGCAAACCTCGGCTCGGCAGTATATGACCAGCCCCAGGGTCAGACTCGGTCCCAGCCTCCACCAAGTTAACCCCATGTGGCCGTCAGCGATATATAGTGGGCCTGCCCGGCAGCACTCTGCAGCGTGTCCGTGGTCAGGTGGACCTTGTCAGAAACGGGGTTGGTCAGGGCACGGATGATGTTCTGGACACGTGCTTGTGCAGGGCTGGGATGGCACATAAGAAAAGATTGGCGGCTGGGACTGAATACCGGAGCTGGCCGCCGCCATGAGGTTTCGAAAGGCCTCGGTCTCTACCAGCCTATAGGGCAGCATCTCCAGGCTAAGCAGTTTGGAGATGTGACGTTGAGGGCTGGGGCGTGTGGTTGGTGTTGCACTATACTTCTTTTGCACTCCAGCGTCTGGGGTTGGAGAGCTGAACGTGGTGAATGCTGTGGAGGATCGTGGAGGCAAGATGGGGTTTTCGCACGGGAGGTGTTTGGGCCGGGCTGGCAGGGGCTTGCAGATGAACACCGGGAAGGACAGTTGTGTCCCGTGGCCGGCGATGAACGGCTTGGTGCCATTGAGTGGGGTTTTGCATTGCATATGCCGCGCATCACTGGTGGTAGTTAAGCTAGTAGTGTGGAACCCTGCTGATCCTTGTTTTGCACAGGTTGCAACCACAGTCCGTCGGTCATACCCGGTTTCTTTAACCCTTATAAGGGCGCTTCGGGAGCGTATGGAATGAAGGCTCACGGGCTCGTCCTCTTCATAACAGGTTGCTCATGCAGAAATCTAATGCTGCTGCAAAAATGTCCATATATTGAAATACAGAGTATGCAGTAATGGGAGAGCGATCTGACATCTAGGGTTAATGTACCCTAGATGGTCTAAGAAATGTGGGAAAAAAAAAAGTTTAAAAAATAAAAAAAATTAATAAAATATAAAAATTCAAATCATCACCCCCCTTTCCCTAGAACGGATATAAAACATAATAAACAGTAAAATCACAAACATGTTAGGTATCGCGCCGCCGTCCCAAAATGCCCATCTACTCACAAATATAAAAACGGTTAGGTGGGCGGTGACCTCCGAGCGGGAAATGGTGCCCAAATATCGAAATGCATTTTACCACCTTTTTACATAACACCTAAAATTGAAATACAAAATGATCAAAATGCCCACAGACCTCAATATAGTAGCAATAAAAACTTCCCTCATTTCGCAAAAAATGACCCCTCGCAACATCCGTGCACCACAGTATGAAAAGTTATTAGCATCCGAAATGCAATTTTTTTTTTTTTTTTTTGTACACATTGTTAATTTTGGAAATGTTTAAAACACAATAAAACCTATAAATTTGGTATCACCGCGATCGCACCGAACCAAGAATAAACTGAGTTTTTATTTAGAGTACAACTTTCAAAGTCAAAAAACTGAGCCCAACGAGACGTGACGCACATGGCGTTTTCTTCTCAATTTTTTCTCCATTTGGAATTTTTTTCAGCTTCCAGTACACAATGTTAAAATAAAAACATGAAATTACGGGAAAGTAAATTTGTTACGCACAAAAGTCCCCCACAGGTCTGTACAGTAAAATAAAAAGTTATGGATTTTTGAAGTTGGAGCGAGAAGTGAGCCGAAAACCCTGCGTCCTTAAGGGGTTAAAGAACCTCCAGACTTCTGAAAATCTAGCCCTCGCCACGGAAGCTCACTAGTGAAACATTGGCTCATGTAACCACTCTTGCCCTGCCTTCCGTCTGGCCCCACCACTGCCTCTTCAACCTGTTTCGGGTATAGGACTCCCCTCCGTCTCAGAAGCACTGTGTTCACCGCCCTATCAACCCAGCTTGGTCTGTCACCATCATCATCCTCCTATCCCTCAGTCTGCTCCCCCCTTCTCGACTTCCTGCCCTGACAACACTTCACCACGTCTACCACCGTGTCTCCGTCATCGTTCGACACCCATCTTACACACTTCTTTCACCACGTCAAGAATGTCTCATCATGCGTATCAAGACATTTGTACTTAAGTTCTGGGGAACCTAGGGCGCAAAACAGAGACAGTCAATAAAAATGACTAAGGCGGTAAAAGAAAGGGCGGGAAAGGGTCGGTTTGACAGCTAAGGGATGTTCACCCACAAAGACTGCGACGGCTGAAAAGCCTGGCACGGAAAAAATCAGCATCAACCGGAAGTGGTGTTGTGACTGTGGAGGTCCAGAAACAGTTCCTCAGAGTATGCGTCAAATGCCATTTGTGGAGGGGCAGACTGGGGGAGGAGCTGAGGTGGAGTCTGAGGAGGGCTGAGTCGTGACATGGGTGGACTGTGGGAAGACTGACGGTGGACAAATGCTAGAAGCATTGTCCGCAATCCACGACATCACCTCTTCGCACTGTTCTGGCCTCACAGTGCTCTACCACGAGTCCCAGTAACTTTAACATGATGAACCTAGGGAGTGTTCTCTGCGGCTTTCCCCTGCTCCCCTCATCAGTGGTGTTTCATCACCCCGCCCAGGACCAGCCTCTGACCCCTGCAGTAGTTGGAAGCCCACGTCCACCCCTCCTGTCCTCTACCACTAGTTCCTCGGGTTAAAAATTTATCAAAATTAGTGTAACTTTAAAAAAATTTTTTAGTGTTTTTTTTTTTTTTCAAAAAACGATGCTATCCTATTGCTGATGATAGTTTCTACCTATGCGGCAGGCACACAACTGGATTTTGGCTGTGCCTGATGACTTTGAGTTATAAAAAGAAATAAACTAAAAAAAATAATGAAGACTTGTGCCTAATTCAATCAACCCCTAATAATTGTCCCCACTTCGTTTTGAGGTGGATATTGTGTGTCACTACAGAGCTGAACACAATGTGTCGCAAGTCCCCAGCAAATCCTCACAATATGGTACTAGCTGCACCTACTAGTGGCACAAGCCGGCCACACTCAAACCAAAAATAAGAAATTACGCTATTGTAGCCTAATAAGCCGTTGGGGTGCTCCTATGATTATTTTCTAGCCTACAACTGAAGCACACTGCTTTGCCAGATTACTTAGAGTTTATAAAAAGAATAACGTAAAAAAAAATAAATCAGCAGACTGTGCCTATTCAAATCAAACGCCCTAATAAATTGTCCCACTTCGGTGTTTGAGGTGGATATGTGTGTCACTACAGCTAAACACACGTCGCAATGCTCCCAGCAAATTCCTCACATATGGGTACTAGCTCGAGCACCAGCCACAAGCAAGATTAAAAAATATAATAATATATAGCGTTATTGTAGCCCTAAGAATGGCCTGTTCTCTGTAGAATCACTCCTGCCTGCCACTATGCATAGAACACCCTAACGCTATCCCTGCAGCAGCACAGCTCTCTCCTGCGGCATCTCAGTAAGAGAATGATCCGAGCAGGCGCGGGCGGGGCTAGTCGTAATTCACGGGTCACTGATCAGGCCAGCCAACCACTGCTATCGACGTGTAAGGGTACCAACGTCATGCCCTGGGTGGAGTGCAGAGTCTCCTGGCTTGTGATTGCTCTGTTTCTGGCCGCCAAAAATCACAACGTCGGGAGATGCCATTTCTCTCGGCTTGCCGAAGCTCATCCTAGCACCGAGCAGTTTCGAGTACGCTAATACTCGAACGAGCATCAAGCTCGGACGAGTATGTTCGCTCATCTCTATATGGTAGTAAGGCGGGATCAATTTTGCCAAAAATGGCGAAGGGTAGGCAAATGAAAAAGTATATAAAAAGTCTGAGAAACCATGAAGAGGAACTGCAGAGAGACTCGAAAGAGATAAATAAGGTCCTTTATGGATATTATAAAACACTATACTCACAATCCCCGGTAAATAAGGAAGAGGGAAAGGACTTTCTCAGAACCTTAGATCTTCCCTCCCTATCAGAGGAGGAATGGGCACGGTTGCATGCTCCCATTACAGATCAGGAAGTGATTACTGTGATTAAGGGACTGGAAACTGGCAAGGCGCCAAGCCAGGATGGGTATCCTGGGGAATTTTATAAGATGTTAGCAACTGAGATAGTGTCAACCTTAACAAAGGTTTACCATAACGTGATGCAAACGGATGACCCAGGATCGATAGGCGAGAGAGTGAAGGTTCTACCCAAGGCCTGGAAAAGATTTGAAACAGCTGGGAGCATATAGACCTATATCGCTTATAAACCAGGACATAAAAATTCTAAGGAAGCTTCTCGCCAACAGGTTAGCATTGCTCCTCTCTCGACTAATACGGCCGCATCAAGTAGGGTTTATTAAAGGAAGCTCAGTGGTAACACATATAAGAACAGTCTTGGCAGTTCAGGAGGCGGTGGGAGAGTCAGAGGAAGGGCCAGCACTGCTAACACTTGACGCCGAAAAGTCATTCGATAATGTGAACTGGAGAAGGATGGAGCAGTGCTGGCCGCTATTGGATTTGAGGGTGCCTTTCGTAATTATATTGTGGCAGCATAAAAAAAAAACCCAGGCCATGATTTTTACATCAGGGTTTCTATCTCCTACAATGGAGTTATAGAAGGTGGCAGGGTGGTCTGCCCACTAGAGAAATTTTCGGCGTAAAATGTGCATTTGCCTTATGAAAAGCTGAGTAGAAGACAGACCTGGAAAAGTGGGATCTTCGTCTAATAAGTTGATTAGTTTTTCAGCTGGAGGGCTGCCACAATTACATGGGGCAGGACTTCACACTGGGCTCCACCCTGGGGGAAAGAAGGCTCGGCAAGCCTGTGGAGCGGTGGGTGCAGGAAACTGTTGCGTGTGTTTTGGGGTGGCAGTGGCAGTAGCGCACGCACCGTAGGGTGAGGCCTGGAACCGATGTTGTAGTTAGTGCCCGGAGAGCTTAGGTATTATTTTTATGTTTTTGAGTTGTGGACTGCCAATAAGCTCGCTGAGTCCAGTCTTAACCTTACTCACATTGTGGGTGATTCCCTGTGTGTGCTGGTCGTCTGCTTAGAGACGACGATCCCCGAGCTAATTCCCTTACTATGGTGGCGTGTAGCGTGGCATGGAAATCACACACAGCGCAGATTTAAAGGCCATTAGCCCTCATGTGAGAGACTGTTGTTCCTGCTGGCTGGAGCGCCTGTGGTCACGGGAAGATTTGTCCTTGGTGTGAGAGAGATACGAGACTGCTGGTTTGCTGTGAGAGTAATCGCCATGGGTCCATGATGAGTTCCAGAGACCTGCCGGCAATATGTGGGTGACCTGTGAATGCCGAGCCATTCGGGTTATGGGAACCCATGCCCAAGCCGAGCGGTTCCCAGCCCGTGGTTCGAGATGTCGGTGCGATCTGCATTCCTAGGAGAGGTTGCTATATGCCGTTGCGGGGGCACCCGACGGGAGCGCCCTTGCAGATGTCCCTACGTATGACCGGTGTGGTGGCGGAATGTCCTGCGGCCAATTGGCCACGTGTGCAGCGTGTATGCAGCCGCAAAGATGTGTTGCTAGGGGCACCCAACGGCGACAGCATGCGGCTGTGCCATTGAGGTCATGCACCTCATTGTCCCTCTGGTCAGAGCTCGAGAAGTTGCCAGTCAAGACCTGTGAGTGATAGTGGGTGGAATCCCCCATGGTGTGAACTGGACTGTTCTCAGGATGTCTCCAGAGTTAATAATCCGGACATCATTTTATTGTTCCGGAAGTACCAGCCAGGAAGGGTAAGACTGTCTGGATTGACTTTGAAGTGATATTGCGATTGTGACACATAAGCTGGAATTTGTGCAATCTGGAGGTGGAGTTCATCCTGGGGAAAAACCTCCCTTGTTTCTTTTCGGACTTGTGTGGAAGTATTCCAAGTAGTGGGAATGCTGCTTTTCTTCCTGGCGAGACCCCTCTTACGATCGTGGTACGTTCCCAATCTCCCCAAAGACGATCTGAGAATCTCAGCGACCTGGGTGATGTGGGTGGAGTCTCAAACAGGTTGCATCCTGAACTGTGACCAAGGGGTCGTGATCCCACAGAAGGAGACTCTGCCACTGAACTGATAAAGTCTGAGGGACTATGTGATGAGATAATAATATTTGTGATGCCTTAATTTCTTGTTTAAACCAGAAAAGTGTAATGTTGTGCATAATCTGCTCTAACCTGTTGATTATAGTGTACTGTGATTATATGACACTCCTGTAACAGTGTGAACATTCTGCAATGCCGATACATCTGATAGCGTTACAATGTCTGTTCAAAATTTGCAGTGTAACTAGGTGCACCCTAGATACTGAGATATTTAGCTCAGAGGTGCCCCTAGAGTGTTGTGAGTTGTAATACACAGCGTAGCGAGCCTAGATGTGTTAATGTAGCTAATGCAGTTCAGATAGGGATACCGCCATAGCAAGGGCATTTGAAGATAATGAGATCCTGATTTTGGTGTTTCCCTTCAGCCCAAGTACAAAAACAGTAGTGTGAACAGAGCCTAGAGAAGCGCTACTCCTCATAACCTGCAATGGGTAGAGGATATCCTGTGTCAGTCACCTGTGGAAGGAGTCTCACTCATGTTCAGGAAATGTCAGGGGGAGACCAGACATCTATACACCTGAGGCTCTAGTGAGATTGAGGTAACTGAGTTCGTGTGAACAAGGCCAGGAGAAGCATCAATAAACTGAAGCGTCATGTGATACTGGTTTGCGGAATAACTGGTGAATATGCTACAATTGCAATCTGTGTTCGTATAGAAAAAAAGATGACCCTAAGAGACATATATACGAACACATGATTGAGGTTGATATCTCGGACTGTCCTTTCTGTGATTACAGTGTTTGCAAAGAAAAAGATCTGAATGGGATGGTTCCACATGTGGTACGTGTTCGGGTACAAAAGAAAGTGCCAAAATGGTGATTAGCCCGACCTCCAGTGTGTGTTCTGTCCGGGATGTGGCAACCGAAGTGTCCTTAGGAAGGAGACCAGTAAGCGTAACCAACCCCTTTACACCTGCTGAATGACCACCGAATACGCATGAATGGCGGCGTGATGAAATTGTGTGTGAACAGGGTGGAAGCGCCACGTCTTATCTCATACCCTCTAACGGATGAAGGGGCCCCGGATCCACCGAAGGTTGGTGGCAACATGTGATGCACCACCCTTTCGGTAGTTCAGCTGCAGTGTGTTTAGTGCAGTCTACACACGCTGTGAGGGAAAGGTCGCCCACTGTGCACATCCGCATGATCTGATGTTGCTGAAGATGAGGAGAATCCCTTACTGGCGTTACATGTACTGTCAAGGCCTCTCATACTTCATTCTGGAGCCCCACCGTTTCGCACAATAATGACTTTGCTTGCAAAGGTTGGTGAACAGGAGCCACCTTGGCTTTTCTTCATCGCACCAGCTGGAAAAGCCTGTATGAGACAAATACGGACTGGTGGCCCGGACACTGTTTTTGTACGGTGCCGTGTCCGGTATATTGGGCTGGGAAGCTTGTCGGCAGTAAAGGCGTGTGGGCGGTGTGACTAAGTCCGTGTCCCCAAATGTGATGGCCACCCAAGTGGGATCCGCTTTAACGTAGCCGAATACAGTTGGGAAATCCGATAGAATGGGTTGATGGTTACCTCCCATATACAGCAGTGAAGAGCTCGCTCAGCACTGCCTGCTACCGTGAGACAGTTGAATTGCCGCTCAATCTACACCAAGGACCAGCCGGTTGCTGGTACGGTGGAACCGCGTCTTCGTTCTTGCATAGTGCGGCAGCATTCTCTGGGCAATTGGAGGAATACCCAGATGAGCCTACAGAGCCTCCAGCAGCAGCTGCAAACCCAACGGTAGAATCTGCTGATCATCTGAAGAGCGACTAAGTGAAATGGTCTGGATGGTGAGAAGTGCCTTGAGGTAATAAACCGGGTGATGACTTGCTCAGTGGATGTGAGGAGACGGTGTCTGATATAATTTCGGCAGAGCCCTCGAATTCCTACACAGGAAAGACTCGGTGAAGACTGAGTTGTTAGCCAGAAGGCGATGAAGGAACTGACTCGAGGAAGAGGTCAGCCAGGAACCTATTGTGCAAGCCATAAAGGCTTAAGGAAGTGCCAGTGTGGAAATCCATGCAGAGACTTGGTCCGAAGTCCGAAGTGTTTAGCTGGAGGTGATGGAGATGATGCGCATGGTTGGATGAGTTTCACCTACGACACGGAGCGGAGGTTGTGACCTCAGAGTAGCACGCATTCGACAGCTTTGCAGCATTGACAGAACTCACCATTAGACTCGTGCCCTGTTCTGAACGTAATGCCCCCTCAATGAAAAGAGGTGCCGAAGCCTGAAGACTGATAACGGCAAACCCGTGCTTCGTGTGCCAATGATAAGGGGAAGAGCATCATGCATATCGCCGTATTGGTGTTAAACCTGTACGGGCATCCCAAGTTATGAAGAGCTATGGGGCCTACCTGCCAAGTCCTGGAGGGGTATGTTAGTCTCCAGTAACAAATGCAAGAAAAGAAGGAGAAGCAAAATCTATCATGGTTAATAGAGACAACTGTGAAGAGTATCAGTTGTGTGAAGGAAGAGATGCTGGGACTAATTTTGAGCTGTCCTGTTCTCCTGCAGTAAGGAAAAAGCTCATTTTCCAGGTATGACGATGTAGTAGAGAGAGGGTCTCTGAGTGCTTTTAGGAACCGTAGGATTAGACCCTAGAAAAGCCCAATATAGGAGCTTTGACCCCCCCGGAGGTAGATTAAGCTTATTGATCAGGCCTGACGGGCCTGATCACAGGGGGGAGATCTTGGCAGTGTGGTCCCTGCCACTAGAGAATCTTTTCGGAAAAATAAATGTGCATTTTGCCTTAGAAAAGCTGAGTAAACAGACCTGGAACAGTTGGGTCTTCTAATTAAGTTGATTAGTTTTCATCTGGAGGGCTGCACTAATACTGGGGCAGACTTTCACCTGGGCTCCACCCTGGGGAAAGACAGCCGGGCTACCAAGGCTGTGGAGCGTGGTAAGTGAACTGTTGCTGTGGTTTTTTGGGGTGGCTGGCCGTAGGCCAGCACCTGGTGAGGTAGGAACCTCGAGTGTTATGTTAGTGCCGAGAGTGCTTAGGTATTATTTTATGTTTTGAGTTTGTGTACTGGACAACAGCTGGCTGAGGCCAGTCTAACCTTTAACTCACATTGTGTGAAATTCCCTTGTGTGCGGTCGTCGCTTAGGAGACGACGATCCCCGGAGCTAATTCCCTTACAAAGGGTACATGAGGCAAGGGTGCCCCATGTCGCCCCTTTTATTTGATCTCACATTAGAACTTTTCGGGAATCAAGGTAGGAACAAAGGAAGTGCGGTTATCAAGTTTTGCAGATGATATGCTAAAATCCCCCAGGACCCAACTACAACAAAAACTACAGACATTGGACCATTTTGGCTCATTTTCAGGATACAAAATTAATGTCCCAAAAAGTCAGCTCCTGCCCTTAGGCGCACGAGCATCTAAAATGCAGACAGGGGAAAGTTGGCTGCGAGGAGTGGAGGTAAGCCATTCTCAGATCACTTACTTGGGCATTAAAATAAGCAGAATCCCATCACAGAGGTATAATTTGAATTACGCCCCTCTGTTCCGGAACATACAGGGAGAATTTCAGCGCTGGGAGAGCGTTATCTTTACTGGGGAGGGCGCACCTTTTAAAAATGGTGAGTTTTCGGAGGTTGCTATACCCGTTGCAAACTTTGCCTTTTTGATCCGACATGTTGACTTTCAAAGACTACAAACGGTGTTAATACGCTTTTCTTGGAAAGGAAATTGTCCTAGAATTGGTTACAGAAAGCTGGCCTTACCCAAATATGATGGAGGCATCCAGTTTCCGCTCCCGAGATGTTATAATTTAGCTGTGCAATTTCGGCATATTATGGACTGTTTGCACAATACTAACTCTCATTCCAATGTGGCTCTGGAACAGGAATTGGCGGGACAGTTTAGCTTGGCAGCTCTTCTACACCTTAAGTGGTCAGAACTCGCCTCTCTAGTAAAAAAAAATCTGTTAAAGGATACAGTGGGAGCATGGGAAGCAATATATGGGAAACGGTTCTATTTATCAAAGTATGCCCCTATACAACAGAATCGGATATACAGGCAAGTCAGAGATAACATGAGTTGCATGAGTCTCAACCCTGGCTCACCTGGCAGGATTTTAAAGACAAATATAGGCTGGGTATTGCGCAACACTTGCAGTTTTATCAAATGATGGAGATCAGTAAAGCAAGGGTCAGGGGCCTGACAAAAACAGAAAAATCTGACTCATTTGATGTCCTAGTAGGTACACCCCCAACCCCAGGATTCCTTGTCTGATATTCATGCGAGAATTAGGGAACAAATGTTACACCGATGGAGAGATACATGTTTTCAGGAATGGGAAAGGGAAATAGATGAAACGGATTTGTCTGACAAGATACTAGCCGGTTGTGAATAAGTGCGGAAGGCAATGAGAAATGAACAGTGGAGGGGAATGCAATATCATCTGATGCACAGAGCGAAATATGCTTTTAATTTTGCTCCAAGAGATGCTCCGGTGCATAAGGAGCTACCTAAAATGTGGATTGGATGGAGAGAATTTATTTCATGCCATTTGGTCATGTCCACACCTGGCAGGCTGTTAAGGTCATGGTGATAATGAACCCGGAGGCTATGTTATTTCGCCACATACCAATAGATGGGAAACCAGAAGAGACTTGTATCGTGGATAAAAAGCTAGTACATATAACAATCCTGGTAGCAAAGAAATGTATACTGGAAGTGATTAGCACCCTGAAACAGCTTTTATTATATGACAAGATAGAGATGGAGAGACATAAGGAAAGGGACGGAGAAATTGTTTAAAAAAATGGAAAGATTTTATTATATACTTTTATTATACAGCATCAGACATACAATCACTTAGGACAACATTGGAAAACCTGGTTGTGACTGAAGCTCGATAAAAATATGGGCAGTCAGGCACACAGTTTTAAATGTTGTTTGGGAAAAGGAATATAAAAATAGTTTTTTTGCGTATATGTATTATACTGCTGTGAAAGATGGACATGTGGTCAGGCGACTGTCAAATTACTTGTACCGCTTGTACAATGTTCTATCTTTATTCATATGCAACCTATGCAAAGACAAATAAAAATTGTTGTTTGAAAAAAACCCAAACTTTACTTATCTTCTCCCACTCCTCCAGTGCACTGCGGAACCTCCTACTCCTTCGACCAGCAATAGTGTGCCCACTATTAAAATAAAAAAAACCTACCCCGTGCCAGAGCTCTTCACTACAGTGCAGTCAGCATGGTTACAGTGTTTGTGCAATGAAGCCAGGGTGTACTGTTCGGCATCATTGAAGTACTGCGCAGGCTTGGGCAGCATCACTGATGTGCTCGTTGCACCTAATCGGACTGATATCTGGGTAAGTATAAATGTTTTATTTTATAGTGCCTATGGAGGGGCTTACTAATGAGATGAGATGCTAATCTACTGGTTTATAAGGACCTGTGTGTGGTTTAGTATCCCAAAGCACCATGACAGGTCCTCTTTAAGTTTCTCTATAATATTTTCAGTGATCCTTTGTCCACCAAAAAAATTATGAAACACGTCTTACTTTTTCACTGATATGGATCATGGATGGCAATAGAATTCTATGGGTCAGCAAAAAATTGGATGAAACATCCGTTTTCTTTTCACTGATAAGGTTGAAAAACCAGGTGCAATGTTTTTAAAGCAATATTAAACCATCAGGTTTTTCTTTTGCGGACACACAGAGACAAAACGGAGGCAAAATGTAACGGAAGCTGAACACACATGACAAAGGAGCCTTTATCAAGAAAAATAATTTGCACCTGAAATGCAAACCGTCAGATTCATTGAAGATTTAAGACCATTTTTAGGTCTCCAACGTGTTCAAAAAAGGGGCATGTCCTTCTGTGCGCCAGAAAATTCAATATTGTGGTGGACTAAACTAGACCAACTAATAGAAGGGGAAAAGTATGACTCACCAGTCTTATACTGATAAATCAACCAGCATCAGGCACAATAATTAATATGGCACAGCAGAGAACTGTTTAGTTCTACTCTGCACTGGTCTCAAAACTTAGTAATACTTCTCCCCCATTCTCTTTTATTGATTTGTAAGATTAAATGAACATACAATAAAGGAAATAATTATTTGATCCTTGGCTGATTTTGTAAGTTTGCCCACTGACAAAGACTTGAACAGTCTATAATTGTATGGGTAGATTAATTTTAACATTTAGAGAGAGAATATAAAAAAAAAACGAACTAAAATGGAAATATTTTCATATAATTTAGCCAAAACTAGTGTCAAAAGGAACAATTTTTATTGTTATGTACATGTTTATATAAAAAAATCGAATAGAATAAAATTTCAATTACATCTTCCAGCAATATTGAAAATATACAAGATGGTGAAATGAAATCCTTCAGCAGAAGAATATTATTAAACTAATTATGGCATGGATTAACTAGAAGAAGATAGGTGGGCATATAATTAATTTTTTTCTCTCTCCACTCTTGCTTTTGTGTGCCATTTTGATTAGGTCCTTCACCTGTAGCCAGTAAGCAGGAAGAGAAATAGGCAAAAAAGAAAGCATCAGTAGGGGTTAAAAGAAGTGTCGTTTTTGCTCTCGACCACCCCATGCCTGTCTTGCTGTCTTGTGAAGCCACAGCAAATTTAAAAATTTTTATATCCTATATGGGCATAACTGTACTATCACCCTTCGTCTTTCTGATGACCTCAATAATTATTTCAGCGCTTATTGCGCACTCTGCTTTTAAATTCCCACTCACCCGCCACTTATCCTTAAACCTATTAAGAACCTATGCCTATTTATTCACCATTTGATTTTATTGTACTAAAAGGTCTTTTGTAAAAGGAGGTCTTTTTGGGCGAGTCACCGTCTTAGAGACAGGGGCTGGATTGGCGAAAAGCTTGCCTGGGCAGCGGAGCGCCGCTCCATCCAAGATCCAAACAACATAGTTTTAACTGCAGCACCTGTAATCTACTACTAGCAAATCGCCTCCATTACATGAGTCCCCTTATCAAACGAGTGTGTCAGGCAGAAATATTGGTGTTTTCAGTGCTCACTCATCAAACTTTTAACTTTTGTACGGCCACCATGCGGTGTAATCCACAAAAATATACTGGCAAAACTTTTATCATTTACCAATTATTTGCAGCGCTTTTGCCACATCCTTTGGTTCCTCCTGACCACCCATGGTATGAAGCATGAGTCCCATTTGGGGGTATGTTGCTAAGGAACTCCTAGCCTGCCGCTGCTGCCGTGCCTCTGCATAGTCCCTCTATAGTGTCAGGGTCAAGTATTGATGTTTAGTAGCTAGCCTCATTCGCTTCAATCTGTCAGTTGCCATGCTGTTGCCCTACTTTTGGCATAATGGGCGATAAGCAGCTCAGAGGCATCTATGCATGCTTGCCCTGCTGTTTCTGTCATTCTGTGGTGTTACATCTTTTCTGGAGGTTCCAGGGGCTTGGCAAGCTTCCCTGGAGATAAGTGTCCCCTTGAAAAATGCTCGAGTCTCCATGACTTCAATGGGGCTCCTTATTCGAGACGAGCACTCGAGCATCGGGGAAAAGTTCGTCTCGAATAACGAGTACCGCGAGCATTTAGTGCTCGCTCATCTTTACGAATAAGTTTTGCGTTTATTTACAAAAGAAAAAAAATTTATTTTTTGAAAAATTTGCCATTTCGAATCAAAATCATCGCGTTTCGGGCAGATAGATTTACCACCTAAAAAAAATAGTGCTGAAAAACATTTCCCATATGTCTACTTTACATTTTCATAATTTTTGAAATGTCTGGATAATTTATTTTGACGTCACGTGGCTTACAAATAGATTATCGATTTTCCGTACTTTCAGAATTTACTATTTTGGGAATAAATACTGTTTTGAATGAAATTTTACATATTTAGCATTAAAACCATCCTTTATAACCAACCCATTTTCAAATCTGCACCCCTCAAACTATCAGAATTAGCTTTTAGGAAGATTGTTAACCCCTTGAGATCTTCATAGTAATTGAATCAAAATGGAGATGAAATTTAGAAAATTTACACATTTCCAAAAGATAAAAAAAAAAAACACCATGCAGAAGGGAAGGAGGGACCTGCAACTGCCAAGATTTTAGTTTCCTCACTGGCCCATTTTGCAGGCTATAACATTTTCGCTTTTTCATTATTGGGGCCATGTGATAGGATTTTTTTGCGGGACGAGATGCTTTTTCCAGTGTTACCATTTTGGGGTTGGTATCTCCTATTGTTGAAAATTTAGGAACTTTTTTTGAGGTCATGAGTAGAAAGCATCAATTCTGTACTGGATTTTCACTTTTTTTTTAATTGTTCACCGTAAAGCTGTAAAATAATCATGTTATCTTTATTCTATGGGTGTATATGATTATGGGGATACCAGACTTGAATATTTTTTCCTATGTTTTACTAAATTTTCCAAATAAAACCCTAATGTGGGGAAAAAACCTATCATTTTTGCATCTCTGTCTTCCAAGTGGCTGGTTGATGGCTTGTTTTTTGCAGGGCATATTGTGCTCTGCATCAGTATTATTCTGGAGTACATGTGTTTTGTTGATCACTGTTTATTGCATTTTTTGTGGGATTCAAACGGAATTATGTTCTGATTAAAAAGGTTCTCAGGGTTGATCTATGCGCCACTACCCCCAAGTCTAACTCAATATATAAATCTCTTTTATGAGAATTATCTGTCATGAAATGTGAGGACTGTGTTCCCAGCATAAAGGATCATGGTGGTGAGCATCTGCAAAAATAAATAGAGGTGTGGCGCTTCTACACGAGGACCCATCGGGAGAAAGCGGCGGATATGCAACGCTTGAAAAAAGCTCGGGTGGTGGGACGACAGAGAAGTTTTACTGGCGTTCCCGGGTGTGAATGGGAAAGCAGGGACTTTGATAGTACTACATCGAAAAACTAACTTGTGCTTGTGATATCTCAAAGAAAGCTGATGATCAGGGGAAGAATTGTTGAGGGTTAATTTTGGACCTGCCCAGTGGGTAGTGAGCTTAACACTGTATATTTTGCCCCTAAGGAGAACAAAACTTGTATTCTTATCGGACTTAGAAACACGATTGATACAGGGATAGCGAACACAAATCATAGTAGGAGGGGAAATGAACTCAGTAGTACATGTGGGGGGAAGATAGAGGACAATAATGGGAGGGGCCACAACAAGCAGAGCACAAGATAAAGTTTTAGACCAGTGCTGGCAACAACGGTTTACATTGACTTATGGAGGACATCCCACACGGGGATAGGGAAGGAAATTAACTCATTCTTCTCAGCTAGGGGAGCGGATTAAGAAGAAACACCTTCCAATGGAGGAAAAACATCACATTTATGCGGTTCCCTCCGTCTTATATGCAGAACCAAAAAATTTAAATCTCCCGAGAGGGCGGGTTGAGTAGGCTGCTTTGTGGGGATCATGTAGGGACATGAGGAAAATCTTTTCTATATTGCGACTCTTACATGGACTAAAAATGTTCCACTTAGAGGGCAATGGTCATATAGCAATCACTAAGAAAGAGAAACCAACATGGCATATCAAGTAAGCAAGGGACCGGTTTTTGTGAGGACCAGCTTCAGCTTATATGCAATTATGACAGACACACAGGGGAAAGTAATAAAGAGAGATGGATACAGCAAATGGGGAGTATGATATCTGATCGATTAGGCGAGCAGAGAGTTTTAAAGAGAAAAAGTTCAAGGCTGCGGTGATGTCTTCAGGTATGTATGGTAGTAGAGATGAGCGAGCACTAAAATGCGTGGTCGGGTACTCGTTATTCGGCAACGACTTTCCCGATGCTCGAGTGCTCGTCTCGAATAACGGAGCCCCATTTGAAGTCATGGGAGACTCAAGCTTTTTCAAGGGGACAAGGGCTTGAATTTCAGGAAGTTGGCCAAAGCCCTGGAACCTCAGAAAAGATGAATAACAACCACGAACTGGACAGGGAAACAGCAGGGGCAAGATGCATGGAGCCTCTGAGGCTGCTAGTACCATTATGCCAAAAAGTATGGGCAACAGCATGGCATGAGATTGACCAGCGAAGAGGCCTAGAAGCTCTAAAACATCAATATGACCCTGACACTATAGGACGGGACATGCAGAGGCAGCGGCAGCAGTGGCAGGCTAGGAGGAAGTGTTCTTAGCGACATACCCTTACAAATGGGACTCAGGCGCTTCACAAAAGGAGTAGTGAGGCAAGAAGGCTGAAATGATTTCCTATGTGAACAAAAGGTTGACGGTTTTTTCATATTTAGTCGATAACACGGGCATTTGGGTGGAGACCTCATGAGTGACCACGTAGTTCCATAACATACGGTGATGAAAACACCCGAAATGAGCCTGACACAGCGCTTTGTTTTGATAAGGGAACGACATGTGGAGGAGGGCAGCCATGGAGACGACTTCCATATTAAGAGCGACAGTGGGGGCATTCATATTGGCTCTGCTTGATGTGCAACTTCCGGTCTCCAGCATGGCAATGGCGGGGCTACAGAGGCCCGGAGGTCCATATGTTCTGGTAAAACACTGAAAATTCTGCCTGACACAGCTCGTTTTGATAAGGGGATGAGTGCTGAATATCCTCTCGTGATCCAGCGTTGGAGTATAGGAGTTGAAAGTTGAGCGATGGAGAAATCCATGGAGACAAATGAGACATTGGGGGGGCTGTGGAGCATTAGTGGAGGCCCCAAATGGACATGGAAACAGCAGGGGCAAACATGCATGGATGCCCTTGAGGCTGCCTAATCTCTGGGATGGAGCTGCGGTCCGCTGCCGGAGAGCTTTCGCCTCTGTCCAAGCCCCTGTCTCTCGGCTCCTCCCCACCCAAAAATGGGCATGGGGGCAGAGCGTTACTTTGAAAAAATATAATTTTCAAAGCAGGCCGGGGTTCGTTTGAATATTTTTCACCCAGGAATAATGGAAATAGCATAGTGGTTATTTTGTAATTGTTTTTTCAGAAATGGTCCCAGATAAGAGCGACAGTTATGGGGACATCCATTTATTGCGCTGCTATGAGTGCAACTTCAGGTCTACAGCTTGGCCGGCGGAACAGATGGGACGGAGTTCCACTCTGTTCTGGTGGAAACACCTGACTTGAAAATTCTGCCTGACATAGATCGTTTGATAAGGGAGGGGGACGATTGTATTGGAACGCAGTGATGTGAAAGTAGTAGTTTAAGTAGTCGTAGATTAAAGGGTGGCCAGTTACAGTTTTTAAAACTTTAGTTAGTCGGATTTTGGGATGGAGTGGCGCTACGCTGCAGGCGAGGGCTTTCGCTATCCAAGCCCCTTGTTCTCGGCTACTCCCAAACAGCACTTTAAGAACCTTTGCTAAAGATCAAGTGTATAGGGTTCGAGAAGTTTGGGTTAGGGTGGGTGAGGGGGAATGTTAACAGATATGCGTAAGAAGCGCTGAAATAATTATCGGTAAAGATTAAAGTTTTGCCAGATATTTTGTGGATTTACACAGCAGGGGGTTGCGAGCAAAAGTTAACAAGTTGATGTGGAAGCATGAATGAAAACAACCCAAAATTAGGCCTTGACAAAGCTTGTTTGATAAAGGGGGAACCATATATGGAGGCATTGAATGATAAGTGTAGTAGATATAACGGTTGTGTTGGTCTGCAGTTGGTTAAAACTATGTTGAGTTGGATCTTGGGATGGAGACTGGCGCGCTCCGTGCCAGGCGAGCTTTCGCCATTCCAAGCACCCTGTCTATCAGGCTGACCCCACAACAGAACATTCTAAGTAACCTTTGTATAGATCAAGTGTGTAGGTTCTTAAAAGTTTGGGTTATGGCGGTGTGAGGGAATTAAACAGATGCCGCAAGAACGCGTTTGAAAATAATATCGGTAAATGATAAAAGTTGCCAGTAATTTGGGAATTACACAGCTAGGGTGGCGACAAGTTTGATGTGGAAAGCCATGAAAACAACCCAAAATTGTAACTGACACCCCCCAGCTCGTAGGGGCCTCCAGAAAAATTTAAATAGATTAGTGCCTGTATGTGGCCACTCCCAAAATGTTTAAAATCAGAGGACCGGGTAGGTGGGCCCCCAGAAAAATAAATACATTTAGATACTATAGCTAGAGCCAGTTGGCCCTGGCAAAAAATAGACAGTTCCTCTGCTTTTAGTGTACAAAGAGGAGGAGAAGGAGTACAATGAGGGAGGAAGGAGGGAGTTGAATCTATTATTCATGTGGAGCTTCTTTCAACCTGGTGGAGAATGGAAATTACTGAGAAACCAGGCTTTATTCATTGTATAAGCGTACAGCATGTCAGCGCTGTCAGTCGGACAGGCGTGGACGCTTTATCAGTGATGATGCCCAAACAGCTGCACTGAAAACCCGCTCGGACAAACGATAGCGGCAGGCAGGCAAGACTCCAAGGCGTACGAGCGCCAGTTCGTGCCACCAATGTCCAGCTTGGAAACCCAGCAGTTGTAGGGGAGCTGTTGTGATATTAGGCGATGGGTGGTATCGTCCAGCGACGTACTCCCTCACCATATTTCGTAAAATCAGCCCACTCTGCTGAGATTGGGGACAGGTGACAGTGTCTTCTGGGGTGACATAAACTGGCAAAAGGCCTTGTAAGCGTACCCCTGCCAGTGCTGGAACAAGTGCCTGCTTCGCCTTCTCCCTCGTACTTGTCCCGCAGAGTACGCCCTCTGCTGTAGCGTGTAGAAGGAAATACATGTTCAGAGTGGGCACCCGGGCCTGCTGGTATTCTGCCATTCTAACACTCCTTTCCTCTCCAGGGATGAGAGTGGAAAGATTTTGCGTGTACCGGGGTCCAGGAGGGTCAAGGGATAGGCAGCCTAGCATGAATCTGCCATATGCGCCAGAGTACCAACGCGCAAGAATGCACTACCTCACTGGCCTGGACTCTCCATTTCCTCCTCCAACTCCTCTCGTCTGCCCTTACACGCTGAACAGTGAATGAAGGACTGAACAATGGTCCCCTCTTCTGTCTCGCCAAACATTTCCTCCTCTTCCTCCTCATCCTCCTCCACCTCCTCGATAGCGCTTGAGAAACGACCTGAGGGTGCTTTGGCTATCAACAAGGGAATCCTCTTCCCCCGTCTCTTGTGCGAGTGCAAAGCGTCGACTGCAGTGACCAGAGGAGTTTGTCAACAGGGCCAAGAGCGGGGATGGTGAGGCTGATGATGGCGGCATCGCCACTGGACCTCTCTGTGACTCTCAAAGTTACTAAGCACCTGACAGATATTTCAGACATCCACGTCACTCCTCATTGTAGACTGAGGAAGAACGACCTGACTACCAGTTCGGTGGAAGTTGACATCTGGCGTCTACAATCGGCGCTGCCCCTGCTAGTAAACTCTGGATTAACATGGTTAATGTTGAATTCACTCGTGGGACGGAACACAGTCTGGTGAGCGGGCAGTTGGAGGCGGCGACTGCCGTTTCTGAGAGTGGCAGCATCTTTGCTGGACTTCCGGAATGCTCACAGATGTGGCGACATTCGTGAGCAAATCAGACAGATTGGGGTATGGTCTGAGAAACGCTGAACTATGAGAGTTAAACATGGGCCAGGATGGCACATGTGTAAGTCTGCCGAGTTGCAGAGCCGCCACCGGTTCACGGACGTTGTCACACCGACCATGCCTGGCTTAAGGTTCAGCGGGGCCAGCCACAGATCAGTCTGAGCCGTGATGCCTGTAATAGCTCTTGGGCGGTGTGCCTTTTATCGCCGAGGCTCAGCAGTTTTTGAGCACAGCCTGCTGTCGCTTAGAGATGCCCTGCTGTTGTGCCTAAGAGCTAACCGACGGATGGCGCCATGCCCAACGATGGTAATTAGGCGGAGGATGGTGGAGGAGGGTGGGAGGATGAGGAGGCAATAGTAGGCCTTTGAGACCTGCGACCGGAGGTAGAGGACCCGCAACATAGCATCGGCAGTATATGACCAGCCCCAGGGTCAGACTCGCGTCCCAGACTCAACCAAGTTACCCAATGTGCCGTCAGAGATATATAGTGGGCGCACAGGCAGCAACTATTCCACGTGTCAGTGTCAGGTGGACATTGTCAGAAACGGGTTGGTCAGGCACGGATGATGGTCTCTGACAAGTGCTGTGAGGGCTGGGAGGAACATAAGGAAAAACGTAGGCGGCTGGAGATGAATACAGACGGGGCGCCGCCGCCATGAGGTTTCGAAGGCCTCGGTTCTCTACCAGCCTATAAGCGGAGAACTCCAGGCTAAGCGTTGGAGTGTGGACGTTGAGGGCCTTGGGAGTGTGGGTGGGTTGCATATACTCCTGTTGCACTCCAGCGTCTGGGGATGGAGAGCTGAACGCCTGGTGGATGCTGTGGAGGACGTGAGGCGAGATGGGGGTTTTTCGCACGGGAGGTGTTTGGGCCGGGGTCCTGGCACCAGGGGGCTAGGGTCACCTCTGACTAGCAGATGACACAGGGGAAGGAGAGTGGTGTGCCCGGCCCGGGAGATGAACGGGCTTGGTGCCATGAGTGGGTTTTTAGCTCATATGCCTGCGCATACTGGTTGGTAGTTAAGCTGTAGTGGTGGAACCCCACTGCTGATTCCTGGATGGCACCAGGTTGCAACCACAGTCCGTCGTCTTCCGGTGTTTTTCTTTAACCCCATTAACGCTCTGCGCCGTAGATCTAAGGCGCAAGGTATAGGGATGTAGAGAGGGTCAAGGGGAGTCATCTCATAAAAGGTGGGGGGTTTTGAATTGCATAAAACCCCACCGCAAACACTGACCACGGCTATTAACAATGTTATTGCTGCAGGCAAAGTCGCCAGCGGCGTTTAAAAAACGGCGTCGCGCGGGCGAACCATAGTAATGCGATCGCCGCACCCTGAATGAAATCAGCGGGGGGGGAGATCGGTTGCATTGTGCCTCGGGTCTTCTTTGGACACGTGGATACATGGCTTTATGCAGTTCGTTTACAAGGAGCCAGTGGCTCATTGTAATGAATGTGCTGCAAAAAATGCCATATATTGCAATACGAAGTTAATTGCAGTATTATGTAAGAGCGATCTGACCATCTAGGGTTAAGTTACCCTAGTGGTCTAAGAATGTGGGGGAAAAAAAAGTTTAAAAAAATAAAAAAAAGGAATAAAATATAAAAAAATTCAAATAACCCCCCTTTCCCTAGGAACGGATATAAAACATAATTAAACAGTTAAAAATCACAAAAACATGTTAGTACGCCTTCGCCCAAAATGCCCGATCTATCAAAATCTAAAAACTGGTTTCGGGTGGCGGTGACCTCCGAGGCGGGAGGAGAAGGGAGGGAAGAAGGAAATGGAAGGACAATGTGCCCCAAATACTGAAATGCGACTTTTACACCTTTTACATAAACTAAAAAAGTGAAAAGGTGAAATACAAAAATGATCAAAATGTCGCACAGACCTCAAGTATGGTAGCAATGAAATGGAAAACTTCGCCTCATTCGCAAAAAATGACCCCTCACACATCTCCGTGCACCACAGTATGAAAAGTATTAGCATCCGAAGATGGCAAATTTTTTTTTATTTTTGTACACATTGGTTTAAGTTTGAAAATGTATTAAAACACATAAAACCTATCATTTGGTATCACCCGCGGATCGCAGCCGAACCAAAGAAAAACGTGAGGTGTTATTTGAGTAACACATTCAAAGGTCGATAAAACTGGAGCCACAAGAACGTGACGCACATGCGGTTTTCTTCTCAAATTTTTTCTAATTGGAATTTGGTTTCAGCTCACAGTGCACGGAATGTTAAAATAAATAACATTACGGGAAATTCAAATTTGTTCCGCACAAATAAGTCCTCACCAAGTCTGTTACACGTAAAAAGAATGGAAAAGTGATGGATTTTGAAGTTGGAGAGCGAGAAAGAGAAATGAGCCGAAAAAACCCTGCCGGCTGAAGGGTTAAAGAACCTCCAGGACTTCTGAAAATCTAGCCTCGCCACGGAACTTCATATGTGAAACATTTAGCGATGCTGTACCAGCGCTGGCCTGCATGTCCGTCTGGACCCACCAATGCCTATTCCAACCTGTCTGGTTATAGGACTCCCCCCGTCGCCGAAGCAAGATGGTTTACCCGAGCCTATCAACCCAGCTGGGTCTGTCACACCTCATCATCCTCCGACCCTTCAGTCTGCTACCCCCTCGGGACTTCCTGCCCTGCAACAACTTCACCAATGTCTGACAACCCCCTGTCTCCTCTCCCGATCGTCCGACACCTCTTTACCATACTTCATCCTCGTACCTACGTCACACTAATGTCCATCATCACCCAACAGACTGGACTCGTGAGGGGAAAAAAACTGGGCATCGTGGAAATACGCTCAGCACAGCAGAACTGACAATGGTGGTATGTGACTGTGGGAAGGGTCACAGGGAAACAGTTTCTCCTCAGAGGTATGGGGGTTTTGTGAATGGCCTCAAATTTAGGCTGGAGGGGGCAGCACAGGACTGGGGGTGGAAGGTAGGCGAGTGGAGTGAGACTGGAGGAGTGAAGGAGTCGTCGGTGACATGGGGGGACTGTGTGAAGACTTGACTGGTGGACAAATGGGCTAGAAGCATTGTACCCAATCCACGAACATCAACCCTATGATGCCGTTTGGGCATGGCTTAAAAAACAGTGTACACAGTAAGTCCCAGTAACTTGAGACATGATGACCTAGGGAGTGTAGAGCTCTGGCGGCGTTCTCCCTGCTCCCTCATCAAGCAGGTGGTGTCTACCCCGCCCAAGTAACCAAGCCTTCTGCTCGACTCCCTGCTACGTGTTGGATTTGGCCCCAGTCCACGACCCTCGTCCTCATAACGCACCCTAGTCCCTCGGGTTAAACTTTCAAAATTAAAGTGTTAAACTTTAAAAAAATTTTTAGTGTTTTTTTTTTTTTTGTTAAACAACACGATGCTATCTCTATTGCTAATGGTAGTTTTCTAACCTACACTGCAGACAACACAACTGATTTGGTGTGTGCCTGATGACTTGAGTTATAAAACATTAAAAAAATAAATCATCAAGACTGTGCCTAATTCAAATCCAAACAACCCTAATAATTGTCCCACTGCATGTTTGATGGTTGGATATGTGGGTCACTCAGAGCGAACCAATGGTACAAGTCTCCCAGCAAATTCCTCACACCCATAGGGTATACTGCACTACTAGTGGCCAGCACGCCAAGCCCAGCAACCAAAAAAAGGAAAATATACTCTATTTAGGCCTAAATAAAGCGTTGGGGGGTTCCCTTGTGCTATGTTTACTAGCCTACAACGAAGCACACTGCTTTGCAGATTTACTTTGAGTTATAAAAAGAAATAACGGAAAAAAAAAATAAATCAGCAGACGTGGCCTAATTCAAATCAAACGCCCTAATAAATTGTCCCACTTGTGGTGTTTTGAGGTTAGGCTGGATTGTGTGTCACTAAGAGCTAAACATCAACGGTCGCAAGTCTCGCCGCCACAATTCCCTCACATATGGTACTAGCTGCACATACTAATGGGCAGCACGGCCCCACAGCAAATTAAAAAAAAGTACATATCATAACGTTATTGGTTTGTCCTAGAAGAAGGGCTGTTCTCTGTAGTAGGAATCCACCCTTGCCTAACATATTGTCTATGAAACCCTAACGTATCTTCCCTGCAGCAGAGCAGCTCTGCTCCCTGGTCGTGCATTCATACAGAGAATGATCCGAGCATGCGCGGGCAGGGGCGTCTATTCCGGGTCACCTGATCAGGCCAGCCAACCACTGCTATCGACGTGTAAGGGTTACAAACCACGTCCATGCGGGTGGAGTGCAGATTCTCCTGGTTGTGATTGGCTCTGTTTCTGGCCGCCAAAAATCACAATACGGCGGAGATGCCATTCCCTCTCTTTTCTCGAGCTGGCGAATACTCACCGACAAGAGTCAGTTTCGATACGTAATACTCGAACGAATCAAGAGCGGACGAGTATGTTCGCTCTCTATAGGTAGTAAGCCGGGATCAATTTGCCAAAAATGGCGAAGGGTAGGCAAAGTGAAAAAAGTATATAACAAGTCGAGAAAACCATGAAGGGAGACTGGGCAGAGAGACCCGAAAGAAGATAAATAAGGTCCTCGTTAATTGGATATTATAAAACACATATACTCCAATCCCCGTACATAAGGCAGAGGAAGGAAGGAAGTCTTTTTACTCTTTCGCGAATTTATTTCTCAGAACCTTATACTCCCTCCCTATTCAGAGGAGGAATGGGTCACGTTTGCATGCTCCCATTACAGATCAGGAAATGCATTACTGTGATTAAGGCTGGAAACTGGCAAGTTCGCCAAGCCAGGTGTGGTATCCTGGGGAATTTTATAAGATGTTAGCAAATGAGATAGTGTCCAACCTAACAAAGGTTTTCCATAACGTTGATCAACGGATTGACCCAGGATCGGATATCAGGCCGAGAGAGTGAAGGTTCTTACCCAAGGCCTGGAAAAGATTTGAAAACAGCTGAAAGCGGGCTATAAGACCATATCGCGCTTACTAACCAGTCATAAAATTCTAGGAAGTCTTCTCGCCAACAAGGTTGAGCATTGCTCCTCTCTCTGACTAATTCGGCCGCCCGCAATCAAAGTAGGGTTTTAAAGGAACTCATTGGGTAAACCACTATAGAACCAGTCTTGAAGTTCAGAGGCGCGGGGGTGGGGAGAGTCCGAAGGAAGGTCGCAAAGACTGCTAACACTTGAACGGCCGAAAAGTCATTCGATAATGTGAACTGGAGAGGATGTGAGTCAGTGCTGTGCCGCTATGGATTCGAGGGTTCGCCTTTCGTTAATTAATTGTGGCAGCATAAAAAAAAAACCCAGGCATGATTTTTTACAAACAGGTTTCTTCTCCATACAATGGATTTATAGAAGGGTACATGAAGGCAAGGGTGACCCCATGTCGCCCCTGTTTATTTGACTCACATTAGGAACTTTTGGAGAGGAATCAGGTAGTGTAGAACAAAGTCAAGTGCGTTATCAATTTATGACAGATGAATGCTAAACCCCCAGGACCCAACCTACAACAAAAAGATCTACAGACACTTGGACCATTTTGGGCTCTTTTCGGAATACAAAATTAAGTCCCAAAAAAGTAGCCCTTGACCCTTAGCGCGAGCATCTTAAATGCAGACAGGGAAGTTGGCTGCGAGGAGTGGAGGAAGCCATTGTCAGACACTTAGCCTGGGCATAAAAAAGATAGAATCCCATCACAAAGAGTCTTATTTGAAGTTACGCCCCTCTGTTCCGGAACATACAGGGAGAATTTCAGCCGCTGTGAGAGGTTATATCTTACTGTGGATGGGGCGCACCTTTAAAAATGGGTGAGTGTGGAACAAACTTTGCCTTTTTGATCGACGTTTACGACTTTCAAAGACTACAAAAAACGGTGTTCATAACGCTTTCTTTGGAAAGGAAATTTCCTAGAATCGCTTACAAAGCTGGCTTACCCCAAATATGATGGAGGCTTCCAGTTTTCCGCTCTCCGAATTTCCGCTGAGATGTTTAATTTAGCTGTGCAATTCCGCCATATAGGACTGTTTGCACAATACTAACTAACTCTCATTCCAATGGTCTGGAACGGAATTGGCGGGACAGTTTAGTGCTTGGGCAGCTTGCTACACCTTATGTGTCAGAAACTCGCCCTCTGGTACAAAAAAAGCTATCTTTTAAAGTACAGTGGAGAGCAGGGCTCGAATTATATAGGAAAACGGTTTCTATGTTTATCAAAGTACTCACCCCTATCATACACAGAATCGGAATAAACGGCAGTCAAGATAACATGAGTTTGCATGAGTCCCTCCAGGAATAAAGAACAATATAGGCTGGGTATTGCGCAACAACCACTTTGCAGTTTTAATCAAATGATGGAGATCAGTAAAAGCAGGGTCAGGGCACCTGACAAAAAAACAGAAAATCTGACTCTTTGACTGTCATAGTAGTCAACACCCCAACCCCAGGATTCTTGTCTGATATTCGATTGCAGAATTAGGGAACAAATGTGCCACAACCAACAACGTTGAGATACATGTTTTTCAGGAATGGGAAAGGGAAAATAGATAAACGGATTGGTCTGACAAAATAACTATGCCGGCTGTGAATAAGTGGGAAGGGCAATGATAAATGAACAGTGGAGGGGAATGCATATCATTGGATGCACAGAGGCGAAATATGTTTAATTTTGCTCCAAGAGTGTCCGGTGCATAAGGACTCCTAAATGTTGGTGGGATGGGAGAATTTATTCAGCCTTTGGTTCATGTCCACACCGTGGCAAGGCGTGTTATCAGTGTGGATGTAATGAACCCGGAGGCTACTGATATTTCGCCACATACCAATCGATGGTGAATCAGGAAGAGACTGATCGTGCATAAAAAGTTATACATTAAAAGTCCTGGTAGCAAAAGCAGTGTTTACTTGGAAGTGATTTAGCACCCTGAACAGGCTTTTATATATATGACAAGATAGAGATGGAGAGACATAAGGAAGGGACAGAAGAAATTGGTTTAAAAAAATGGAAACGATTTTTTAATATATCTTATATTTATACAGCATCAAGGACAGACAATCACTTAGGACAACATTGGAAAACTGGTTGTGAACTGAAGTCCGAAAAATCTGGGCAGCAGGCACACAGTTGTAAGTGTTGTTTCGGGAAAGGAATTAAAAATTGTTTTTTTGCGTAATGTTATTAATGATGGTGGAAGATAGTGACCATGTTGGTCAGGCGGACTGTCAACATTTACTTGTCACGCTGTGTACAATGTTCTATCTTTTTCTAGCACCTATGGCAAAGGACAAATAAAAATTGTGTTTGAAAAAAAACCCAAACTTTCTTATCTTCTCCCCCTCCTTCACAGTAGCACTGCCGAACCTCTACCCTCCTTCGACCAGAAAGATAATCCATTTGTGCCATATTCAAACATTAAAAAAACTACACTACCCAGTGCAAGAATCTTCACTCGTGCAGTCACATGGTTAGTGTTTGTGCAATGAAGCAGGGTGTCCTGTTTGGATCAGCATTGAAGTACTGCTGCGGCTTGGGCTAGCATCGACTGATGTGTCGTTGCCACCTAATCGGAATGATATCTGGTAAGATAAATGTTGTTATTTTTATCGTGCACTTGGAGGGCTACTAATGAGATGAGATGACTAATCTACTGGTTATATATTAAGGACCTGTGCTGTGGTTTAGTATCCCAAAGCCCATGACAGGTCCTGTTTAAGTTTCTCTATATATATTTCATGTCCTTTGTCCACCAACAAAAATTATGAACACGTCTTATTTTTTCACTGACTATGGATACATGGATGGCACTAGAATTCTATGGGCACGACAAAAAATTGATGAAACATCCGTTTTCTTTTCAACTGATAAGTTGAAAAACTCATGGCAATGTTTTTAAAAAGCCAATATTAAAAACCATCAGGTTTTTTCTTTTGGGACCACAAAGACACAACGGAGAAAAATGTAACGGAAGCTGACACACAATACAAAGGAGCCGTTCCTTCAGAGAAAAATAATTTGCACCTGTAAATGTCAAACCTCAGATTCACTAGATGAGATTTAAGACATTTTTAGGTCTCCAAACGTGTCCTTCTGGTGCCAGAAATTCAATATTGTGGTGGTGGATAAGAACTAGACCAAACTAAATAGAAGGGGAAAAAATATGACTCAACCAGTCTTTAACGATAAATCCCAACCAGCATCGGACCATGATTATATGACAGCAGAGAAAACGTAAATAATTATTGATCCTTGGCTGAGTTGTTAAGTTTGCCCACTGACAAAGGACTTGGAAACCGTCTATAAGTATGGTAGATTAATTTTTAACATTTAGAAGAGAGAATATAAAAACAACGAATAAAATGGAATATTTTCAATAATTGAGCCAAAACTAGTGTACAAAATGAACAAATTTTTATTGTTTTATGGTCATGTTTATATAAAAAAACATCGAATAGATAAATTTCAATTACATCTTCAGTCAAATATGGAAAATAGTACAAGATGGTGATAAATCCTTCAGCAGAAGAATAGTATTTAAACTATTATATACATGGATTAAACTGAAGAAGATAGGTTTGGCATATAATAATTTTTCTCTCCCACTCTTGCTTTTGTGTGCCCATTTTGATAGTTTATCACTTCACCTGAGCCAGGTAAGCGGAGAGAAATAGGCAAAAAGAAAGCATCAGTTAGGGGGTTAAAACCGAAGAGTACGGAAGTTCATGTCAAGATCCATCTGGGGAAAATAGAAAGGGTGGGAGAAGAGAATTTTTTTCAGGAGGGAAGAGGTGGGGGGAAGGAAGGGAATCAAACTTGTAAGCCATTGTTCTTACCAAGAGTCCAATATAAATGTATTTACCCCTTAAGGTCGCAGGATCCATTTGTACTTTAAGGCGCAGTCCCATTTTTTGGATTCTGACTTGCGTCTCTTATTTCTGGTTAAAACTTTTTCAACCTGTACTATACTATCAAAGTGATTTTAAGATTTTTTTCTCAACGTGATTTGTACTCTTCTTAGTGTTGTAAAGTTTTTGGCTGTGATAAGTAGAGATGAGCGAACATACTCGTCCGACGGCTTGATGCCTCTGCGATACATTTAGCGTACTCAAAATGCTACGTTGCTCGGACAATACTTTGGCCTGCTCGAGAGAAAATGGCATCCTCGCCGCCGTTTTGGCTTTGGTTTGGCGGCCAGACAAAGCATCGCCAATCAGCCAAAGAGCTTCACTTCCACTCTGCCCCCCAGCATGACGTGGTACCCTTCACGTCGCATAGAGGGTTGCTGGCACGGAGCAGGTGACCCTGGAATAGACTAGAGCCCTGCCTGCGCTTGCTCGGATCCATTCTGATGTCTGGATGCCGCTATGGGAGTAGACTGCTGTGCTGGTCAGTTGAAGCGTTAGGGTTGTCTATTAGAATAGTGTTAGGCAGGAAGTGTTCTACCAGACGCACAGCCCTTCTTAGGGCTACAAATAACGTTATACGTTTTTTTTTAATTTGCATTGTGTGGGTCTTCTGGCACTATAGAGTGCAGTAGACCTATTGTGAGGAATTCTGCATGGGGACTGACTAACCCGGTTGTTGTTAGACTCTTAGTGACACAAATATCACCTCAACACCAAGTAGGACAATTAATAGGGGTTTGAGTTAGATTAGCAGTCGCGGATTTTTTTTATTTATTTTATCTGTATTTCATTTATATGGATCAATACGTCATCTTGCAAGCAGGCTCTCATTGTGAGGCTACGAAAATAGACCATAGGAGAACCCCAACGCTTACTTAGGGCTACAATAGCGTTTATTTTCCTTTCTTCTTTGTTGCTGTGGCTGGGCGTTGCTGGGCTTAGTAGTGAGCGTACCATAGCTGGTGAGGAATTTTCGCTGGGAGAACCTGCGACAGTTGGTTTAGCTCTAGTGACACGCATATCCACTTCAAAACACCGAGTGGGAAATTTTATTAGGGTGTTTGAGTAGATTAAGGCAGACTCGGAGATTTTTTATTTTTTTACCTTTTATTTCCTTTTAATAGCTCAAACTCATCTGGCAAAGCACAAAATCCAGTTTGTGGTGCTGTCATGTAGGTTAGAAACTAGCCTAGCAATAGGATACATCGTTTTGATTAAAAAAACTAAAAAACTAAAAAAAATAACACAATTTTTTTTTGATTCAAGTTTACAACTTAATTAGGAAATGTTTACACCGAGGCTAGTGGTGAGGACGTGACGTGGGCCGGTCTAACTACTGCAGGGGTCAAGGCCGTGTGGTGCCTGGCGGGCGTGAGACACCAACCTGCTGATGGGGGAAGCAGGGAACGCCGCAGAGGTACAACTCCCAGGTTTATCTGTCTAGTTACTAGGGAACTCGTGGATGCCTTGTCGGCAAGAACATGTGCGAGAGGTTGATTCGTGGATTGGGCAACTCGGCCATTGCACAACATCGTCTTCAGAGCAACCTGTACAAATGCACCTCAGTTTCGCCTCCTTGCCCCCAGTACCCCTTCACCAATTGGATTGTGAAGACGCAACCCTCTGAGTGAATCTGGACCACTTCACCAACAGTCAACCAAACCATAGTCCAGCGTGTTGTGAGTATTCCGATGCCAGGTTTCACTAGTCAGCTGTAGTGATTGAACATTATCCACGTAGGAAGAAGGTACAAAGTGCGACCGAATAGCATCGGACACGGATCTGTCAACAGCCCGGGTTGGGGAAGTCCGGGGAGAAGACTGACGCGGACGGAGAGAGAAGATAAAAGAAGGTCCCTGAAAGTCCCGGGCCTTCGGTACTCGCCGGAGCCTGCCGCTTCCAGATGACGAAGGTCCTCCCGCACTCCCTTCACCATTTGCATGAACAACACGTTGAACGAGGCAGTGGTTTTGGACCCCCCAGACAGCGAGCAAGACGACTCTAGTGTCCTGCTGCTTGAGAGTATTTGCCGATTAGCTCCCGAGGTTTCCAGGCAGATTTCAGCAGTCTGTGGTGTTGCTTATTCACTAGAGTGAACCCCGAAGTTGACGACGGACGGTGTGGCGTATGATACGGTTGTCGCTAGGTATTTTTTGTATTGCAGAACGTCCCAGTGGGAGCAGACTAGGGTGAGGGTACCACCGACATAGCTTGAAAGTACCCAATAGCTGCGGTCTGAATAGGCCGTTAAACACCACGTCAATTCTGAGACCGAAGTCCCGATAGCACAGTTTGAAGCAGGGTGCCACACTGTCCTCATAGTGCATGCAGCTAGTCGCTCACCCTTGCCCAGGAGTAACCCCGTGCGCTGCTAGACTTAGAGTCCGTGGGTCCTAAAGAAAACCCCGTATCGACCTCGACGATGTTCCCTTCCACAATGCATCACAGTTTCCGTTCCCCTCCTACTAACACCCCAGACGCGGAGCATCTGATGTAGAAACGCACCACCACAAGGCCCAAGCCCTCAACGCCTTTGGCCAGTCGACCATTCTCTCCTTACGATGCTGCCTAGTCAAGCCCATGGTCCAGGACCCCCGCCTTCGGCCAAACCTCATGGCCGGCGATCCCCCTATCTTCACCAGCTCCGCACACTCTTCCACGACGTCCACCAGTCTCCAGCCCTGACCCAACGGCTGAAGCACAATGAGTACTATCCAACCGCAAGTACATCCAGTTTTCCGGTCGTCTTCGGTACCCCGCTCCGCACCCATTCTGTGCCCCTCGATCGGCCACCCGCGCATATTTCCCGATTCCTTCCAGCCACAGAGCAGTTCAGCAACTTCCTGCCACCAACGGTTCTCCAGTCACTGACGATGGACGAGTGATGAGTGCGCGGCAGGGCCCACTTATAATCGCTGACGGCCACTTGGGTTAACTGGTGGAGGCTCGGGACCGAGCTGACCCTGGTGGCTAGGTCATATAGCCGCCCACTGAGGATTGGGGGTGCGGTGGCCACCACTCGTCCAGGTCTCAAAGGGTCCCCCTCCACTTGCCTCCTCCTCCTCCCACCCCTGTCCTCCACTCCTCTCTGTATTACCATCCTGGGCATGGCGCATTCACGTCGGAGTAGCTCTAGGAGCACAGCACAGTGCCATCGCTTAAAGCGACAGCAGCGGTTGCTCAAACTGCTGAGTTCCTAGGCGAATAAAAAGGCACACCGCCAGAGTTTATTACAGGCATCACGGCGGAGGACTGATCGTGGCTGGCACCGCTGAACCGAAGCCAGCATGGTGTGTTGACAACGGCCGTAAACCTGGTGGCAAAAGTCTGAATGCACCTCGGCAGACTGACACATGCCATGCTGGCCCATGTGGTTAATCTATAGTCAAGGTTTCTCCTCAAGACATACCCCAATCTGTCTGATTGCTACGAAGGTGCGCCGCATCTGTGCCATTTCAGGAAGTCAGTCGCACAGATGCTGCCACTCTCAGGGCAAGCGACGCCGCCTCCAACTGCCCGCTCACAGCGCGACTGTTTGTGCGACGTGCCCACGAGTGTGGAATTCCAGCATTAAACATGTTTCCAGAGTTTACCAGCCGCGCAGAGCGATTGTAGACTGCCAGATGTCAACTTCCACCAGAACTGTAGTCAGGTCGTCATTCCTAAGTCTACAAGTGAGGAGTGGACGTGGATTCTAGATTCTGCCAGGTAGGCTGAGTAACTTGGAGTTCACCCACAGATGGTCGTGGTGATCCGCATCTAATCTCAGCCTCCAGCCACTGCTTTTTGCCTGTTGAAAAAACTTCTCTGGGTCAAATGAATCGGAGCTTTGCGGCTCGTCACAAGAGACGGGGGAGAAAGATTCCCTGTTGATAGCCAAGAATGCACCCTGTTTTTTTTTACCGGTCTGTTTCTCAGCGCTTCAGCATCACGAGGAGTGGAGGGAGTGGAGGAGGATGAGGAGGAAGAGTAAATTAGTTCAGACATTGTTTTCGTAGACCAGAAGGGATGGTACCATTGTTCAGATCCTTCCTGTTCGCGTGTATGGCAGAGAGAAGAGAGGAGTTGGAGGATTGGCGGAGGAGGAATGGACATCAGGCAGTGAGGAGGGGGAGGAATTCTTGCGGTTGGGGGACTCTGGCACATTTGGCCAGATGTTCATGCTAACTGCCTATCCCGTGACCATGTGGCGTTCAAGAAGAAATTATTTCCAGCACCGATTACTGGGTATTCACTACTCTGGCACCCATGTCACAAGCAAAAATCTCTTCCACTCCTCATATCCTGAGAGAGAAAGGAGTGTGAGAATGCATAATACCAGCAGGCCTGGTGCCAAGTGAACAGATGTTTCCCTTCTGACAAGCGCTAGCAGCAGAGGGCGTACTTTGGGGGTACAAGTGCGAGGGAGAGTAGGCGAGCAGGAAGCGTTGTCCAGCACTGGCAGGGGTGTACGCTTTTTACAAAGAGGCCTTTGCAGTTTAATGTCCCCCAGCAAAGACAACTGTCACCTGTCCCCAGTATCGGCACAGAGTAGGGCTGATCTTACAGAAGATGGTGAGTAGTACGTAGCGACCATACCATCGTCCTAAATGATCCACGCTCCCTACAACACGTGGGTTTCAAAGATGATTAACCTTTTATGGAGGCAACATACCCTGTCCTCGTGTTTGAAAAAAAAACAATTTTTGGGAGTGCCACATACAGGCACTAGGTATTTTTCTGGAGGCACAGCTACCTGCTCCCTGGTTATGAAAAACATGTTTTGACTGACCATACAGGCACTCATATTATTAATCTTCTTGAAGGACCGTCTACCTGCTCCCTCTGCTTTGAACACTTTTTTTGGGCCTGCCACATACAGCGCACTCAATCTATGTAATTTTTCTGGACGGACCAGCTACTGTCCTCTGGTTTGAAAAACTTTTTGGATGCTAATACCAGGCACATCCCTATTAAATTGTCTCCATTGTCTACCTCCACAACGTCATCGCCATAGCTGCGCTCCAAAACTAGTCACATATATCTGCCTCCACATGGTTCCCCTATCAAACGAGTCTGTGTCATCAGGCAGAATTTGGATTCAGCTTATCATGGCTTCATGTTTAACTTAGTCGGGCACCCTGCTGTGTAATCCACAAAATATACTGGCAAACTTTCCATTACCAATATTATTTCAGCGCAGTTCGCTGCCGATCTGTTTACATTCCCTCACCCACCCCCCCACCACCACGCCAACCCCAAACTTATGAAGAAACGCTAACTACACATATCTTTATACAAAAAGGTTCTTAAGAAGGCTGTTTGGGCGTAGCCTAGAGCGAGGGGCTTGGATGGCGAAAAGCTCGCTGGCAGCGAGCGCCAGGTCCTCCATCCCAAGATCCAACTAACATAGTTTTTACTGCAAGCACCTTTAATTACTACATTCTCGACTGGCCTAAAACATGGCCCCTTAGCAAACGAGCTGTGTCAGCAGAATTTTGGGTTGTTTTCATGGCTTCCACATCACATTGTTACTTGTCGCCACCCCTGCTGTGTATCCACAAAATATACTGCAACTTTTATCATTACAACTATTATTTCAGCGTTCTTGCGCATCTGTTTGACACTTCCCTACACCCGCCCATATCCATAACTTATAAGACGACTACTAACACGTGATCTTTACAAAAGGTCTTAAAAGTGCTGTTTGGGGAGTGCTTAGAGACAGGGCTTGATTGCGACAAGTGCTTGCCTGGCAGCGGAGCGCCAGCTCCATCCCAGAATCCAACAACAGTAGTTTTAACTGCAGCACCTTCTACATCTATTACTAGTTTCAACTGCCTCCATAAACATGGTCCCCTTTCAAGTAGCTGTTCAGCAGAATATTGAGTGTTTTCATGGCTCCTCATCAACTTGATATACTTTTGTCGCCACCATGCTGTGTAATCCACAAAAATATACTGGCATAACTTTTATCATTTAACCAATATTATTTGAGCGCTTTTTGCTGCCACACCTTCCTTTGGTTCCTCTCTGCCACCCCATTGTTTAGAAAGCCCTGAGTCCAGTTGGGGTATGTTGCTAAGGACATCCTAGCCTGCCGCGCTGCCGGCTGCCTCCTGCTCATAGTCCCCTTATATGTCAGGTCAATTATTGGATGTTTTAGTGCAGCCTTCATTCCGCTCACTCTGTCAGTGCATGCTGTTGCCCATACTTTTTTTGGCATAATGGTGCGATTTAACAGCCTCAGAGGCATTCTATGTCATCTGCCCCCTGCGTGGTTTCTGTCCATGTCTTTGGTGTTTCCATCCTTTTCTTGGAGGTTCCCAGGTGCTTAGGCCAGCTCCCTGTGCAATCCTTGGTCCCCTTGAAAAATGCCGAGTTCCTACCATGTAGACGTCAATGGGCTCTATATTCAGAAGACGAGCACCTGAGCAGCGGGAAAAGTTCGTCTCGAATAACGATATCACGCGCATTTAGTGCTCGCTCGCTTACTGAACGTTGTGCGTTTATTTACAAAAGAAAAACAAATTTTTATTTTTTGAAAAATTTGCCCATTTCGAAATTCAAAATTATCGCTGTTTCGGGCAGATACGTAATTATACCACCTAAAAATGTGCTGAATAACATTTCCATATGTTACTACATTTTCATAATTTTTGAATCTGGTAATTTAATTGGACGTACGTGGCTTCAAATAATTATCGATTCTTTCCGTACTCTTAAGAATGTTACATTTTGGGAATATAATACTGTGTTGAATGACATTTGTAACATATTTAGCATGAACACCACCCTTTATACAACCCATTTTCACATCTGCAACCCCTCAAACATGATCAGAATTAGCTTTTAGGAGATTGTTAAACCCCTTGATTTCACGTAATTGAAACAAAAACTGAGAGAAATTTAGAAAATTTGTACACCATTTCCAAAAAGATAAAAAAAAAACACCATCAGAAGGAAGGCGAGGGACCTGCAACTGCAAGATTTTGTGGTTCCTCACTGGCCCATTTTGCAGGCGCTATATCATTTCGCTTTTCGTTTGGTTGGGCCATGTGCAGGATTAATTTTTGCGGGACGAGATGCTTTCTCAGTGTTACCCATTTTGGGGTGGTCTCTCTATGTTGAAAAATTAGGAAACTTTTTTGAGGTCATGAGTAGAAGCATCAATTCCTGTACTGGATTCTTCACTTTTTTTTAATTGTCACCGTAAAGCTGTAAATTAAAATCATTTACTTTAGTCTAATATGGGTCTTATTGAAAAGGGATACACGACTTGAATATTTTCCTATGTTTTACTAAATTTCCCAAATAACACCCTAATGTGGGAAAAAAACCTATCATTTTTGCATCTCTGTCTTCCAAGTGGCATAACATTTTTACTTTTTTGGAGACAGAGCTGGTTGATGGCTTGTTTTTTGCGGGGCATATTGTGCTCTGCATCAGTATTATTCTGGAGTACATATGTTTTGTTGATCACTGTTTATTGCATTTTTTGTGGGATTCAAACGGTAAAAATCATAATTTTAGGCAGCTTTTTAAAGTTTTTTTTACGGCGTTCATCGTGCGGGTTCCATAATTATTTAATTTTATTCTACGGATTGTAACGGATGCAGTGATACTATATATGTGGGGTTTGTGTCATGATTTACACTTTTTTGAGTGTTATATGTCTCTTTATATGTTTTGGGGCTTATGGGCATTTTTATTGATTTATAAACTTATTTTTTATTGAATTACATTTTTTTTTTAACTTTTTTACTAGTTTCACCATAGGACATGAACAAGCAATCATGTGATTGCTTGTTCATGAAAATACTATGCAATAGTGATGTATTGCAGGGTATTAGCAGTGTCAGTCTATGCACATGCATAGGCTGACACTGTGCCTGTAAGATGACGTCACTGATGCCAACTTAATGGCACTGCCTTGAGGCATCTCTGGGGTCCCGATCAGACCCCAGGGTTGCCATAGCAACGATCGGCGCCCCCACACAAAGGGCGCGGGGGTGCGATCGTGGGGGAAAGACCCCGCAAAGTCAAGTTAAATGCCGCGGTCATGCTGACCGCGGAATTTAATGGGCTGAACACCGGCGATTGGAACCCAATCTGACCCCGGGTGTTACCTGTGGATGTCAGCGGTAGACGACCCTTGACCTCCCGCGACCCCCGATGCCGGCTTGGCTCCGGTGCAGAAACGAACCGGCATTGTCGCTGCACCGTAGCCCTTATGCTGCTGAGCAATAATCGTAGGACCCACCGACGTAGAGATATGGCGTGGAGCGCTAATGGGTTAAATGTATAAACAATTAGGGTTCCCTCATGGTATGTGAGAAGAATAACAAATCCTGTAGAGATGGGTGAATCGATTCTAATGATTCTTACTTTGGTTAGAATTTCAGGAAAATTTCAATTCGTCACAAAGCCAAAGTTTATGGTGATTTTTTTCCTCTTTTATTAGTACAACGTGTTACATGGGCAGACAACTCACACAGACTATAAAAGAGGCAGCCATTTTCTAATCTCGGCACTTCACACTGCATGTGCTGCCTGTAGCGTCCAGCTGCTTCTAATGTACTGTGCTGTTGTGATTTTTACTCCAAGGGTGTCCGTTTGGGGGATCTGTATACCCCAAATAGCAGTTCTTTTTTGTTTCTGAAGTGAATAGGAGGAAATCATTGTGAAATCCACATACTTTCTGTACTGATTTCTGCTTCAATCCCAGGGTGTCAGTTCTTGTGCTTCTGTATACCCCAAATAGCCGTTCTTTTTTGTTGCTGAAGTGAATAGAAAGAAATCATTGTGAAATCCACATTCTTTCTGTACTTATTTCTGCTTCAATCCCAGGGTGTCAGTTCTTGTGCTTCTGTATACCCCAAATAGCCGTTCTTTTTTGTTGCTGAAGTGAATAGGAAGAAATAATTGTGAATCCACATACTTTCTGTACTGATTTCTGCTTCAATCCCAGGGTGTCAGTTCTTGTGCTTCTGTATACCCCAAATATCAGTTCTTTATTGTTGATGAAGTGAATAGGAAGAAATCATTGTTAAAGCCACATACTTTCTGTACTGATTTCTGCTTCAATCTCAGGGTGTCAGTTCTTGTGTTTCTGTATAAATCAAATAGCAGTTCATTTTTGTTGCTGAAGTGAATAGGAAGAAATCATTGTAAAATCCACATACTTTCTGTAGTGATTTCTGCTTCAATCCCAGGGTGTCAGTTCTTGTGCTTCTGTATACCCCAAATAGCCGTTTTTTTTGTTGCTGAAGTGAAATGGAAGAAATCATTGTGAAATCCACATTCTTTCTGTATTGATTTCTGCTTTAATCCCAGGGTGTCAGTTCTTGTGCTTCCGTATACTTTAAATAGCCGTTCTTTTTTGTTGCTGAAATGAATAGGAAGAAATCGGTGTAAAAACCACATATTTTCTGTACTCATTTCCGCTCGAATCCCAGGGTGCCCATTTTGGTGGATCTGTATAACGCAAATTCCAATACTTTATGTAACTAAAGTTCAGAGCAAGATTTACTTAGGTCACCCAATTCCTCAAATATAAAATCTAACAACCCCAGCCATGAGTCCGTGGGTTCGTCAGATACAACAATTAGTTGGCATGGCCCAGGAGCAGGTCAGTGGCCCTAACCTGTCCTCAACCAGCCTCTGTCGTGTTTATTTCCCTCAGCCAGAGAGCTACTAGGTGGTCTGGGCACAGCGCTACTATTCAGCGAGGATGAAGTGTTTGAGGACAGTCAGCAGCTGCTGTCGTTTTTGCTCTCGACCACCCCATGCCTGTCTTGCTGTCTTGTGAAGCCACAGCAAATTTAAAAATTTTTATATCCTATATGGGCATAACTGTACTATCACCCTTCGTCTTTCTGATGACCTCAATAATTATTTCAGCGCTTATTGCGCACTCTGCTTTTAAATTCCCACTCACCCGCCACTTATCCTTAAACCTATTAAGAACCTATGCCTATTTATTCACCATTTGATTTTATTGTACTAAAAGGTCTTTTGTAAAAGGAGGTCTTTTTGGGCGAGTCACCGTCTTAGAGACAGGGGCTGGATTGGCGAATAAGGCTTGCCTGGCAGCGGAGCGCCCAGCTCCATCCAAGATCCAAACTAACATAGTTTTAACTGCAGCACCTTAATCTACTATAGTCATCGCCTCCATTACATGGTCCCCTTATCAAACGAGCTGTGTCGGCAGAATATTGGTGTTGTTTCAGTGCTCCTCATCAACTTTTACTTTTGTACGGCCACCATGCGTGGTAATCCACAAAAAATATACTGGCAAAACTTTTATCATTTACCAATTATTTGCAGCGCTTTTTGCTCACCTCCTTTGGTTCCTCCTGACACCCATTGTATGCAAGCCATGAGTCCATTTGGGTGGGTATGTTGCTAAGAAACTCCTAGCCTGCCGCTGCTGCCGCTGCCTCCTGCATAGTCCCCCTATAGTGTCAGGGTCAAGTATGATGTTTAGTGCTAGCCTCATTCGCTTCAATCTGTCATTGCCATGCTGTTGCCCATACTTTTGGCCATTAATGGGCGATAAGCAGCTCAGAGGCATTCTATGCATGCTGCCCTGCTGTTCATGTCAGTTCGTTGGTGTTCATCTTTTCTGGAGGTCCAGGTGGCTTGGCCAAGCTTCCCTGAGCAGATAAGTGTCCCCTGAAAAGCTCGAGTCTACCATTGACTCAAATGGGGCTCCTTATTCGAGACGAGCCACTCGAGCATCGGAAAAGTTCGTCCGAATAACGAGTACACGCGCATTTAGTGCTCGCTCCGACTTTCAATAAGTTTGTGCGTTTATTTACAAAAGAAAAAAAATTTATTTTTTTGAAAATTTGCCATTTCGAAATCAAAATCACGCGGTTTCGGGCAGATAGAATTTACCACTTAAAAAAAAATTAGTGCTGAATAACATTCCAATGTCTACTGTTACATTTCATAATTTTTGAAATTCTGGAAATTATTGTTGACGTACACGGGCTTAAAATAGATTATCGATTTTTCCGTACTTTCAGAATTTACATTTTGGGAAAATAAATACTGTGTTGAATGAAATTTGTCATATTTAGCATGTAAACACCAACCCTTTACAAAACCCATTTTCACATCCACCCTCAAACATCAGAATTCGCTTTTAGGAAAGATTGGAACCCCTTGAGTATTCAAGTAATGAATATCAAAAATGGAGATGAAATTGTAGAAAATTTGACACATTTCCAAAAGATAAAAAACAAAACAACACCATGCAGAAGGGAAGGAGGGACCTGCAACTGCCAAGATTTAGGTTCCTCACTGGCCCCATTTGCAGCTTAAACATTTCGCTTTTTCGTTTTGGGGCCATGTGATAGGATTATTTTGCGGGACGAGAGCTTTTCAGTGTTACCATTTTGGGGGTTGTTCTCCTATGTTGAAATTTAGAACTTTTTTGGGTCATGAGTAGCACAGCATCAATTCTGTACGGGATTTTTCACTGTTTTTTTAATGTTTCACCGTTAAAGCTGTAAATTAATCATGTTATCTTTATTCTATGGGTCTATGTATAGGGATACCAGACTTGAATATTTTATCCTATGTTTTACTAAATTTCCCAAATAAAAACCCTAATGTGGGGAAAAACCTATCATTTTGCATCTTGTCTTTCCAAGTGAGCATAACATTTTTACTTTTTTGGAGACAGAGCTGGGTGATGGCTTGTTTTTGCGGGGGATATGTGCGCGACATCAGTATATTCTGGAGTACATATGTTTTGTTGATCACTGTTTATTGCATTTTGGGGATTAAAACGGTAAAAATCATAATTTAGGCAGCTTTTAAAGTTTTTTTTACGTGCGTTCATCGTGCGGGTTCAAAATTATTTCACTTATTATACGGATTGTAACGGATGCAGTGATACTATATATGTGGGGTTTGTGTCATGATTTACACTTTTTGAGGTATATGTCTTTTTATAGTTTGGGGCTATGGCATTTTATAGTTATAAACTTATTTTATGAATTACATTTTTTTTTAACTTTTTACTAGTTTCAGCAATAGGACATGAACAAGCAATCATGTGATGCTTGTTCATGAAAATACTATGCAATAGTGATGTTTGCAGGGTATTAGCGTGTCAGCCTATGCACATGCTAGGCTGACACTGTGCCTGTAAGATGAGTCACTGATGCCCAACTTAATGGCACTGCCTTGAGGATCTCTGGGGTCCAGATCAGACCCCAGGGTTGCCATAGAAACGATCGGCGCCCCCACACAAAGGGCGCGGGGTGCGATGTGGGGGAAAGGGGACCCCGCAAAGTCAAGTTAAATGCCGCGGTCACGCTGACCGCCGGAATTAAATGGGCTAAACACCGCGATTGGAACCAATCGACCCCGGGTGTTAAGCCTGTGATGTGTCAGCGGTAGACGACCATTGACCTCCCGCGACCACGATGCCGGCTTGCTCCGTGTGCAGAAAACGAACCGGCTTGTCGTCGCACCGTAGCCCTTATGGTGCTGAGCAATATACGTAGAGGCCCACCGAGACGTAGAGATATGGCGTGAGCGTAATGGTTAAATGTATAAACAATTGGGTTCCTCATGGTATGTGAGAAGAATAACAAAATCCTGTAGAGAGGGTGATCGATTCTAATGATTCTTACTTTGGTTAGAAATTTCAGGAAAATTCAATCGTCACAAGCCAAAGTTTATGGTGGTTGATTTTTTTTCCTTTTATTAGTACAACGTGTTAATGGGCAGACAAATCACCCGACTATAAAAGAGGCAGACCTTTTCTAATCTCGGCACTCACACTGCATGTGCTGCACTGTAGCGTCCAGCTGGCTTCATGTACTGTGCTGTTGGATTTTACTCCAAGGGTGTCCGTTTTGGGGATCTGGTATACCCCAAATAGCGTTCTTTTTGTTTCTGAAGTGAATAGGAGGAAATCATTGTGAAACCACATACTTTCTGTACTGATTTCTGCTTCAATCCAGGGTGTCAGTTCTTGTGCTTCTGTATTACCCCAAATAGCCGTTCTTTTTGGTGCTGAGGTGAAGTGAGAAGAAATAATTGTGAATCCACATACTTTTGTATGATTTCTGCTTCAACCCAGGGTGTCAGTTCTTGTGTTCTGTATACCCAAATATCAGTTCTTTTGTTGATGAGTGAATAGGAAGAAATCATTGTTAAAAGCCACATACTTCTGTACTGATTTGCTTCAATTCAGGGTGTCAGTTCTTGTGTTTCTGTATAAACAAAATAGCAGTTCATTTTTGTTGCTGAAGTGAAGGAAGAAATCATGTAAAATCCACATATTTCGTAGTGATTTCTGCTTCAATCCCAGGGTGTCAGTTCTGTGCTTTGTAGACCCCAAATAGCGGTTTTTTTGTTGCTGAAGTGAAATGGAAGAAATCATTGTGAAATCCACATTTTCTGTATTGATTTTCGCTTAATCCCAGGGTGTCAGTTCTTGTGCTTCCGTATACTTTAAATACCGTTCTTTTTGTTGCTGAAATGAATAGGAAGAAATCGGTGTAAAAACACACATATGTTGTACTCATTTCCTCTGAATCCCAGGTGTGCCATTTGGTGGATCTGTATAACGCAAATTCCAATACTTTAGGTAACTAAAGTTCAGAGCAAGACTTACGTGTAAAATCACGTTCTTTACGAGGGATTTCGCTCCAATTGCAGGGGGTCCGTTGTGGGTATCTGTATAACCCAAATTCCAATACTTTTTTGTTAGTAAAGTTGAGAGCAACAAATAAGTTTCAAATCCACGTAGTTGATTAACCACTATGTCAAACAGAAAGGTGGCAGGTGGAGCAAGCAGAGGTTGCAGCACAGTTAGGGGACGTGCAGCAGGCTGACTTGTGAGTCCAGAACTGCCGTTGTATCTAGCGGAGTGTGTTGATCAACCATCCGAAGGTTGTTGAGTGGTTTGGCTAGGTCATCCAATTCCCTAAATATAAAACTTAACAACCCAGCCATGAGTCCGTGGGTTCGTCAGATACAACAATTAGTTGGCAGGCCCAGGAGCAGGTCAGTGGGCCCTAACCTGTCCTCAACCAGCCTCTGTGTGTTATTCCCTCAGCCAGAAGAGCTACTAGGTGGTTGGGCACAGCGCTACTATCAGCGAGGATGAAGTGTTTGAGGACAGTCAGCAGCGCTGGCAGTGAAGAGATGGGGCAGGAATCCTCTGCTTCGTGCAGTAGCAGGCTGTGCATACTGACACTGTTGAGGAGTAGCAGTGACAGGGAGATGCAAATTGATGATGACGCAGCCGATCACACTTGGAGCAGGTGTAGCAAGGGATTCATTATCGTCGGACCAAGAGTGTGTCAGCTTGCACGTTAGGGCGGAGGCACGAGCAGGCAGCAAGTCGGTACTGTGGCCGTGAGTCAGCAAGGTGGCAGCAGTGTGAGCATGGGAGCCAAACGGCCACATGGTACAAACCCTGCTTTGGAGGTCCATGTAAGCTGTGGTACAGGGGCTCAGCAAGGCAGTGGCATTAGTAGTCGTTCAGTGCATTGTGTTGGCAGTAAAATCACCACCTCAACGGTGTGTCAGTGTTTTGTTAAGACACCAGAGGAGCTGAGCGTGTGTATATGTAGAATCTGCGGGCAGAAAGTGAAGCATGGCCATGGAGCTAACGTTGGCACCACGGCCCTGCGTCAACACATTCAGCATCACCATCCAATGGCCTAAAAGAAATGTGGAACAGATGTGGAGGCCCATCCTGCTGCCGCAGCAACAGCAGCAGAACCTAGTGGCACACATTCCATTGCCAAAGGGAGCTGTTTTTCTTTGAAATCATCTCCCGGTCAAGATGCTCCAGCTCCTCGCTACGCATGGCGCCAGCAGTCATTGAAAGAGGCAATTACAAAGAGACAACTATATGCATCCAGCCATCCTAAAGTGCAAAAGCTGACCGTGCTCTTGTCCAAGTTGTTGGTACTGCAGTCCTTCCCTTTCCAAGTCGTGGACTATGCACCCTTCAGAGAACTAATGGTTGTGCCGAACCAAGGTAGAAAGTTTTAAGGCACACTTCAGCCTTACTTTCAAAGCCAAGCACACCCTCCTCGAGTTGCAGCGTCAGAACGGCAAAAAAATCGAATAGAATAAAATTTCAATTACATCTTCCAGCAATATTGAAAATATACAAGATGGTGAAATGAAATCCTTCAGCAGAAGAATATTATTAAACTAATTATGGCATGGATTAACTAGAAGAAGATAGGTGGGCATATAATTAATTTTTTTCTCTCTCCACTCTTGCTTTTGTGTGCCATTTTGATTAGGTCCTTCACCTGTAGCCAGTAAGCAGGAAGAGAAATAGGCAAAAAAGAAAGCATCAGTAGGGGTTAAAAGAAGAGTTACGGAAAGTATGTCAAGATCCATCTGGGGAAATAGAAAGGGTGGGAGGAAGAGATTTTTCAGGAGGAAGAGGTGGGAGGGCAAGGAAGGGATCAAACTTGTAGCCATTGTCTTACCAATGTCAATATAATATGTATTTAACCCCTTAAGGTCGCAGCCATTTTGTAGCTTAAGGCTCAGTCCCATTTTTTGGATTCTGACTTGCGTCTCTTTATTTGGTTAAAACTTTTGAACACTGTTACTTATCAAAGTGATTTTAAGAGTTTTTTCTCAACGTGTTGTACTTCATTTTAGTGGTAAATTTTGGCTGATAAGTAGAGATGAGCGAACATACTCGTCCGAGCTTGATGCTCGTTCGAACATTAGCGTACTCGTAACTGCTCGTTGCTCGGACGAATACTTTGCCTGCTGTCGTTTTTGCTCTCGACCACCCCATGCCTGTCTTGCTGTCTTGTGAAGCCACAGCAAATTTAAAAATTTTTATATCCTATATGGGCATAACTGTACTATCACCCTTCGTCTTTCTGATGACCTCAATAATTATTTCAGCGCTTATTGCGCACTCTGCTTTTAAATTCCCACTCACCCGCCACTTATCCTTAAACCTATTAAGAACCTATGCCTATTTATTCACCATTTGATTTTATTGTACTAAAAGGTCTTTTGTAAAAGGAGGTCTTTTTGGGCGAGTCACCGTCTTAGAGAAGGGGCTTGGATTGGCGAATAAGGCTTTCGCCTGGGCAGCGGAGCGCCCGCTCCATCCAAGATCCACAACAACATAGTTTTAACTGCAGCACCTTAATCTATACTAGTCAAGCTCCATTACATGGTCCCCTTTCAAACGAGTGTGTCGGCAGAATATTGGTGTTGTTTCATGCTCTCATCAAACTTGTTACTTTGTCGCCACCTGCGGGGTAATCCACAAAAATATACTGGCAAACTTTTATCATTTACCAATTGATTTGAGCGCTTTTTGCCACACTCCTTTGGTTCCTCTCTGCACCCATGGTTAAGCTGAGTCCATTTGGGTTGGGTATGTTGCTAAGAAACTCTCTAGCCTGCCGCTGCTGCCGCTGCCTCCTGCATGTCCCCTCTATAGTGTCAGGGTCAATATGATGTTTTAGTGCTAGCCTCATTCGCTTCAATCGTCATTGCCATGCTGTTGCCCTACTTTTGGCATTAATGGTGCGATTAAGCAGCTCAGAGGCATCTATGCATGCTGCCCCTGCTGTTTCATGTCATTCTGTGGTGTTCATCCTTTCTGGAGGTCCAGGGGCTTGGCCAAGCTTCCTGAGCAAGACCTAGGTCCCCTGAAAAATGCTCGAGTTCTCCATTGACGTCAAATGGGGCTCTTATTCAGAAGACGAGCACTCGAGCATCGGGAAAAGTCGTCCGAATAACGAGTACCGCAGCATTTTAGTGCTCGCTCCTTTAAATGAAGTTTGTGCGTTTATTTACAAAAGAAAAAAAATTTATTTTTTTGACAAAATTTGCCCATTTTCGAATCAAAATATCGCGTTTCGGGCAGATAGTATTTACCACTAAAAAAATTAAAGTGCTGAATTAACATTCCCATATGTCACTTTACATTTTCATAATTTTTGAAATTCTGGAAATTTGATTTTGACCGTACGTGGCTTAAAATAGATTTATCGATTTTTCCGTACTTTCAGGAATTTACATTTGGGAATATAAATGACTGTTTGAATGAAATTTTACATATTTAGCATTAAACACCAACCCTTTACAAAACCATTTTCCACATCGCACCCCTCAAAATATCAGAATTGCTTTTAGGAAGATTGTGAACCCCTTGAGATTCATAGTAATGAATATCAAAAATGGAGAGAAATTGTAGAAATTTACACATTTCCAAAAGATAAAAAACAAAACAACACCATGCAGAAGGGAAGGAGGGACCTGCAACTGCCAAGATTTAGGTTCCTCACTGGCCCCATTTGCAGCTTAAACATTTCGCTTTTTCGTTTTGGGGCCATGTGATAGGATTATTTTGCGGGACGAGAGCTTTTCAGTGTTACCATTTTGGGGGTTGTTCTCCTATGTTGAAATTTAGAACTTTTTTGAGGTCATGAGTAGAACAGCATCAATTCTGTACGGGATTTTTCACTTTTTTTTTAATGTTTCACCGTTAAAGCTGTAAATTAATCATGTTATCTTTATTCTATGGGTCTATGATAGGGATACCAGACTTGAATATTTTATCCTATGTTTTACTAAATTTCCCAAATAAAAACCCTAATGTGGGGAAAAACCTATCATTTTGCATCTTGTCTTTCCAAGTGAGCATAACATTTTTACTTTTTTGGAGACAGAGCTGGGTGATGGCTTGTTTTTGCGGGGGATATGTGCGCGTCATTCAGTATATTCTGGAGTACATATGTTTTGTTGATCACTGTTTATTGCATTTTGGGGATTAAAACGGTAAAAATCATAACTTCAGGCAGCTTTTAAAGTTTTTTTTACGTGCGTTCATCGTGCGGGTTCAAAATTATTTCACTTATTATACGGATTGTAACGGATGCAGTGATACTATATATGTGGGGTTTGTGTCATGATTTACACTTTTTGAGGTATATGTCTTTTTATAGTTTGGGGCTATGGCATTTTATAGTTATAAACTTATTTTATGAATTACATTTTTTTTTACTTTTTACTAGTTTCAGCAATAGGACATGAACAAGCAATCATGTGATTGCTGTTCATGAAAATTACTATGCAATAGTGATGTATTGCAGGTATTAGCAGTGTCAGCCTATGACACATGCTAGGCTGACACTGTGCCTGTAAGTGACGTCATGATGCCAACTTAATGGCACTGCCTTGAGGATCTCTGGGGTCAGATCAGACCCCAGGGTTGCCATAGCAAACGATCGGCGCCCCCACACAAAGGGCGCGGGGTGCGATCGTGGGGGAAAGGGGGACCCCGCAAAGTCAAGTTAAATGCCGCGGTCACGCTGACCGCCGGAATTAAATGGGCTAAACACCGCGGATTGGAACCCAATCGACCCCGGGTGTTAACCTGTGATGTCAGCGGTAGACGACCATTGACCTCCCCGCGACCACGATGCCGGCTTGGCTCCGTGTGCAGAAAACGAACCGGCTTGTCGTCGCACCGTAGCCCTTATGGTGCTGAGCAATAAGTAGAGGCCCACGAGCGTAGAGATATGGGTGGAGCGTAATGGTTAAATGTATACACAATTGGGTTCCATATGGTATGTGAGAAGAATAACAAAATCCTGTAGAGAGGGTGATGATTCTAATGATTCTTACTTTGGTTAGAAATTTCAGGAAAATTCAAGTCGTCACAAAGCCAAAGTTATGGTGGATTGTTTTTTTTCCTCTTTATTAGTACAACGTGTTAATGGGCAGACAAATCACCCGACTATAAAAGAGGCAGACCATTTTCTAATCTCGGCACTCAACACTGCATGTGCTGACTGTAGCGTCCAGCTGGCTTCATGTACTGTGCTGTTGGATTTTTACTCCAAGGGTGTCCGTTTTGGGGGATCTGGTATACCCCAAATAGCGTTCTTTTTGTTTCTGAAGTGGAATAGGAGGAAATCATTGTGAAATCCACATACTTTCTGTACTGATTTTGCTTCAATCCAGGGTGTCAGTTCTTGTGCTTCTGTATTACCCCAAAAGCCGTTCTTTTGGTGCTGACGGTGAATGAAGAAGAAATAATTGTGAATCCACATACTTTCTGTACATGATTTCTGCTTCAACCCAGGGTGTCAGTTCTTGTGTTCTGTATACCCAAAATATCAGTTCTTTTGTTGATGAGTGAATAGGAAGAAATCATTGTTAAAGCCACATACTTTCTGTACTGATTCTGCTTCAATTCAGGGTGTCAGTTCTTGTGTTTCGTATAAACAAATAGCAGTTCATTTTTGTTGCTGAGTGAAGGAAAGAAATCATTGTAAAATCCACATATTTCTGTAGTGATTTCTGCTTCACATCCCAGGGTGTCAGTTTCTGTGCTTTCGTAGACCCCAAATAGCGGTTTTTTGTTGCTGAAGTGAAATGGAAGAAATCATTGTGAAATCCACATTCTTCTGTATTTGATTTCGCTTTAATCCCAGGGTGTCAGTTCTTGTGCTTCCGATACTTTAAAATAGCCGTTCTTTTTGTTGCTGAAATGAATAGAGAAGAAATCGGTGTAAAAACACACATATGTTGTACTCATTTCGCTCGAATCCCAGGTGTGCCATTTGGTGGATCTGTATAACGCAAAATTCCAATACTTTAGTAACTAAAGTTCAGAGCAAGACTTACGTGTAAATCACGTTCTTTACGAGGGATTTCGCTCCAATTGCAGGGGGTCCGTTGTGGTGTATCTGTATAACCACAAATCCAATACTTTTTTGTTAGTAAAGTTGAGAGCAACAAATAAGTTTCAAATCCACGTAGTTGATTAACCACTATGTCAAACAGAAAGGTGGCAGGTGGAGCAAGCAGAGGTTGCAGCACAGTTAGGGGACGTCGCAGCAGGGCTGACTCTGTGAGTCCAGAACTGCCGTTGTCATCTAGCGGCAGTGTGTTGATCAACCATCCGAAGGTTGTTGAGTGGTTGGCTAGGTCATCCAATTCCTCAAATATAAAATCTAACAACCCCAGCCATGAGTCCGTGGGTTCGTCAGATACAACAATTAGTTGGAAGGCCCAGGAGCAGGTCAGTGGCCCTAACCTGTCTCAACCAGCCTCTGTGTGTTATTTCCCTCCAGCCAGAAGAGCTACTAGGTGGGTTGGGCACAGCGCTACTATTCAGCGAGGATGAAGTGTTTGAGGACAGTCAGCAGCTGCTGGCGTGAAGAGATGGGGCAGGACATCCTCTGCTTCGTGCAGTTAGCAGGCTGTGCATACTGACAATGTTGGGAGTAGCAGTGACAGGGAGATGCAAATTGATGATGACGCAGCCGATCACACTTGGAAGCCAGGTGTAGCAAGGGATTCATTATCGTCGGACCAAGAGTGTGTCAGCTTGCACGTTAGGCAGCAGAGCAGGCAGCAAGTCGGTACTGTGGCCGTGAGTCAGCAAGGTGGCAGCAGTTGTGTGAGCATGGGAGCCAAACGGCCACTGGGTACAAACCCTGCTTGGAGGTCATGTAAGCTGTGGGGACAGGGGCTCAGCGAGGCAGTGGCATTATAGTCGTGCAGTGCATGTGTTGGCAAGTAAAATACCACCTCAACGTGTTGTGTCAGTGTTTTGTTAAGACACCAGAGGAGTGAGCTGTGTGTATATGTAGAATCTGCGGGCGGCAGAGAAAGTGAAGCATGGCCATGGAGCTAACGTTGGCACCCGGCCTGCGTCAACACATTCAGCATTCACCATCCAATGGCCTAAAGAAATGTGGAACAGATGTGGAGGCCCATCCTGCTGCCGCAGCAACAGCAGCAGAACCTAGTGGCACAACATTCCATTGCGAAGGGAGCTGTTTTCTTTGAAATCATTCCCGGTCAAGATGCTCCAGCTCCTCGCTAGCATGGCGCCAGCCAGTCATTGAAGAGGCAATTACAAAGAGACAAACTATATGCATCCAGCCATCTAAAGTGCAGAAGCTGACCGTTGTCTGTTCCAAGTTGTTGGTACTGCAGTCCTTCCCTTCAGTCGTGGACTCTGCACCCTCAGAGAACTAATGGTTGTGCCGAACCAAGGTAGAAAGTTCCAAGGCACATCAGCCTTACTTTCAAAGCCAAGCACACCCACCTCGAGTTGCAGCGTCAGAACGGCCTACCCCAACATCGTCTGATATGCAGTGCCTGCCCTTCAACAATATGTACAACAGAAGGTGGGCCAGTCCTTGAGCTTATCAGTTTCTTCCAAAGTGCACGGCAGTGCGGATGTGTGGAGCTGTAACTATGGTCAGGGCCAGTACATGTCCTTTACAGCCCACTGTGTGAATGTGCTTTCCGCCCAGCCACACCAACAACTTCCACAATAGATGGCGCTTTCTCCTCCCCATTGTCAAACTGCTGCTCCTGTGCCAGTGTCCGCCTCCTCCTCCACCACCACCTCAGCCTCCACAAGTGCTGCCCCATCATACCACATGTGCAGGGCACAGCTGTGTTACGCAGTTCTACACCTGTTTTGCCTGGGCAAACAAAGTCATACAGGGGAGGAACTGCTCCGCGCCATGCAAGAAGAAATCAATGTGTGGCTTTCTCCGTGACAACTAAAAATCGGAACCATGCTGCTTTGCCTAACTAGTGACAGCCGAATATTCAATATCCATCATAGGTTAGACTTTTGGCTCTCCACCCTCTTGGACCCTCGCTACCGGTCAAAAATGGGTTACTTTTTTCCAGCTGCTGAGAGGGAGGAACAACTGGTACACTATAGAGAAATACTGTGCACACAGTTGGCCGCTGCCTATGTGCGCCATTGTCCATCCTCTGTCTGGTCTGACCGGGGTATTCGTGGCAGTCATTGCTCACATACTACTGCCATGGCTGCTGTGGGGAACTGTGGGGGTAGGAGCAGTAGCAGCTCCATCAGCAGCAGCTTAAAGGGGTTCTCAAGAGGTGGAAAAACATAACTGCAGTCTTCCAAAAACAGCACCACACCTGACCATGGTTACTGCCAGTACTGCAGCTCAGCTGTATAGAAATGAATGGAGCTTAGTTGCAATACCACACACTACCCATGGTCAGGTGAGGCACTGTTTTTGGAAGACTGCAGCCATTTTTTTCCACCTCCAGTGATCCCCTTTAAGTCTGAATTCCTTATTGAGCAACTTCCTTCACCCGCCTAGTGAGGAGGGTAGCCGCCACCAGCAGCAGCAGGACATGAAGCAGACCCTGCACCAAAAGGTGGTGGCCTACTTAGACAGCACTTTAGCACCTCAGGTAAAGGATCCCATGGACTACTGAGCAGCCAACCTTGATGTGTGGTCGCAACAAGCGGAGTTTGCAGTAGAGAAGCTACCCTGTCCGGCCAGTAGTGTGGCATCAGAGCGGGTGTTCAGTGTGGCAGGGGCCATTGTTACCCTAAGGAGAACTCGCCTCAGCCACTATTCTGATGCTGCCACTCGCCTGATGCCACACATCAGCTGCCAGTCGCTCCATCTGCCTCCTACCATCTTTACCAGGGACTGGAATTGTCCACCACCTCCACACTATATCATGTGCCACTCTGTGGGCTCCTGCTGCTGCTGAAGCCACCTCCAGACTCTATCATTGCTACCATGTTGCCGCCACCTCCACACCTCTGACCTCATGCTGCTGCTGGTGCCACCTTTGCAGTTTTTTTTTGGCAAAGACCAGATATTTTCAGGAAAACTGTAATGTATTATGAATGTGGCATCTCTAATCTTCAAATTTAAATGGAAAATTTCAACTTCGAATTCATTTCAAACTTCGTCATTGTGCCACAATGTGGTCTCCTCTGCTGTGGGCTATGTGGGCTCCTGTTGCTGCTGCTGATGCCACCTTCACACTATATCATTGTGCCACTCTGAGGGTTACCATGTTGCCGTCACCTCCACACCCCTGACCTCATGCTGCTGCTGCCACCTTTGCAGTTCTTTTTTGGCAAAGGCCTGATATTTTCAGGAAAACTGTAATGCATTATGAATGTGGTGTCTCTAATTTTCACATTTAAATGGAAAATTTCAACTTCAAATTAATTTCAAACTTTGCCATTGTGCCACAATGTGGCCTCCTCTGCTGTTGGCTATGTGGGCTCCTGCTGCTGCTGCCACCTCCACATTCTATCATTGGGCCACTCTGTGGCTTTCCCTGTTACTGCCACCATGTTGCTGCCACCTGTGGGCCCCTGCTGCCGCCACCTCCACACTCTACCATTGTGCCACTCTGTGGCTTTCCATGTTGCTGCCACCTGTGGGCTCCTGCTGCTGCTTCTGCTGCCACCACCTCAACACTCTTATCATTGTGCCACTTTGTGGCCTCCTGCTGCTGCTGCCACCTCCAAGCTCTGTCATTGTGCCACTCTGCGGCCTACTCATGCTGCTGCCAACTGACCGCTGTCTCCCTGGAACACCCTGTGATTTTCATAATGCTGTTTTCACCCTCCATCGCTCTATGACGTTGCCACTATGTTTAGTTTCCACCTTCATTTCATCTGTTAGAAGGAATGAAAAGCCCCATGATTGATAGCCAAAAGCAGGAGTGTATACAGAACACAAGGACATGCAAATATCCCATTTACTGGTCACCTCTGTTTTGGATCCACTCCTGTTTAGTTTTGGCTTTAGCAATACTGATGATGGATTATTGACCAATTGAAAGCGGACACTGACGGACGAAATGAAGGGAAAAATGATCAATGACGTCAATGCAGAATTATTGCCGACAACCTCTCCACTCTTTTGGGGGGTTTCTACATGTATCAGGGTTTAACAGAACAGGTTCTGTTTCTGCAGATTTCTGCATGGGGCCCCCTTCCCCCTTAGGGTGCAGTCACACGTTGCAGTTAAAACTGCATCGCAATCAGTTTTCATCGCAATCAGTTTTGAAGTGATGTTAGGTGCGGTTTTGTTAATTTAACAGGTGAAAGACATGAACTGAATGATTTAATTTGATTTTGAAGGGGAATCTTGTTCCACAAATGACTTTCACTTGTTAAATTAACAATACTGCACCTAAAACCACCTCAAAACTGATTGCGATGCAGTTTTAACTGCAACGTGTGACCGCACCCTGAAAAATATTCATACATACACACACTTTTGTATAATCACACACATTTATACACTTAAATACACACATAACATTCTACACTCACTTTTATATACTCGTACACACATACATATGTATAAGTAAACCCTCACATGCACACATTTATGTACTCATATATACATTTATACACTATATACATTTATACACTATACAGTATATACAAACTCATACAGTATATATGCAAAGTTGCAAATATACTGTTTATATACATACATATTGCATACATACATCATATTCTTTTACATCGGTATTTACCCAATGTGTATACACATACATGCAGTATAAAAACACCATATATACACATACAGCATATTCACACATACATACGGTATATACAGTGTATACACAAATAATGCATATACATGCAGCATACACACATACATACAGTATATACAGCATATACACACATACAGCATATAACCACACATACAGTATATATAGCATATACACATAGTATATACAGCAATACAAGCGTACACATATACTGCGTATACATGCAGAATATACACATACACACATACATACAGCACATACATACAGGATATACTGTACAGCAAATACACACATACAGAACATACATACATACAGCGCATACATACAGGATATACTATACAGCAAAAACACACATACAGCATACATTCATATAGCTATACATACATATATAGGGACTTACATTTCTTACAGACCGGCTGCTGTGGCATCATACCAGCGCGTGGCTGTTTCTTCGGGCTGGTAGGTGGCTACGGCATTGTGCGGGCAGCCCCGGACGGTGAGGGCCGGCCACGCACACACACTGGGCCGGGAAGCCGCAGATGGTCAAGAATGCGCAGGCACGGATGGATTAGGACGGGCGGCCGTGGTTGGAGTTGGGCGGTGAGCGGCCGCCAATGTACTGAGCCGTTCGGGCAGCCATGGACGGAGTGGGTCGGACGGCCGCATATGGCCTAAGACGGGCATCCGCGGTTGGAGTAGGCCGGCAGGTGGCCACGGACCGAGCAGGCGAGCCCGGCCGGCAGGCCACAGATGAAATGGCCTGGCCATGCGGGGAGCTGTTGGAGCTGTTGGGGGAACTGGAACGCAGAAACACACAGGAGCACAGGAACACACAGGAATACAGGAATATAACAGGGGAGCTTTCTTTAAGGCATAGGCACATAGGTCCCGCAGGGAGTGTAGGAAGAGGCAGGCATAAGTAATTTTCTGAAAATGGCCAGCGCCAATTAATGGCTCACTGGTCCTTTAAATTTACTGAAGATGGCACTGTTTGGGTCGGCGCTGGATTGCAGTGAGGTGAATGACTCGCTGGGGGACCAGAGCAGCGCAGAGGGGCACGGGTGCACCCGCGACCCGGGAGACAAATATGTTTGCCGTAAATCTGAACACACCATCCTCACTGTCAAACATGGTGGTGGCAGCATCATGGTTTTGGCCTGATTTTCTTTAGCAGGAACAGGGAAGATGGTTAAAATTTATAGGAAGATGGATGGATCCAAATATAGGCCCATTCTGGAACAAAACCTGTTGGAGTCTGCAAATGGTGTGGGACTGAGCTATATCTTCCAACAAGACAATGATCCCAAACATAAAGCAAAATCTACAGTAGAATGTTTCACAAACATATCCATGTGCTAGAATGACCAACTCAAACTCCAGACCTGAATCCAATCGAGAATCTGTGGAAAGAGCTGAAAGCAGCTTTTTCCCAAAACTCTTCATCCAACCTCACTGAGCTCAAGCTGTTTTCCAAGAAAGAATGTGCAAGAGTTTCAGTCTCTCAATGTGCAAAACTGATATAAGAGATATACCTCAAGTGACTTGCAGCTTTAATCGCAGCAAAAGATGGCTCTACATAGCATTAACTTAAGGGGACCAAATAATATTGCACTTCCCACTGTTCAGTTTATTTTTTTTTACAAAAGTTTAAAATATCCAATACATTTTGTTCCATCTCACAATTGTGTCCCACTTCTTGTTCCTTCACCAAAATAATTATTATTTTATAGCTTTATGTGTAAAGCCTGAAATGTAGCAAAAAGTAGAAAAGTTCAAGGGGGCCAAATACTTTCACAAGGCACTGTATATCATAACCATACCATTCATGTGTACCATTTATTATCCAGTGTCACGTGGGACTTCAATGCTTGGTGCGTACCTGCAGCTGCGCAGTCGCCAGAACCTCTACCTCCATTTTAGAGAGACTGCATGCATGCATGGAAGGCACAGCTGCAACCAATCACAATGGTGACCAACAAAAAGTCACACAGTTCAGCACCAAGGATACAGGTAAGTAGTATATATCCCTAGAGTTTGTTGATATAGAAATTATGTAAAGTCCTTAGAATTAGAAGCGTTAACCTCAATATAGCTCTCAGCAGGAAAAAATGTTCAGTAACGAGTGGTTTTGATAAATTATCATTCATGTGTTTTTCATTTTTTTTTTGTAGAAATCTAAAATCATTTACATAGTGGCAGAGTAATGAAACTCTGCTGTTTCAACAACAAATGGTTTACACAAAGGTTTATATTCCAGTGGTTCAGACCCTGTATCTCTCAGATGGACCAGAAGTTTGAACATCAAAAATAACAGTAGGATCCATGTACTGTTTCAGAGTAGACCCCCAAGATCTCAAATAAAAATGAATATTCAAATTTTCCCATTTTTTTTGTTGTTAGCTTCTCGTAACAACATTAGGAATCACAAATTTGTTGCATCAAAGTACACTAAACAAAGTAGACCTCAACTAAGAAGAAACAACATAGGACACATATGAATATAGATAAAAAAAAGAACAAAAACACAAAATGAGTGCAGGTGTGAATGCCCTCCACAATAAAAAAACAGAACTAACAGACATTGGTATGTATAGAAAACATGTATACAAATGCATGTGTAATACACCCATTAAAAAGCTTGCATAGCCCTAGAATGCCTAACTGGGGCCTCGCAGGCCCGCTCTGTTTTCTTTTTACTGCAAGATAACTTTAGTTAGAATTCTGAAACTCTAGGTATTCCTCAGTTATATAGTTGTTAGTCATTTCCAGTTGTTCATAAATTTTTATGTTACAGGCATTTCGGTATAATAACTCTTTTTTGTGAATATCCCATATTCACATACCTGGGGCCTTTTAGGCTCCTACTAGGTTTACATGTGATCCTAAGTCTTTTTGTCTTTACTGTTGCTGGGGAAAACTTTGACTTAGTCTTTATGACCCTGCTGTTGCTGTGCAGAGATAAATTAGCCCCTATTGGCTTCATCTGGAATCTTTTTATCAAGAACTGTACTAATCATTACCATTCTAGTTAAAATGTGACAGTGGATGAGCAACTTCTTGCATTTAGGGGACGTTGCAAATTCATTCAGTATATGCCCAGCAAACCTTCTAAATGTGGTTTTAAAATTTTCTGGATGTGTGATGCTGCAAGCTATTACGGAATGAATGGTCTGATTTACTGTGGCAAAGATGTTGATGCTCCAGTCCAGAAGGACCCATGTTCTGATGTAGTAAAAACACTTGCTAAACCAATTTTCCATTCTGGAAAAAATATAACAATGGACATCTACTTTACCAGTTTAGAACAGGCCAATTTTTTGCTTCAGAAACAAATTACAATTCTTGGTACAATGAAGCAAAACCGCAGAGAAATTCCTCCAATCATGAAGCACAATCAACATCTTCAACTTTATGATTGTCGAACTTTATGATGAGTGTATTTGGCTTCTGTAATCAAGCGACAATGGTGTCTTATAAAGCTAAGAAAAAAAAATCGGTGATATTACTGAGTACAATGCACCATGATGGAAGTATAGAAACCAATAACAGGAAACGGAAACCCAAAATAATCTTGCATTATAATAAAAACAAAGGAGGAGTTGACAAGATGGACGAAATGATTGGAGAGTATAGGTGCAAGAGGCCGACAAAACATTGACCTATAGTTCTTTTTTATAATATGCTAGATGTGTCAGCCCTCAATACCTATATTGTTTATAGTGAGAACTTTGAAAAGGGATATTCCTGCAGCATGTTTACTGCAACTTTTATATAAAAAAAACTTTTAGACAAAAAAACGTTATAATAAAGAGTTATATTGCATGAGTAAATTGGGCGCTTTAAGCCCGTTCAGTTACTTTATTGGTTTTTTTTGCACAAAATGTTTTGAATTATTCACATCTTAGGATGCATTCTCACTAGCGCTGGTGTCTGCCAGGAGGTGATCCGTAATGGATATGATCTCTTGGTAACTCCAGTTACAACTTTTATATAAAAAAAAAACTTTTAGACAAAAAAAGTTATTATAAAGAGTTTTATTGCATGAGTAAATTGGGCGTTTTAAGCCCGTTCAGTTACTTTATTGGTTTTTTTTGCACAAAATGTTTTGAATTATTCACATCTTAGGATGCATTCTCACTAGCGCTGGTGTATGCCAGGAGGTGATCCGTAATGGATATGATCTCTTGGTAACTCCAGTTAAGGCTGCCGGAATGCCCGGATTCTACCAGCCTTGGCTGGGGACACCTGAAGGTCAGATCCATTACAGATCCCCTCCTGGCAGACACCAGCGCTGGTAGGAATGCATCCTTACTTTGCATTTTTCAAATAAACTTTGAAAAGTATTTTTATTTGAGTTATTCCATGTTATTTGCACATGGGCCTAAAAGGCCCCAGGTAAGTAAAAGTGTAGATTTCTATGGTCTAGGGATAGTGACTCTTGTGTTGATACGAGATAATGAAGACATATATAAGATAAATGTTTGAGAATACCTATATGAACGTGAATTAAATATGTGCATATAATAGTGAAATGGTATATATATACACACACATATAAACATACAAACTCAACTTATGTAGGTTTGTTCTTAAGTTGAGTTTGTATGTAAATCGGAACTGTATATTTTATCATTGTAATCCCAGCCAGAACTTTTTTGGTCTCTGTGACAATGATTCAGACAATGTGGATTAACACTAAAGCTTCATTACAGACACATTTGATAACTGTTATAGCTGTTTATTGTAGCTTAGGACTAAAGTAAAATAAATTACCAATATTAAGAGGTCCGTTTGTAACTATGGGTCGTATGTAAGTCGAGTGTTCTTAAGTAGGGGACCGCCTGTATGTATGTCTTTTCATTTGTAAAATCCTTTATAAAGTAATTCCTCACTGAGTCTCCATGGTGCTAACTATTGTGTTTTATATATTATTGCCTTAAATTGTGACTGACTTACTCATTGAGCATTGATTTTTCCTGACTGTTGCTTAAATTCTGATTTTGTCAAGTATGGCTTGGAATTGGATATTATTTGTCTTGTGATTTTGATTATCTTACACTTTTTCTTCACTACACACACACACACAAGTCAAATCAAGAATCCAAAGTCTAGAAGATCTAACTCTGGCAGGATCTAACATTGTAACACAGTACCATAGGACTGTGATCTTGCAGTGCATCTTCTAGATGCATCTCTTAAGGGAACAAACTGAATTATACCAAAATGCAGTATTATAGAACATGAACTTGCACTCCATCATTGTCAATTTCTGCCAACACTTTCACCTGATCTCACCATCACTTATTTCTCTCATCCTCAGCTTGTGCTTAACTTCAGTACCAGAAGCACCAGCCATCTCAATAGTTTTTATCTGCAACTTTCTTGTCTATTAGTAGGAATACATGCAACTTATTACCTGCTGTTTCTGGAGACTTCCTGACTCCTTTTCTGTCTTCTTTCCACCCACTTGTGAACACTTGGTAGCTATAACTAATTTGTCTTGGGTGTATAAATTGCTGACCATAGGTCTTCCAAACCTTGCTCATACACAGAGCATTTTCCTAATTGCATCTCTAAAGTGCACAAACTGATTATAGCAGAATTGAACCAGAAGTGAACAAAGGGACTGTCTAACTAAAATTACTAATCATTTATGCTTTCAAAATGTTATCTGAATAGCAAAGTCACACCATTACCTCTGTTCTCCATCGCCTACCTACTACAAATCATGTAGGCTTGCAATTGCACTAGGATGATGCAAGATGGCACTGCTTAGGTAGCTACCTGTGTATTGGATCCAGCTTTTGTAACCTGTATAGTGCTGTATCTCAGTGTTCTGTAACTATTTTTGTACACAACTAAGGAAATAGCAACATGTAAGAATGTGACTCTCTTAGTGTATGTATGTAACTGTAGTGTTAAGCCTTCACTTACTATGTGAAAAAAATTGCCAGGACACATTGTACAAAAGAATTTCCCAGGGAAGAATTTCCCCAAGGGGATCAATAAAGTTCTATTGTATCATAACTGTGAGAACATGCATGCAGTTACTGTACACTGCAAAACATGAGAAGATCACTAGTTTCTCCATATACCCATTAAGCTCACTAATCCCCATAGTTGACTAAATTTTTCAGAATCGCGCATCAATGATGCATATTGAGCGTTTGCACGCCGCTGGGAGACTGGGTTGGTAGTGTGAAAAATCCAATTTATTGATATATGTAAGCGAAGTTAAAAAATAAAAAAAAAACATATAAAAAGTTTTTGAATAATAGAACTACGTGTTTCACGCTCGGACTGAACGCTTCCACATGCTTCATCGTTGAACCAGATGAACTTTTTATATGTTTATTGTATTTGTTTTTTAACTTTGTGATAAATTGGATTTTTAACACTACGAACCCATTCTCCCAGCGCTATTCTGAAAAGTCTTGCCATTGGCGTCGTTTTCCAAAGAGGGAGAAGGATTGACCCCCGAAAGCGTTGCTGCAGGAAGACGCCAATGGAAAAAGCCACAATCGATTCCCATAGTTGTGCCTGCCAGCACAACTTTACCAGGATGGTAGTTATACTACCACTTTCATACCACAACATCTAATGATGCACTATAGGAGTGTCCCTTTCCTCTCCACTATTTTTCAGATATGGTTGACTACATGTTATAATTTCTGGAACTGTATATTTAAAAATAGTTTTTACAAATCTTAATGTGTTGTGGAAGCAGTAGCAGTAAAGATAACCCCCCACAAACCACACACGGTTTAAGATGTTGCTACTATACCAGCAATCGGTAACCAAACAGTATGGGGGTAATTTATCATACGCCGGCTCTCCTGCGCCACCATGTCCAGCCCCGTCTGCTCTCCAGATCGCACGTACATGCGCGGTGTCGCCGCAATGGAGTTGGAGGAGCGGTTGGGCGTTGAGGTGGGGTTGGGAAGGAGCTAGATACCAGTGCGGGGGGAAGTGACATCAGACGCCGAGCTATACTGAAACATATATAAGCTTACTACTTCTTGATATACAATATCCCCTGAGGAAGCTGTGAGGAAACAGCGATACGCGTGGGGTCAGATCCTATCAGCTACGTGGAAACATGGTGATATGCACCCTAATTACTTATACTTTGGCTACCATATGATACGATAATTAGGGGCTTATTTGCTATAATAATTTGCTTGACATTTGCACATTTGTTTGCACTTTGCCAGTCCATGTTTACAGACAGCCTGATTTTGTGGACTCCATGTGACTTTATTTTAGTAAGTGGAGACATACAACACACATTGGGTGTGTTTTTTAAGTGTGTTTAGTGTATATCAATAAAAATTTGGTTTTTATACTTCAAATACGGTAGTGGTTTTTTGACACCAGCTCTGTTCCGATATATTGAGGCGCCACCATGTGATGTGATGTGATGGAAATCAAATCAGCCAAAATACAAAATGAAAGACAGGTGGCTAAAGACAGCAAAACAAATCCCAAGAAATTTTTTAGGTATATCAATGCAAAAAAAAATGGGTCAGAACAGGTTGGACCCCTTTATTCTGAAAATGGGGCATCGGTGACTGGAGACCAAGAGAAGGCGGAGATACTTAATAGGTTTTTTAGCTCCGTTTATACAATAGAAGAGAGAACTTCTGACTTGGGTGGTGCCAGTGCGGGTCATGCACACTGTAATATAGTAGACTGGCTGAATGTAGGCATTATCCAATCTAAGCTCAATAAAATCAATGTGTACAAAGCTCCTGGACCAGATGGGTTACACCCCAGAATTCTTAAAGAACTCAGTTCTGTTATTGCTGTACCACTGTCTAAAATCTTCAGGGATTCCGTAATGTCTGGTGTGGTGCCAAGTGACTGGCGCAAGGCAAATGTGGTGCCAATATATAAAAAGGGCTCTAGAACTTCGCCTGGCAATTACAGGCCTGTAAGCTTAACTTCCATTGTGGGGAAAGTGTTGGAAGGGTTAGTAAAAGACTACATACTGGAGTATGTGACATCAAATAGAATAATAAGTGATAGCCAGCATGGGTTTACTAAGAATAGAAGTTGTCAAACTAACCTTATCTGCTTCTATGAAGAGGTGACCAGGTGCCTGGATGGAGGAGCAGCTGTGGATATTGTGTTCTTGGACTTTGCAAAGGCATTTGACACTGTCCCTCATAGACGCCTGATGGGTAAAATTAGGGCTATTGGTTTGGCAGAAATCATTTGCAATTGGATTGAAAACTGGCTGAAGGATCGTATCAGAGTGCCAGTCGGATCCCACGTGTGCATTGTCTGACGAAGGATTCATCTAAGGTCGTGTGCCCTATAACCAGCAGGTGTACTGCTGCGTGCGCCAGGAGGTCCTCTGGATTTCACCTCTTCTTCCCGTGCATGTAAGTGGCTTGATCTTTGCGACAAATTTAGTTGTTTTTAGAATTCTCTGCTCGTTTTTTCTGAATCCGTCGGGGTTGGCCGCATGGCCACGCGTCAGCCCTCCCGATTTCTGCCTTACAATAGACCGGCGGCGCATTGCCACCACGAAATCGACCCCGTTGCTCCAAAATCTGCCGGCGGGAATTCGGTCGTCAAACAGAAATAATCGGGAACTAGTAGACAATGCGTCCATCGTGAGCCCGTTAGTAATGAGCCCCAATGTGTTGAGGAAGCCCATGAATTGCCTGAAGAGATTGTCGAAGGATGAGAACATTCTGGCAGGGCGTAAATAAGACCGGACAGAACTGGTAGAGGCACAAAGTGGGACATCTTGGAGACCAACCGTTACCGCGAACCCAGAGTGACTGTACTTGGGATCCTAATAAGCCATGTGCTATGAGAATCCGACAGCGCGCAACTTGGTATCTCAATGTAGAACAGCATACCTGCTGGGCTGAGAACGTGATGGCTTGTTTACGGCATAGGAAGCGCAGAAACTCACAAATCTCGAGCGTCCTTGACAAGATCTCTGCAACCCCAGGGTGCCCAGCCCATGATGACAATGTCCCCAAGTTATAGCCTCTTCACAAAGAGCTGGTCAACATAGGTCTTGCCAGGAGGAAGCTTGCCGTAGTCCACAGGATCAGCACAACTCGAGTAGTTCCGAGGAATTATAATCCAAGAGCCGTTCTTCCCCAACAACACATAAGGCATAGAGAGAGGCATCATCTTTGACGTTCTCATCGGCTGGACGGAAGTGAGTCACGAAAGGTTGAACCGAAAAGAAGAGAGGACCAAGTAACCTGTCAAGGATAGAGACACTAAGAAGATTCAGACATACACAGGAGATTCTTGAGGTCTGTGTAGATCTAGACACACATGACAACTCCTTACGAAGAGAACTCAACCTTCCTCCAAGGCTGTCTTTAATGGCCGCAGTATTCCAATACCTATGGAATAATTCCTCTCTGGGGCTGAGAAGGTCTTAAGAAGAACCCAGCAGGTGAGGGTTCGACTTTGGGCCCCTTTCTTGGTTGAGAGAGGCTCCAGCGCCAAAGGATGATGCGTCAACCCTACTTGCAGAACTGTGTTTCTCAATATCTGGTCAGGGTCTGTTGAGAACGAAGCAAAGGCAAAAAGCAGACCTTCAACTGAGAGAAGCTTCTGTCAGCCACCGGATGCCCAAGTTTAGGATTGGCTTATCTCTTTGGTCAGAAAGAGCCACAATGGGAGATTCAAGGGGGGGAAGTGTGGGTATAAACTTACCCGGTAATAATTGGCGAAGCCCAGAATCTCTGTATGGCACAAGTCCTACTGGGCGAGGCCACTGAGACATCAGACAATTTAGTGGGTCAATCTGAAGGCCCTTGTCGAGAGGATGTACCCAGGAACAAGTACTCTTCTGGTAGAACTAGCACTTCTCGAGTATGGCGTAAAGGACATTGGCCCTTAAACCATCTGAGGACTTCTGAGGACTATGGTCTTAATTCAATGGACCGGGTGACCCACTCCTCCTATTGCCCACAAAGAGAAACCCTGCCACCACCTGAGAAAGAGGCCTGTCAGAATGAACCCCCTTTACAGTGTTCGTCTATTCACGAGGGCCCCTCACCTTGCGTCTCATAGCCAGTCAAGTTGGGTACAACAGACGCAACATACCGTTGGCGAGACGTTCCTGCAGCAGGCAAATGACAGTTGTAGGATTGTTTAGTGGCAAAGTCTACTCTGACTTCTACAAAAAGACTTGGCAATTCCAATATGAGTGGGGAAGGCCCACTAAGGGCTTGTGACAGAAGTTATGGTGAACACGGGACAAGTACCGCAAAACAGCGTGACTGGCATCTGCCCCCACCAGAGAACTTCACCCAGTATGCCAGTTGAGCTCAGAGCACGTCTTTGCAACCACGGGAGGCCCAGTAAACAGAAGATATTGGATTGGTACAGGGCAATAAGGAAGTCCTCTTTTTGTGCAAGTCCCCAACTTGTAGGCATAGTGGCTCTGTACGATACTGGACTGAGGATCTCTGAGTATCTGCCAATGACAGAAGCAATGACCACCAGCGGCTTCTCTAGATAACCACGGGAAATGATTGCTGGGAACCAAGGTAGCATCAACGAAGTCCCCCAGAGCCAGTCCCGGAAGGCTGAAGCTTGAACTGGAATGCTCGTTCCATAGCTGAGTAAGACTGAGACTTCCGAAGATTAGAGAGAGAAGCGTTCTGCATCTCTCAACTATACGGGACGCTTTTCCCAGGCCAAATTAGGTGCGTTGCGTTTTTCCGTGTTTGCTCAGTTGAAAAGGACACATCTTAATAAAGTGTCTGTGGCTGGCACAATACTCCTGCTTTGTCGGAACCCTCTTGAGTAGACAGCCGGCTCTATAGCTTATCGCATCGCTTCCCTCTACAGCTACAATGACAGGTGCTGAATTGGTCTTTGGAAGGCAGGAGCCAGGCATGGCAGACGTTGCACCTGTTCAAGACGCTGCTCTTCAGAACACTCAATAAACCAGATGTCAACTAGTGGCCAAGAGATAGACAGAACTCAGGGTAGATGGCAGGGTCAATTCACAGTGCGTCTTTAATTTGTTCCAGAAAGTCCCTTTTAAATGGTTGCGCCCAGGCTGCTTCATTCCAGGTTAGCTCAGAAGCCACAGGTACGGAACTGAACCACATAATCCCAAACTGCAACTGACGTTACCCTTTGACGAGTTCCGCACTGCGGTCTCAGCAGAAGAGCTGTGCAGTTCCTCAAAGACAGAACCGGAACTCAGGGGAAGAAGGATGTAACATTAGTTGTACCCGATCTTTTCTGTCCTAGAGGGGAGTATCCAAAGCCAGCCCATTCCAGAGAGAAGGCTTGTGATGAAAGCTACCTTAGACTGTTCCTTGATGAACTGTGTTGGCATAAGTTCAATGTGCAAGGAGCACCAGCTGATAAAGCCCCTGCACAACTTGGGGTCCCCATCACACTTATATGGCATGGAGAGTCTCAGCTTGGGTTCTGCAGAAGGTAGGCACATCTGAGTAGCAGGAGGAGCTGCAGGAACTTGACGCTGCAGAATAGCCATCAATTGCTGCACAATGGACTTTGTCCAACGTTGACTGTCACCTTGCGGGCGGCAATCTCTGGACTGCTGGACCACGATGCTGGTCATAATCAGCCATAAGGTAGCCAAACCTTGGTGGGGTCCATGACTACTGTCAGGCACCAGAGGTAGTGGACCCACTGGACCACCGTGGATGATTACTTTAGCCGACACCTGAGCTTGGAATCTAAGTGGCACCCGGTTTCACCAGAGCCCACCGCAAAACGGGTTGAAGTTGCTGTGGTGTGGTGCCACCAGGTCACTCAACAGGCGCGTCTTTGTCCACGATGGCAGACAAGGCAAAATACAAAGTCATATAGCAGAATGGTAGTTGTGGACAGGCAGGAGGTCAAAACAGGCAGCACAGATCTGAGTTGGGGATCGTTGCGGAAGGTCAGGACAAGCAGCATGGGATCAAAGTCAATAACAGGAAACAGGGGTCACAACAGGAAATTGCAATATGAGCACAGGGCATCAGACAAAAAAATATTTAACAGAATTGGCAGCGGTGCACTGGCCCTTTAAATTTTACAGAGCTGGAGCATGCACGCCCTTGGAGGTGGGGACGCGTTCTGAGCCACGGGAGAACCCTGGATCAGACCCCTGGGCTGCCATAGCAACGATTGGTGACCCCCGAAAACGACACGGGGGGGGGGTGGTGTGGCGATCGTGGGGGAAAGACTCCCCAAAGGCAGTCGCACCGATTTTAATGGATTAAACACCCGCGATCTGAGCCCACTCCGATATATTGGACGCAGAGTGCTAAGGGGTTAACATATCCAGGCAATTTTGAGACACAATTTCTTGAGACACATTACACTTCATGTTAGTTAAAATATTTGGGAAATACATTTTTAATGCCTCCTCTCATTTATGTTTGGAGGTTCTTGTTTTGAGGGAACTGCTTGGGTTTCAAGTGAGGCCTAAATAATAGAAAAACTGCAAAAATATTATAACAGCATGAATAAACCCATTACAAATACTATAGCCCTCAACCAGTGTAATACGACTTTTACTAAGTTTATTGAAATTCACTCTCAACAAAGATTCTCCAACTTTTTGGTGCATCCATAACTAGGCATGCAACATATTTCTGTCGGAATCTGCATGGCTCAACTATACACTGGAACTCCTTTTAGTGTAGTGCAGCCGCATCACAAATGAGTCACGTGTGACACATATGTGGCATGGACAAAGTGTAAGCAGTTTGCACTAGAAAGAATATGCAAAGTTTTGACACAAAACTGGCACAGGGACTTCAACACCTTAGCGCTCAGCTGCGGATATACCTGCCACTGAGGGGAATCAGGCTCGGCTCTGGATTAGAGGCGAACCGGCAGCGGGAAACATGGGGTGCTGGCTGTGACTAATAGCCAACACCCCAGTGTAACACCTGCGGTCGGAGTAGGCTCCGATCATGGGTGTTTAACAGTTTAAATGTCGTGGTCAACGGCATTTAAAATGGTTAACCTGCATTTGGGGGGACTTTCACCCATATCGTACTCGCCGCGCCGTTTCGGAGGGGCCGACGATCGTTTGCTAGTGGCACCCCTGGGTCCGATCAGGACCCCAGAGCTCCTGCTAAGCAGTGCCTGAAAGATGACGTCTGACATCATCTTACAGGCACGTTCAGCCTAGCCATGTGCATAGGCTGACACTGGCTATACCCTGCAATACATCTACTATTTGCAAGAGCTTTATCATGAACAAGCATCATAGATGTTAATTGTTTATGTCCCATGGTAAAAAGTAAAAAAGTTAAGAAAAAGGTTTTTCAATAAAAATAAAGTAAATAAATGCCCAAAAGCCCCACAACATATAAAGAACCATATAACGCAAAAAAAAGTCTAAACATAACACAACCCCAAATAATTATGAACCCGCACGATGAACGCCGTAAAAAAACTGTTAAAAAACTGTAAAAATTATGGATTTTTACCATATTCAATCCCACAAAAAATGCAGTAAAAGTGATCAAAAAACATATGACTCCTGAATGATACTGTTGCAAAGTACGACATATTCCGCAAAAAACAAGCCATCAAACAGCCTCCATAGCCAAAAATTTAAAATGTATGCCACTTGGAAACTGCAATGCAAAATGATAGATTTTTTCCCATATAAGGGTTTTATTTGACAAATTTAGTAAAACGTAAGAAAAAATATTCATGTATGTGATCCCCATAATCATATTGACCCCATAAAATAAGATAACATATTATTAAGCTATAACGGTGAACACCAAAAAAACATGTAAAAAATCCAGTACACGAATTTAAGCTCTCTTCTCCTGCCCTCAATCAAAAAGTTCCTAAATCTTCAACAATAGGGGAATACCAACCCCAAATTGGTAACACTGAAAAAGCATCTCATCCCGCAAAAAAAATGCCATCACATGGCCCCAATAACAAAAAATTGAAAATTAATAGCCTACAAAAGGGGTCAATGTGGAAACTAAAATCCTGGCAGCTGCCAGGGCGCTCCTTCCCTTCTCGCTCCTTCCTTCTTGCACCCATAAAACAAGTCAACGGCCACATGTGGGGTCGTCTCTATACTCGGGAGAAATGCAGAACAAATTGTATGGTGTGTTTTCTCTTTTATCTTTTGGAATGTGTAAATTTTTCGGGCTTTAAATAAAAAACGGATAACTGACAATTTTGACCTTACTAAATTTCACCTCCATTTTTACTCCATTACTATAAGAATCTTCCTAAAAGCATGTTTTCTAATAGTTTTAGGGGTTCAGATTTGAAATGGGTTGATTATAGGGGGTTTGATGTTAAATATTAAAATTTCATTCAACAACAGTATTTATCCGCAAAATAGTCATTCTGAAAATACGAAAAATCGATATTCGACTTGTAGCCGTGTGACGTCAAAATAACTTATCCAGACATTTCAAAAATAATGAAATGTAAAGTAGACATATGGGAAATGTTATTCAGCAACTTATTTAGATGGTAAATCTATCTGCCGGAAAACACAATGGGGTAGATTTATCAAGTGTCTGAAGTCAGAATATTTCTAGTTGCCCATGCAAACCATCATAAGCTCTCCTTTAAAATTATCAGAGCACTGGTAAGTGAAAGCTAGCTGTGATTGGTTGCCATGGGCAACTAGAAATATTGACTTTCAGGCAGTCTAATAAATCTGCCCCAATGCATTTGAAATTTCAAAAAAAGGGACTTTAAAAAAAAAAAAATATAATCATTTTTTTCTTTATTTTGTAAATAACACACAAAACTTCTCAGGCAACGTTTGCTACTAAAGTAAGTATGAAAAGACTATCTCAGAATCGCTTGATAAGTAACCATGTTCGAAAGTTAAACCATATAAAGCGACGCAAGTCAAATACAAACAATGGGGCTGAAGCCTTAAGCTACAAACGGCTTCATCTT
>CM033643.1:172093674-172177770 GCA_019512145.1 Engystomops pustulosus
CTTAAGGGGTTAAGCCACAGTTCACTACGATTATGGGGATAACTCATTTATCTTTTTAAAAAGTCTTAACATTGCCATAGCTTAATTATTTTTCAGTTGACATAGCTGGTTGAGTGCTTATTTTGCTTAGAGTTGTTCTATTCAGTTGTATTATTATGGGCCACATACATTTTTTCAATCACTTCTTATTACATTTTTTGTGAAGGGATTTAATGAAAAAAAAGTTTTTCTGGATTTAATAAAGTGTTCACTGTTTAGGTCCAATTATGGTACAGATTTATTGTACAGATTATTACAGATGCGTCAATACTAAATATGTGGAGGTTTTATGTGTTTTTGTACTCTATTAGGTATGTATGTGGAAGGGAGGTGTTTTAGATACTTTATCTTTTTTCATTAAACTGGCCAAACCCTTTAACCAGACGAGATAACTCAGTCTGCATTGTATGTGAATGCAGGGAACCACTCATTTTCTGTGATAACTAAATTAGTTAGCTCACTTTAAGTCGAGTTAACCAGTACTGCATCTGTATAAAGGTTTGGCACAGCATTTCTCTGAAAGGTGCAAAATTGACTACACGGAAAGGGAGAGACTGTAGGACCAGCATGTGCATGTTCAGCTAATGCACCATAGGAGGGGTGCACACGTAAGGGTTTTTTTATTTTATCAGGGCTTTTACACAAGAAAGTGTCGTCGATCTGCCAACACTTGTGATTATTTTCCCCTTTATGTCAGCTCCCTGCCAAGAAGGAGTTGAGGAACGTGAAGGTGTGTGTGGGATGATTCTACCTGCCAGCTGCAGCATGTGAACTTTTAAAGCCAAAAGTTTGTATGCTGCTCATATATATATATATATATATTTCACTGAATAAATTAGCGATGCTGAAAAATATATCCTTGATTCACTTAGATTCACTGTATTGTGGAGGTATAATGACAAAAAATAAAACGTAACTTTTATTTCTTCAAAATTTTTAAAAAAGGATAGGCAGAACTCTAAGTGCACATTAATTTGTTCCTCTATTCCACTGCTGACCCAGATGCATGCATGTGTGTATGTGCTGTACTTCATGAATAGTTGTCAGCAGTGGTTGGGAAACATAACAATAACTGGGATGTGATTATGGATTGGCTCACAACCCTGTTATTAAATAGTGAGGAAGTGTAATAACTACCATTAATAATTTTAGGTAGAGAAATTTTTTTATTAATTGACAGATAGCTGCAGGTTTTTATCCTACCTAATCCAATATAACTGACAGTTTCTGCAAAGATTGGATCTTGGTATACTGACTGTCACCTCTAGCTACCATTGGGTTGGCAATCCCAGTATACTGACTGTCACTTCTAACAGTACCAGTATATTGGCAACCAATTCCCTGATCTGTAGGCTGATAGTACTCAGTTAGTTAAGCAGCTAGTAGGCTGACTGAGCTACATATAATCTGCCTGGACTGACTGTAGCTAAGAGTGGCTAACACTTCCTCACTGCTAAATAACCCTAGGACCCGACGCGTTTCTTTATGCCATTATCATCAGGGGTCTTGAAATTTGGCAAAATAGATTAGGGTATGAACAGTAACACTGCGTGCGGTGTGCACGCCCGGCATAGTCGTGGCTGTGGCGCGCGCCCGTGTTGCCCCGCCTAAATACAAAGTACTGAGCCCGTCATCGCTCACGAGCCCCCCTCGTTTAACCAATCGGATGTCCGAACGTCACCAGTGAACCATCATGTGTGGGCGTGGTGGCTCAGAACGTCACTGATGACGTATATTGTGTGGGTGTCATACTTCAACCAATCGGGTAATGGGGGAGGTCCCGATCTCTTCCGGACACTCCCCTCTTCAAACCTCGACCAATCGAATAGTGGGGGAGGTCCCGGTATCTCTCGGACACTCCCCTCCTGTTCCCGCGATCTCTCGACCAATCTGAGATTGGGGGAGGTCCCGATCTCTTCCGGACACTCCCCACTTCAAAGCCCGACCAATCGGATAATGGGGGAGGTCCCAGTCTATCTCGGACACTCCCCTCCTGTTGTCGCGATCTCTTAGGGTTACTGTACGGGTCCCGGATAGTACAGTATCTTAATGCTCCAGTGTACCCAGTAGTCGTACTACTTAAAAACAGGTACCATATATGTGTATTTTTACTTGTAGACATATGCCCTGTGTCATGGGGACCGGAGTACTGCAGCCGGGTTCAAAATAGTGTACATTCCCTCTGGCATATATGCCTGAGCACCCACACTGATATGCCATCCATATAGGTAATGTTGCCGAGGGTAATAACTGACTTTGTAAAACGTATGATGATTGGAATAGCACTGCTTCCAGTGCCTTTATTGCAGATCCTTTGATTATGATATAGCAATATTTTAGGTCATAATTTGGCTCCTGAAAGGTGTTTCTGTTGAAATTTAGTGTAGATCATATCGTATCTTAATTTTCATATCATCGTTGTCATTTCTTAGAGAGATACTGATTAACATTGATATTATTAGGGTGTTCTATTGATTGAACTTAAAATAATAGTGCTAGGGAGTCCTTCCGATTGAACTGTGGACAGATGTTAGAGGGATAAAGAGCTTATGGACTTCTGAAAATATTTTCATATGGTGAAATCCCAGAGATTTATTCAATGAAACTAGCATACGATATAAAATCATTGATCCCATGGGGTTTCACACAGTCCATCCTGAAAGTCCATTGGGCCTCTTTCTTGAGGATCATCTTGTCCCAATCCCCTCCTCTGGCTGAGGGTCTGATTTCCTCAATACCTCTAAAAGATAGAGCATTTTGATCCCCCCGATGTCGTAGCCACATATGTCTGCTAAGATCGGAGTATCTTTACTGTCCTTGATGTCAAGCATATGTTCCTGGATCCTTTTCTTGAATTGCCTGAACGTTTTCCCAACGTAATATGCTGGGCATGTACAAGTGGCCAGGTATACGACTCCTACTAGCAATTGATAAAATCCTGTATATCATAGCTTCTCCCAGTTGATGCGCTGTGGAGGAGCTTTTGTGCTTTTAAGAGTGAGTTCCGTAAATGGACCTTGCCCCTCCTCCCTGCTTGCTGCTGCAAACAGAGATTCAAGATCACTGAGACCCATGGCATCTGATTCCTCTAAACCGTGTTCAATGCTTCTCTTATTTCTCTGTATCTGGAAATATTTTCTCCATTTAAGTTTTCTCGCAAAAAGGTTAATATCCTTTGTCCATTCAAATATGTTGACCTTAACATCTGGGACAAAGGACAATCCCCTTGCTAAGACATTCATCTCCTCACTTGTGAGATGGTGGGAAGAGAGATTAATTATTTGGAGGTCGTCTGACCCTCCGGATTCTGAGTTTGTCTGCCCCTCAGAGGATACGGAGGTGGATCCAGGGGGCGGTCTAAAAAATTTTTCTTTTGGCCTCTTCCTCTCCCCCTGTTTCTTTGTCCTCCTCTATGTTTACTTTGCCCTCTTCCACTTGTACTGGTATTACCCTCAAGATCTGAGGCTTCTGCCTCAGAGGAGGTGATGTCTGTATCGACAATTTTTATTGGTCTTTTTTGTAATACTTCATACACTTTTTTATCTCGAAAATCTTGTGTATCCCGGATATATTGTGTATGCTTACGTTCTTTAATGTGTGAGGTGTATTTTGAAGAAATTTCTCGTAACTTGGATCTGATGTGAAAGTTCTAACTTTTTCAATGGCAGCATTCAACTGTACTAGCAGCTTGTCTAGTTGTACTTTTTCCTCCTCTGCGAGGATGTGCATTAACCTAAGGGAGCTTTCAGTTGCTTCTTTCTCCCATCTCTCCTTTATATTTGCTGTCTTGATTCGGCTTGATGGAAAAAGGGGTATTCTAAGCCCCCTTGGGACGATTCTATTGGCTAAGTATGTCTCCAAGCTATGGAGTTCCCACCAAGAACGCGTATGTTCCTTATACAGTGCAGTTACCTCATTGAACACGGATTTAATTGAGGACGTTTGAGTCTGAAATGACACTGTATTTTCAGAAAACACCTCCTTTGCCTCATCTAACCATTTTTCATTGCTAACATCAATTGCCAGGAAACCTGCCATTCCACTGTATTAATGTTGGAATTAATAGATCTATTTCACTGAAGACATATGTGGCTACGACATCGGGGGGGATGTCAAAATGCTCTATCTTTTAGAGGTTATTGAGGAAATCAGACCCTCAGCCGAGGAGGGGATTGGACAAGATGATCCTCAAGAAAGAGGCCCAATGGACTTCAGGATGGATGTGTGTGAAACCCCTGGGATCAATGATTTTATATCGTATGCTGTTTCATTGAATAAATCTCTGGATTTCACCATATGATAAAATATTTTCAGAAGTCCATAAGCTCTTTATCCCTCTAACATCTGTCCACAGTCAAATCGGAAGGATATCCCTAGCACTATTTTAAGTTCAATCAATTGAACACCCTAATAATATCAAGTATTAATCAGTATCTCTATCTAAGAAATAGACACGATGATATGAACAATAAGATTACAATATGATCTACACAAATTCAACAGAAACACCTTCAGGAGCCAAATTAGACTAAAAATATTGCTATATCATAATCAAAGGATCTGCAATAAAGGCAACTGGAGCAGTGCTATTCCAATCATTCATACGTTTTCAAAGTCAGTTATTACCCTCGGCAACATTACCTATATGGATAGGCATATCAGTGTGGTTGCTCAGGCATATATGCCAGAGGGAATGTACACTATTTTGAAACCGGCTGCAGTACTTCCGGTTCCCCAGACACGGCATATGGTCTACAAGTAATAAATAAACATATATGGTACCTGTTTTTAAGTAGTACGACTACTGGGTACATGGGCATTAAGATACTGTATTATCCGGGACCCGATACAGTAACCCTAAGAGATCGCGACAACAGGAGGGGCGTGTCCGAGATAGACTGGACCTCCCCCATTATCCGATTGGTCGGGCTTTGAAGAGGGGAGTGTCCGAAGAGATCGGGACCTCCCCAATCTCAGATTGGTCGAGAGATGATCGCTGGATGGGCCAACAGGAGGGGAGTGTCCGAGAGGATAACGGGACCTCCCCCACTATTCGATTGGTCGAGGTTTGAAGAGGGGAGTGTCCGGAAGAGATCGGGACCTCCCCCATACCCGATTGGTTTGAAGTATGAAACCCACACAATTATACGTCATCAGTGACGTTCTGAGCCACCACGCCCACACATGACGGTTCACTGGTGACGTTCGGACATCCGATTGGTTTTAAACGAGGGGGGCTCGTGAGCTGATGACGGGCTCAGTACTTTGTATTTAGGCGGGGCGGCATAAACAGGTCTTGGCGCGCGCCACGGCCACGACTATGCCGGGCGTGCACACCGCACCAGTGTTACTGTTCATACCCTAATCTATTTTGCCAAATTCAAGGACCCTATGAGATAATGCATAAAGAAACGCGTCAGGTCCTAGGGTTATTTAGCAGTGAGGAAGGGTTAGCCACTCTTAGCACAGTCAGTCCAGGCAGATTATATGAGCTCAGTCAGCCAACTAGCGCTAACTATACGAGTAGTCTATCAGCCTTACAGATTCGGGAATTGGTTGCCAATATACTGGTACGTTAGAAGTGGACAGTTCAGTATACTGGATTGCCAATCCCATAGGGAGTATGAGGTGTGACAGTTCGTATACCAAGATCCTAATCTTTGCAGAAAACTGTCAGTTATATTGGATTAGGTAGGATAAAAACCTGCAGTATCTGTCAATTAATAAAAAAATTTTCTTACCTAAAATTATTAATGGTAGTTATATACACTTCCTCACTATTTAATAACAGGGTTGTGAGCCAATCCATAATCACATCCAGTTATTGTTATGTTTCCCATCCCACTGCTGACAACTATTCAGAAGTGACAGCACATACAACATGCATGCATCTGGGTCAGCAGTGGAATAGAGGAACAAATTAATGTGCACTTAGAGTTCTGCCTATCCTTTTTTAAAAATTTGAAGAAATAAAAGTTACGTTTTATTTTTGTCTATTTATTACCTCCACATTACAGTGAATCTAAGTGAATATCAAGGATATATTTTCAGCAGTCGCTAATTTATTCAGGAAATATATATATATATATATATTGAGCAGCATACAAAACTTTTGGCTATTAAAAGTTCACATGCTGCGCTGGCAGGTGTAGAATCATCCCGCAACACACCTGCACGTTCATCATCCTTCTTGGCAGGGAGCTGAATAAAGGGGAAAATATAAATCACAAGTGTTGGCAGATCGACGACATTTCTTGTGTAAAGCCCTGTGGATAAAATAAAAAAACCTTACGTGTGCACCCTCCTATGGTGCATTAGCTGAACATGCACATGCTGGTTCCTACAGTCTCTCCTTTCCGTTGTAGTTCAATTTTGCACCTTTCAGAGAGAAATGTCTGGCAAACTCTTATACAGATGCATCAGAGTAATGGTTAACTCGACTTAAAGTGAGCTAACTAATTTAGTTATCACAGAAAATGAGTGGTTCCCTGCATTCAAATACAATGCAGATGAGTTATCTCGTTCTGGTTAAAGGGTTTGGCCGTTTAATAAAAAAGATAAAGTATCTAAAACACCTCCTTCCCATACATACCTAAAGAGTACAAAAACACATAGAACCTCCACATAGTTCGTATTGACGCATCTGTAATAATCTGTACAATAAATCTGTACCATAATTGGACCTAAACGTGTGAACACTTTATTAAATCCAGAAAAAACTTTTTTTTATTAAATCCCTTCACAAAAATGTAATAAGAAGTGATTGAAAAAAGTATGTGGCCCATAATAATACAACTGAAATAGAACAACTCTAAGCAAAATAAGCACTCAACCAGCTATGTCAACTGAAAAATAATTATGCTATGGCAATGTTAGACTTTTTTAAAAGATAAAATTGATGGATTTATCCATAATCGTAGTGAACTGTGGCTTAACCCCTAAGGATGAAGCCGTTTGAGCTTAAGGCTTCAGCCCCATTGTTTGTATTTGACTTGCGTCGCTTTATATGGTTTAACTTTCGAACAATGTTACTTATCAAAGCGATTCTGAGATAGTCTTTTCATACTTCACTTTAGTAGCAAACGTTGCCGAGAAGTTTTGTGTGTATTTACAAAATAAAGAAAAAAATGAGATTATTTTTTTTTTTTTTAAAGGTCCCTTTTTTTGAAATTTCAAATGTTCATATGGGGCAGTTTTATAGCTGCCTGAAAGTCATGAATATTCTAGTTGCCCATGGCAACCAATCACAGCTCAGCTTTCACTTACCAGTGCTCATGAATATTTAAAGGAGAGATGTGATTGGTGGCATGGGCCAACTAGAAATATTCTGACTTCAGACACTGATAAATCTTACCCCATGTGTTGTTCCGGCAGATAGATTTACCATCTAAATAAGTTGCTGAAATAACATATTCCATATGTCTACTTTTCATTTCATTATTTTTGAAATGTCTGGATAGTTAATTTTGCGTCACACGGCGTACACAGTCGAATATCGATTTTTTCTGTATTTTAGGAATGAACTATTTGCGGATAAATACTGTTTGTTGAATGAAATTTTAATATTTAACATCAAAACCCCCTATATAATCAACTCTTTCAAATCTGAACCCCTAAACTATTTAGAAACAGCTTTTAGGAAGATTCTTCATAGTAATGGAGTAAAAATGGAGGTGAAATTTAGAATAAGGTCAATTTTCAGTTATCCGTTTTATTTAGCCCTAAAAAATTACACATTTCCCAAAAGAATAAAGGAAAACACACCATACAATTTGTTCTGCAATTTCTCCCGAGTACGTAGGGACGACCCACATTGGGCCGGAACTTGTTTTATGGTGCAGAAGGGAGAAGGAGCGCTAGAAGGGAAGGAGCGCCCTGCAGCTGCCAGGATTTTAGTTTCCACATTGACCCCCTGTTGTAGGCTATTAATTTTCAATTTTTTGTTATTGGGCCATGTGATGGCATTTTTTTTGCAGGGATGAGATGCTTTTCAGTGTTACCATTTGGGGTTGGTATTTCCCCTATTGTTGAAGATTTAGGAACTTTTTATTGAGTGGCGAGAAGGAAAGAGAAGCTTAAATTCTGTACTGGATTTTTACTTGTTTTTTTGGTGTTCACCGTTATTAGCTTAATAATTATGTTATCTTATTTTAGGGGTCAATATGATTATGGGGATACCACATACATGAATATTTTTTCTTACGTTTTACTAAATTTGTCAAATAAAACCCTAATATGGGAAAAAAAATCATATTTTTGCATTGCCGTTTTCCAAGTGGATAACATTTTAAATTTTTTGGCTATGGGCGTTTGAATGGCTTGTTTTTTGCGGAATATGTCGTACTTTGCAACAGTATCATTCAGGAGTCATATGTTTTTTTGATCACTTTTTACTGCATTTTTGTGGTGATTGAATATGGTACATAAAATCATATTTTTACAGTTTTAACAGGTTTTTTACGGCGTTCATATGTGCGGGTTCCAATAATTATTTGGGGTTTGTATGATTTAGACTTTTTTTGCGTTATATGTCTCTTTATATGTTGTGGGGGCTTTTGGGCATTTATTTACTTTATATTTTTATTGAAAAACCTTTTTCTTAACTTTTTTACTTTTACACCATGGGACATAAACAATTAAATCATCTGATTGTTGTTCATGATAAAGCTCTTGCAATAGTGATGGTATTGCAGGTAGTATGCAGTTGTCAGCCTATGCACATGCATAGGCTGAACTGCCTTTAAGATGATGTCACAGACGTCATCTTTCAGGCACTGCTAGCAGTGCAGCTCTGGGGTCCTGATCGGCACCCCAGGGGTGCCATGCAACGATCGTCGCCCCGGATACGGGCGGCGGCGAGACGATCATGGGTGAAGTCCCCCCAATGCAGGTAACATTTTAAAGATGCCTTGACCACGACATTTAAAACTGTTAAACACCACCTATGATCGGAGCCTACTATCCGACCGCAGGTGTTACACTGGGGTGTTGGCTATTAGTCACAGCCAGCACCCATGTTTCCGCTGCCGGTTCGCCTCTAATCCAGAGCCGGAGCTCTCATTTAGTGGCAGGTATATCCGCAGCTGAGCGCTAAGGTGTTGGTAAGTCCCGTGCCAGTTTTGTGTCAAACTTTGCATATTCTTTCTAGTGCAAACTGCTTACACTTTGTCCATGCCACATTGTGTACAACGTGACATTTGTGATGCGGTGCATAACTAAAAGGAAGTTCCAGTGTATAGTTGGCCATGCGAGATTCCGACAGAAAATATGTTGCATGCCTATGTTATGGAGCACCAAAAAGTTGGATCATCTTTGTTGGAGTGAATTTCAATAAAACTTAGTAAAAGTCGTTTACACTGGTTGAGGGCATATAGTATTTGTTAAGGTTTATTCTTGTTATAATATTTTGCAGTTTTTCTATTATTTAGGCCTCACTGTGAAACCCAAGCAGTTCCTCTAAACAAAGAACTCCAACATAAATGAGAGGAGGCATTAAAACATGTTATTCCCAAATATTTTAACTACAATGAAGTGTAATTGTCTCAAGAAATTGTTGTCTCAAATTGCCTGGATATGTTAAACCCTTAGCACTCTGCGTCCATATATCGGAGTGGGCTAGATCGCGGGTGTTTAATCATACATAAAATCGGTGCGGATTGCGCGCCTTTGGGGAGTCTTTCCCCCACGATCGCCACACCACCCCCCCCCCGTGCGTTTTCGGGGGTCACCAATCAGTTGCTTATGGCAGCCAGGGGTCTGATCCAGGGTTTCTCCGTGGCTCAGAACGCGTCCACCCACCACCTACAAGGGCGTGTCATGCTCCAGCTCTGTAAAATTTTAAAGGGCAGATGCACCGCTGCCAATTCTGTTAAATATTTTTTGTGATGCCTGTGCTGTCCTATTTGCAATTTCCTGTTGTGACCCCTGTTTCCTGTTATTGACTTTGATCCCATGCTGCTTGTCCTGACCTTCCGCAACGATCCCCAACTCAGATCTGTGCTGCCTGTTTTGACCTCCTGCCGTGTCACAACGACACTTCTGCTATATGACTTTGTATTTGCCTTGTCTGCCATCGTTGGACAAAGACGCGCGTTTGATGGACCTATAGTGGCACCACCACACACAGCAACTTCAACCCGTTTTGCGGTGGGCTCTGGTGAAACCGGGTGCCACTTAGATTCCAAGCTCAGGTGTCGGCTAAAGTAATCATCCACGGTGGTCCAGTGGGTCCACTACCACTGGTGCCTGACAGTAGTCATGGACCCCACCAAGGTTTGGCTACCTTACTGGCTGATCTTACCAGCATCGTGGTCCAGCAGTCCCAGCAGATTGCCGCGCAAGGTCAGCAACTTGGACAAGTCCATGTTGCAGCAATTGATGGCTATTCTGAGCGTTCAAGTTCCGCAGCTCCTTCTGCTAATCAGATGTGCCTACCTTTGCAGAACCCAAGACTGAGACTCTCCATGCATATAAGTGTGATGGGGACCCCAAGTGTGAGGGGGGCTTATCAGCTGGTGCTCCTTGCACATTGAACTTATGCCAACATAGTTCATCAAGGAACAGTCTAAGGTGGCTTTCATCACAAGCCTCCTCTCTGGAATGGGCCTGGCTTTGGATACTCCCCTCTAGGACAGAAAAGACCTGGTCACAACTAATGTTACATCCTTCTTCGCTGAGTTCCGGTCTGTCTTTGAGACTGCACAGCATCTTCTGCTGAGACCGCAGTGTCGGAACCTCGTCAAAGGGAAATCGTCAGTTGGTGTATTATTGTGTTCAGTCTCTGACCTGTGCTTCGTAGCTAACCTGGAATGAAGCAGCCTGGGTCGCAACATTTAAAAAGGGACTTTCTGGAACAATTAAGACGCCTGTTCGAACGTGACCTGCCATCTACCCTGAGTTGTATCTCTCTCTGGCCACTCAGATGACATTTTGGTTTATTGAGTGTTCGGTAAGAGCGCGTCTTGAACAGGTTGCACGTATCTGCCATGCCTGGCTCCTGCCTTCCAAAGACCAATTCAGCCACCTGTCATGTCAGCTGTAGAGGAAGCGATGCTGATAGCTAGAGCTCGGCTGTCTACTCAAGAGGGTTCCCGACAAGAGCAGAGCTATTTGGCCAGCCCAGAGCACTTTATTAAGATGTGTCCTTTTCAACCTGAGCAAACGGGAAACGCACGCACCTAATGTTCCTGGGAAAAGCGTCCCGAATGAAGGGAATCATACGCTTCTCCTCATCTGAATGTTCCAGTAGTTTAATCTCAGCTATGGAACAGAGCATTCCAGTTCAAGTTCAGCCTTCCGGGGGATCTCCTGCCTGCGTGGGACACTCGTTGATGCTACCTTGGATCCAGCATCATTTCCCGTGGTTAATCTAGAGAAGCCGCTGGTCATTGCTTCTGTCATTGGCAGATACTCAGAGATCCTCAGTCCAGTATCGTACAGAGCCCCTATGCCTACAAGTTGGGGACTTGCACAAAAAGAGACTGTCCTTATATGCCCTGTCCCAATCCAAGTCTTCTGTTCTACTGGGCCTCCCGTGGTTGCAAAGACGTGCTCCTGAGCTCAACTGGCATACTGGTGAAGTTCTCTGGTGGGGGCCAGAATGCCAGTCACGCTGTTTTGCGGTACCTTGTCCCGTGTTCACCATAACTTCTGTCATCCAAGCCTCTAGTGGGCCTTCCCACTCCATATTTGGAATTTGCCAAGTCTTTTTGTAGAAGCAAGCTGAGACTTTGCCACTGCACCATCCCTACAACTGTCCCATTGTCCTGCTGCCAGGAACGTCTCTGCCACGGGGTCATGTGTACCCACTGTCTGTGCATGAGACCGCAAGGATGTTGGCCTACGTGAAAGAGAACCTGTAAAGGGGGTTCATTTACAAGGCCTCTTTTCCTGCTGGTGCAGGGTTTCTCTTTGTGGCCAAGGAGGATGGGTCACCCGGTCCATGCATAGACCATAGTCCTCAGCAAGTCCTCAGATGTTTAAGGGCCAATTTCCTTTACGCCATACTCGAGAAGTGCTAGTTCTACCAGAAGAGTATTCGTTCCTTGGGTACATCCTCTCTGACAAGGGCCTTCAGATTGATCCCACTAAATTGTCTGCAGTTCTCCAGTGGCCTCGCCCAGTAGGACTTCGTGCCATACAGAGATTCCTGGGCTTCGCCAATTACTACCGGCAGTTTATACCACACTTCCCCTCCCTTGAATCTCCCATTGTGGCTCTGACCAAGAAGAACGCCAATCCTAAACTCTGGCATCCGGTGGCTGAAGAAGCTTTCTCTCAGTTGAAGTCTGCTTTTGCCTTTGCTTTCGTTCTCAACCGACCTGATATTGAGAAACCGTTCCTGCAAGTGGTTGACGCCTCATCCTTTGGCGCTGGAGCCTCTCTCAACCAAGAAAGGGGCCAAAAGTCGAACCCTCACCTGCGGCTTCTTCTTTAAGACCTTCTCAGCCACAGAGAGGAATTATTCCATAGGTATTTGGAAACTTCTGGCCATAAAGATAGCCTTGGAGGAATGGCGTTCTCTTCTGTAAGGAGTTTGTCATGTGGTCTATATCTACACAGACCTCAAGAATCTCCTGTATCTCTGAACTTCTTAGTGTCTCTATCCTTGACAGGCTTCCTGGTCCCTCTTCTTTTCTCGGTTCAACTTCTTGACTCACTTCCGTCCAGCCGATGAGAACGTCAAAGATGATGCCCTCTCTCATGCCTCTGATGTTGTTGGGGAAGAACCGGCTCCTTGGCATATCATTCCTTCGGAACATCTGGTTGTTGCTGCTCCTGTGGACCTACGGCAGCTTCCTCCTGGCAAGACCTATGTTCGACCAGCTCTTTGGAAGAGGATACTAACTTGGGGACATTGCTCTCATGTGGCTGGGCACCCTGGGGTGCAGAGATCTTGTCAAGGACGCTCGAGATTTTGTGAGTTCCTGCGCTTCCTCTGCCCGTAACAAGCCATCACGTCTCAAGCCAGCAGGTATGCTCCTGCCATTGCTGATACCCAGTTGCGCGTGGACTCACATAGCCATGGACATTATTATGGATCTCCCATACAGTCATCTGGTGGTAACGGATTGGTTCTCCAAGATGTCCCACTTTGTGCCTCTACCAGGTCTTCCGGTCTTCACGCCCTGCCAGCATGTTCTTCCTCCTTCACATCCTTCAGCTTCATGGGCTTCCTCAACACATTGGGGCTCATTTACTAAGGGCTCTGTGGCCACATTTGTCCGCTTTCCCAAATTTTTTTTTGGCAATCGCGCCGGCTTTCACGTGACAGAAATCGGGGGACGTGGCCAGCGGCCACCCCGACGGATTCAGAAAAACCGCAGAATTTAAAAAACTAAATTTGTCGCAAGATCAAGCACTTACATGCACCGGGAAGAAGCAGGTGAACTCCAGAGGACCTTGGCGCAGCAGCTACACCTGCTGGATATTGGGCACACGACCTTAGTGAATCCCGGAAGAACCCAAATCCTCGTCAGACAATGCACCGTGGGATCTCGACTGGACCGGGCAAGTAAATGTGCCCCATTGTCTCGGACCGAGGGGTCCAGTTTGTTTACAGGTTCTGGCATTTCTTTTGCAGCTAACTGCAAGTTAAGCTGGGCTTCTCTTCTGCATATCATCTGCACACTAAAGGGCAAGTGGAGAGGGTCAATCAGACTCTGGGCTGCTATCTACGGCACTTTGTCTCTGCTCATCAGGATGATTGGTCTACTTTCTTACCTTGGGGAGAATTCTCATATAATTCTCTGGACTATGAATCTGCTGGTGCTGCTCCCTTTTTTGTCTTTGGACAACATCCACGCCCACCTCTTCCTCTGTCAGTGGCTTCTGATGTTCCTGTCATGGAGGAATTGGTTCAAGACTTCAAGTCCATTTGGGAGCAGACACGGCAGTCTCTATTTTGGGCGTCCACAAGGAACAAAACCCTGGCCGACAAGAGACGCAGGTCTCATTCAGTCTTCTCTCCAGGTGATAAGGTGTGGCTGTCTTCCAGATACGTCCAGCTGAAGATTCCCAGTTGCAAGCTTGGTCCTCACTATATGAGTCCATTTGAGGTACTGAAGCGCATCAACCCTGTGGCCTATAAGCTTCACCTTCCTCTCACCATGCATATCCCAAACTGATTTCACGTCTCTCTTCTGAAACCTGTCATCCTGAACCTCTTCTCCCGGCAAGTACCACCTCCAGCTCCTGAGGCGGATTCCACCAATGTCTATGAGATAAAAGAGGTCCTGGGTATGAAGTCGGTCAGAGGGAAGCCGTTCTTTCTTGTCGACTGTAAGGGGTTCGGTCCGGAGGAGAGGTCTTTGGGGCCAGACGACAACATTCTGGATCGTGGTGTTCTTCAGAGGTTCCTTCATGCCAAGAAGAAGGGGATGCCAAATGGGGGGGGGGTAATTTAACGGGTGCCTCTGTGGGCCCCTCTGCTTCACTTACCTCTCCGGGTTGCAGCAGTGTTTCCTGTGCGCCAGCTCTGTAAAATTTAAAGGGCCAGTACCAATTCTGTTAATTATCTAGCCCCTTCCTGTGTTCCCTTCTGGATCTTTGTGCCTCTGATGACCTGTGCTTATATTGCAATTTCCTGTTGTGACCCTGGTTCCTTTATTGACTTTGATCCTGTGCTGCCGCTCCTGACCTTCCGCTACTTCCAGGACTCTGATCCCATGCTGCCTGACTTCCTGCCTGTCCCCGACTACAATACTCCTATACAACTTTGTACTTCGCCTAGGCCACCACCGCAGACAAATTCACGCTTTTGGAGCAACCTGGTGGTATCACGCCGCAGCAACTATAACCTGCTTTGCGGGTGTGTCACAAAACGGCGCAGAGCCCTTAGTAAATGTACCCCATAGTGTCCATCCTAACTCCCCTTTTGGAACAGACTCTTTTCTGAGTCCTTCCTTTAGAAGCAGCAGAATTCACCAGGAAAATGCTGTCCTAGCAAAACAGGGATACATCTAATCCAGTGGTACTGGAGCCCTGTCCTTTTTGTCCGAATATTAGTTCCCTAATATCTGGAGAAATGATACGGCATTACCTGCACATTGGAACAGCATGTAAGAATTGTACAGCATCATCTGTACAATGTACACTGCCAACGTTTTTGTACCATATCTTTTGTAGGGCACTGTACAGTCTAAACAACTGATCTGACAGATCAAAACCATCCATGTATTTTTTATCTTTAGCTTTTTGATGTGATTTTATTAACTCCTTATGTGTGGAGAAAAATAAAATCATCAATTCTTGTTTCAGATTTTTAGCATTTTTTTTTTAGGGGGGGGGGCGGCCTTCACTGTAGCATATCTTTATTCTATGGATCACTACGATTAGCATGATAACTCATTTATATAGTTTTACTTATATTTGTCCAATTTTATTGAAGAAAAACAAGGAAAGAATTGATTTTGTTATAGTATTGCCATTTTTTCAGCAGCATAACTTTAGTATTTGGTTGACAGAGCTGGTTGTTTTTTGGTTGATGGAGCTGGTTATGGGCTAAATTTTTGCATGACAAGTTGTTATTTTCAGTGGCACCATTTTAGTGTTAGTAACTTTTTTAAGATCATTTTGTAGAACATTTTTTGTAAAGCAAAGTTAGTTTTTTTACAGTGTTCATTGAGCAGGTCCATTTATGATTATGATCTATTATACAGATTATTATGGACGTGGCAATACCAAATATGTGGGGTTTTTTTTTGTTATTTAGTGTGTTTTGTACTTTATTAGTTGTGTATAGGGAATTGTGGTGTTTGGAGGCCTTTCACTTTTTTATTATTTAATTTTACTTTAAAAATCTTTATTGTTTTAACATTTTTATATTTTTGGTGCCATGTTGGATAAACAAGTGATCTTCTGAACACTTACATGTCAAATGCCCCTTACATGTAACATGTAAGGGTTTAACACGCACGATCGGAGGAACCTTTTAAGGTTTCAGCCCTATTCTATTTTTGCATTTCCATTTAATACTCCACACCTTTCAAACACCATTTTTATTTTTGTGTTTACAGAGCTGTATGAGTGTTCTTTTAACACATTGGGGGAATACATATATACCCTATATACTCGAGTATAAGCTGACCCGAATATAAGCCATTGCCCCTAATTTTACCACCAAAAACTAGGAAAAACTACTGACTCATGTATATGTCTAGGGTAGAAAATACATTGGCCACAGCTCCCCCCCCCCATTAAGTAGGTAGCCAGACCCTGTATATATACAGCCAGCCAGTCCCCTGTGTATAGCAACCCCCCTGCCCCAGTATATAGCCACCCAGCAAGCCAGAGGCATCAGAAAAGTGAATACAGAGTTTGTTTGTTTTATATACCTGAGAAAAAGTACTCAAGTATATACAGTATATAAAAAAATACATATATATATATATATATATATATATATTTATGAATATCTATATGTGAGGGCGAATTCACACGTGTGCCCAAGAGAGACAAAAACAGGTAGTCAAAAAAGAGACTGTAAAAGACAGAAAGAGAAAGACCGTAAAAGTTAGACCAAGACAGATGGAGAGAGAAAGTCAAAGACACCCAGTCAAAGACACAGATAGAGAGACAGTCCAAGGAAACAAGGGTACCGCACTCCTCTATAGAGTGGATGGTGCTTGCGTCGGGTGCTCAACCCCAATATATAGTAGAAAAACACGTAGCACACATCCTTTGTGAGTTTTTAACGATTTCTTTTAATTCATATCATATTATATGGTATACAGCTCCACCATAAAGATCATGGGAAGATCATGTAAAGTAATAACAGATCCAAGTAATTCCTTCAGCGACGTTTCGGTCTGAGTCGACCTTTGTCAAGCATGATCTGTAATTTTGGAGGTAGTATTGGGGCGCTTAGGTAGGAGCCAAAGGGTTTTTCTACTACAGATAGAGAGACAGTCAAAGACAGACTGTCAAAGAAAAACAGGGAAATACAGTCATAGACAGTGAGTGAGAGAGTCAGTAAGCCAGTCAGACAGAGAGACAGTCAGAGAAAGACAGCGAAATACAGGCAGTCAAAAACATACAGTCAGAAAGACAGTAAAAGATAGAGACAGTCCAAAACAGACAAAGACAGAGACAGTCAATGACAGAGGGAGACAGTGAGAGAACTACAGTCAAAGACAGTGAGAGACAGAGATAGACAGTCAGAGAGAGGCAGTGAGAGAGCGTCAATGACTGTCAAAGACAGAGAGAGACTATCAAAGACAGACAGAGACAGTCAAATACAGACAGTGAGGGAAATTCAAAGGCACAGTCAAAGACAGAGAGGGTCAGAGAACGAGTCAAAGACAGACAGAAAGAGAAAAAACAGTCAGACACAGACAGCTGAAGACAGACAGTTAAAGACAAAGAGAGACAGCCAAGGTCAGACAATCATGGACAGACAGAAAGAGATAGTCAAAGACAGACAGTCAAAGACAGACCATAAGAGGGAGAGTCAAAGACACACACTCAAAGACAGCCAGAGAGAGATAACACATTGTAATGAGAGGGTTAAAATGAGACAGCCTCGGGTCTTCGGAAGAACTGAGGCTGTCATGGCGATGGATCACCACTCCCTGATGACGTAACGGGGAGCAACGGTCCTCGTCAAGATAGCGACGCCCATGCCCTTTTTGAAGCCACCGGTAGCGATCGATGACATAGCACCCGCGATTGTTACCGGTAAGTCTTTGCTGCAATATGCAGCAAAGATTTACCGGCTATGGAGAGGGCTCAGCCTGTAAACGGGTCCCATGAACCGGGACCCGTCACGTGACGGTAAGGGGATAAACTATGTAACTATGTAACAGTCAGATAGTGACTGTCAAAAACAAACAGTCAAAGACAGAGAGAGTTGTAGAGAGATGGTCAAAGAGAGATATATACAAAATATTTTTTGTTAACCCATTCTATTTTGTTATAGCTAAGAGCAATTATTTACTATCCTTGACAACTACGGGAGCTACAACTAGTTAAAAAATAAATTACAACTTTTCTCCCATATACAAACTCTCATATAACCTTATTATTACATAACTTGGTAATAAAGTCATCACTCTTAGAATGTAGCTATGCAGAAGTACAAAGTGCAAAACTGACCCAGTCCTGAAGGGGTTAAAGATCAAAATTCTGTTTGCAAATCACAGGAGTGTGTTCTTTTATAATGTGATGTCATAAAACATCATGAAAAACATTGTAACTTCATTGCTTTGATAATTCAGTGTAGCTACTGGCCACAATGATATTCACATCTAAGCAAGAAACTAGTTAATATTGTGGATGAAGCAGGCTGATGAAAGAGCATTTTATTAAAGTTATTCAATTTCCTTAACACAGTTAACTTGAAAAAACCATTACCAGAGATACACCACAGTTTAAAATAGGCAAAATCAATCTTATGTAAAAAGGTAATAGGGTATTAAAAGATCTGCACAATAAAATATTGTACAGAATTGATGTGATGTAGCTCTGCAGGACTTTTATGGGGCACGGTTCCCATGAGGCTCTTTAGATATTCCACATCTAGGCATTGATATTCTGTAGGATGTGATTGCATTTGATTTGTAAAACATAAGCATATATTTGAAATGCAGAACCAAACATGATATGCGCAATTGTAATATTTTATGTCCACCACTTCTGGCTAGCTACTTATCAAGAAGTGCTGGAAGATGTTCATGGTGTGACATCTGTCTGATAGACAACCCCCTTATTTCTATATACTGGCAGTCCCCGACTTAATAATGCCAGACTTATAGACAACTCCTATTTACAGATCTTTCTGCCCACAGTGACCTCTAGTGAAGGTCTGTGGATGCTGGTAATTTACTGAATTTTAGCCTTAGTCTTCATTGATCAACCATAAGAGTTATCAAAGTTTTCTGCAATTAAACTTTATTGTTAATCCTTGTTCCTGTGACAACAAAAACATTTTCAAAATCCAAATGTTACAAGCACATAAAATGTGTCTGAAGTTACAATTATCTGAACTGACTCAAATACAAATTCAACTTAAGAACATCACTACAGAACCTATCTGGTTTGTATCCTCGAGACTTTTTGTATGCAAAACATCCCCTGAGCTCTAAGTATATAGAGGACAACTCCTTTAATTATTTTCACAAGGCCCATTTTAATTAAAGGAGTACATTGTAACTATCAATAATGTATATTTATGTTATAATTTATAATGTTATTTGTGATTTCTATGTGTAATAAGTTTTATTGAGATATCAAAGTTGATATATGTATTTTTATAAAAAAAAAGTTTTTTGTTTTTTTCTTGATGTTTAAGGTTAACAAATCAAATATGGTAGGGAGTCACTACAGACATTATGCCCAGCCCCATAACAATGTTCTTGAATTGGTTTTGGCAACATATAATTTTAGTTGTTACCATGCAGTTACTTGCAGTAGATAAAAAGGACTCGGGGCTTATGGACATTTTCCTAGAAAGAAACATTTCTGCAGTATATTGTTCAGCCACCATTTCAATGCTGAACAGTGGCTTACTTTGTCCTTCAATTTAGGATTCAAATGTATGTATATAATAGCTGTAGCTCCTGACATTGCCCGGGATAGTAAATAACTGCTCTTAGCTGTAACAAAATAGAATGGGTTAACAAAAATATGTTATATTTATCTCTCTGTCTCTGATCATATCTGTCTGACTGTCTCAGTCTGTCTTTGACTATCTCTGTCTCCTACTGCCTTTGTCTGTCTTTGATTGTCTCTCTTGGGCTGTCTTTTACTGTCACTTTCTGTGTGTCTCCTGTATATGGTGGTTAATAAGTGGATTTTGGAAAGCGCTGGCTGAAAATTTCATCTTGCAACCTAGACTTTCCCTGAGTCACAGGGAGTCACAGAGCAGCTGTGCAAATTTTGGTAGATTGTAAACGCGACGGTGCAGATTCCTCTAGCAGACATACACACACATACATACACTAAGATTTATATATTAGATTTAAATTTAGTTTATTAATTCCTTCATGTAAATATCTAGCATTGGCTTTACAAGATATAAAAAATAAATAACTGGCATAATATTGTTTAAATTCTTTCAAACAACTCAAGGCAACCACCTTCTCCACCATTTGCTTAAACAGGTCCTTTTCAAAAGATAGTGATGGGTTGTACAGTGTGATCATGGCATGTTAAGACAGGAAGGTCAACCAAGGAACAGAATCTAAATCTGTAGATATTTGTGCACTGCTTAATTATTATTTTCAATGGAAACAGCATATCCTACATTACACTATAAAGAAATTCACAGGAGCAGCTGCAGAACATGACAGGCCATATTCAGGTAGTCGAATGGAATGTCAATTTTGAAAAGCATTGACCTCTATATAGCTGTTTCTCTTTGTTGTGGAGAACTTTTGTCAAATGGCACATAGTATTAGGAAATTCAAGTAGCTGTTCAATATATATATATGAAAGCATTTATCTGCAGAGTACATTGAGTATATATTGCTCATTGTTAAAATGTATTAGCCCTTCACAGCTGTCTTCTCACAGCTAAGGACTCTCTCAGTAATAAGCTGTATGTAAAAATAAAGTGGTGGTAAATAGGTGTTGAATTGTTACAGTTTCTTGATGAAAAGGGATATAGCTTGACTAATTATGTTCTTAATATCATTAAAAAACCTTGGAAAATTAAGTCAAATTTCAAAGCATTTTTGGTTGAAGTTTATAGCAGTAGAAGGTATTTAAATGTTTTATGTGGTGTTGTGCTATTTTACATATTGTGTTTTGTGGATAAAGACTGCACTTTAATATCTTAGTAAGAATATGTTTTATATGTTTTTGCTTCAGTTTCCACATATATTGCTGTGTAGTCATGCTTTTGTATCCTCCAAATTCAATTTTGGAAGGGGTTCAGGTAAGAAAAGAGGACATAGGCTGTAACCAATAGGCTTGAAGTGAGTGACTCCATTACTATTGTTTGGGAAACTGTATTTGACACTTTCATGGTGTCATCATTTTGTCACTGTCCCAATAGATCATTCTGGCTTTATGATCTCTAGAAGCTATAAGAACTTCCCGACGTTTTCGGGGATTGCACGGCTGTGACAGCTATTTAGCAGGGGATTGTGTCGGATTGTGGTGCAGCTGCTCTGCTTTCATGCATCAGAAATTGGTGGGACGATCCGACTGATTCGGACTGAGCACGGGATTTAAGATTCGATTTGTGTCGCAAGACAATGCACTTACATGCACCAGGAAGAAGATGGTGAACTCCGGCAGACCTGAGCGGGGAAGCGACACATGCAGCATATTGGGCGCACAATCTTAGTGAATCGCCGCAGATGTGCATTCCGGTTCGACAATGCTCTTTCGGGGATCATGCAGGACAGGTAAGTAAATGAGCCCCAGTATGCCAGTGTGCATGGTTTACAACCCTTCATCCTGGTGGTAGATGTTCTTTAAAACCCATTAAAAACAAATATTGGCCATGTATATTGAGGTTATTCACGCCAATTTAATTTCTAAAGGAAATGTGTATTACACATTAAAAGTCCTTATGTTTTGCTGAAAACATTATCGCCCACAACCCTTATCGCTTATTCATTTCTACATATTATATATTCTTCTTTATACTTTTTCATTTTTATCTATATGCTTGTAAATACCTTGACAGTATTTATTCTGGTGGCCAATACAATTGGTTGACTTCACTTGTCTGTGGGGGAGGATTTTCTATTATGACCATTTCAGCATTGTCTACATTTTCTATATGGATAGTCACGTACAACCAAGGTGATCATACTTTGTCTGATAAGTCTATAAGAACCGCATATTTCAAGGTTTTCTTTTACTTAACTATATTGATTAAATATGTTTTTAACCTTACATGAAAAATCATTTTGTGTGTTTGCTCTGTCAAGGCACCTATAAAAATAATGTATTGTGATGAATGGAAAGGCAGTGGTAAAGGCCATGTATTAGGCTAGTAACATATATAAGTTTTTACAACTTATTTGGTGCAACAACTTGCCCTAAGATATTAGTATAACATTAACTTCTTATGGTCATAAAAGCATCCTGTAATTTTGCCCTAGCAGATGTCTTACATACATTATGTACTGCAGTAATGGTCGGTCTACAAAACTTAGGTACTTAAAGGGATATTCACATTTCAGCAAATGAATGTTAATGTTTTTATGATAAAAAATAATACAATTTTCCAATATAATTTCTGTATCAATTCTTCATGTTTTCTAGATCTCTACTTGCTGTCATTCCATAATCCCCTAACGCCGAAGCCACTTTTCACCTTCATGACACGGCCCATTTTTTCAAATCTGCCCTGTGTCACTATAAATGGTTATAGCTTTGAAACGCTTTAACATAGCCAAGTGATTTTAGAATTGTTTTCTCGTAGCAACAGCACAATAGCAGCGTATAACAAAACCGACTGCTTCCCCCTATTCCTGGCCATGCCCCACATAAGAACCAATGAATAATGTATAATGCCCCACCTGCCAGCACAACCACGCAGATAGAAGGACATAATGCCCCCACTCTGCCATACTAATTAAGGAATGCCAACACGCACAGTCCACAGCCAGATAACCTATACATTAAGGCACCGCCAGCCCTAGAATATAGAATAAAAGTGCCCCACCATGCCCAGCCAAATAAATAAATTCCTCAACTGCAGCAGCCACCCCTTACCCGACTCTATAGAAGTAGGACTACTCCATACTGCCAGCCCTAGATGCTTATAGAATAAATGACCACGCCCTGCTAATATAGAATTATTCCCCCTGACCAGTACACTAGATAGTAGACATAATGACCCACCACCCCTGCAAAATAATATCATTCCCCCCTGCACCAAGCCCAAAGACTATAGCACTAATGCCCCGCATTGCCCCATGAATAATATAATCTCCAACCTCCCCCACAACCGATCTACATACCAATAAATGCAACCCCATTCTATATAAAAAAAAAACAAAAACATATACTCACCTCCTTTGAGGTTTCTCCGTCTTCCCGGTCTTCGGCGCTTGGTGCAGAGGCGCGGGATTAGTGACGTACTGCTCCGCGCCTTCTTACACCAAGCCGCGGAGCTACACGGAGACAAGGCGACAGTGACCATGGTAAGATGGCAGCCTCCTCCACGTACACAGGTCGCCATGACGTCAATTGCGCGACCTGTGGTGCCCGTGATACACAGGACGCAGAAAGCAGCGGGCTGCGCTGCGTCTGTGTACTAATAAATAGTACATGCATCGCAACGATCTATTGTACGATGCAGGTACTATAAATTAAATCAAAAGGTGTAGGGAGTGCGGACCGGCCCCGCCACCAGATCGGACCGGCCAGGGAACGGAACGGCCCACGGGAAAATTCCCGGTGGTACAATGGCAGTCCGCCCCATGATGAGAGAAATGACCACCATCAAATCACTCATTGTTTTTGGATGGCCGGTTACTGAGAAGCACTGGAATTACCCGCACTACCCACCGTTGAAAAATGGAGATATCCGCAAAACTAAATCTCCAAAAATGAAGAAGAAAAATATAATGGAAGCTTAGGACTACTCCTACAAAACTATTAGTATTGAAGAAATCATATTACCTAAGTATTCCACTATTTCATGTATATAGCACAACCATAACTAAGTAGATACAGGCTCAATGGCACCATACTGAGTAAGTTGGCTATCACCTTAGGGTTACAAGATCTTACAGGTGTAGTAAGCTTATGTCATCTCCAGTCAGGTACCACAACAACACTCCTATGCCCCACCACCTCAGTTCCCCAAAATTTGAGCCGTAACTGTCAGTGTTATACCCTTACATTTACACCAAAAGGCATATAACTACAACTCTAGTGCAGCCAGCACCTCACATAGAGGACTGGTAAATCAGTTGTGGGAAAATGAGGATAAGCATTGTTAAATGTTGTTTTTGACTTGTTTGACTTGTGTTCTTTTCAGTGTCCAACAAATCCATGAGTCTGAGACCCTTCAAAGATCCCCTACTACATACAAATTTGAAAATCAATGGCTAACATCAAGGTAACCAACCTACAACGTGAGAGGCCCAAATTCGCAGAAAAAGTGATCACAACTTCTACAAATTCTATATAAAATAAGTCTGACATCTGTTTTTTTCAGGAAACACACTTGAGAAACAACAGCATACTACCATATTCACAAAGCAGATACACACATAGATACTATAACACTTACCATAAAGCGAAAAGAGAGATGGGTATATTCATTTCACGTTCAGTCCCATTTAAACACGGCGTCACATGGACAGACACAGAGGGACGGTTAATTCCAATGAACGGGAAAATAGGACACATGACAGTGACCTTGGTATGTATGTACGCAACAAACACAGGTCAAGCTTACTGGCTTAGAAGCGCACTAAGACATATAGAAACCATGTCCAAAGGATACAAAATTTTTGGGGGAGACATCAACATTGCTCTGAACCCACTTGTAGACTGCTCAACCGGTAATTCCTCATAATCACAAAAATTGTTAAGAATAATACAAATAGTTATTCATGAACCACTTAAATGGAGTTTAATGCACCCCACGGGAAAAGACTTTTCTCACTACTCCGCAGTACACAAGACATTCCAAAGCTTAGACTATATTTTCTCCCCCATAAGTTCTCCAGACATTATCAAGTCTGCAGAAATAGGCCCAACCACACTCTCAGACCATGCTCCGGTTTCAATTACCATTACTTTTACAGAATTAGCAAACAAACCCCCACTATGGCGCCTTAATGAGACTCTTCTAGATGACCCTAAGCAATTAGAAAGCTTAGAAAACAAGCTTAACTTCTACTTCTACTTTACAAAAAATAAACCAGAAGACACTCAGACGAACATGTGGGAATCCCATAAAGTAGCAATAAGGTGAGAACTAGAGATGAGCGAACATACTCGTCGAGCTCCTGCTCATCGAGCATAGCGATGACTCGCAACTGCCGGTGCTCGGACGAGTAGTTTCGCTCACTCGGAAACAGCTGTCATCTCGCAGCAGCGTTTCATAGATTTTTGGCGGCCAGAAAAAACAGAGCCAATCACAGCCAGGAGACTATGCACTAACCCAGCATCACGGTGGTAACACGTACATGTCGTAGCAGGGTTGGCTGCTGAGAGGTGACCCTGGGAATATGATACCCGTGCCCGCGACTGCTCGGATCATTCTATGTCTGGATGCCGTGTAGGGAGAGAGCTTAGCGCTAGTCAGGAGATAGCGTTAGGGGTTCTATAGGATACTGCCTAGCGCAGGAGTGATTCTACAAGAACCCAACAGCCCTTCTAGGGCTACAATAGCATATATATATATTTTGTTAATTTGGCTGTGGCGTGGGCTGCTGGCTCTAGTAGTTGCAGCTAGTACCATTGGTGGATGAATTTGCCAGGGAGACTGACGGAACGTTCTATTTAGCTCTTAGTGACACACCATTCAATAATTCAAAACACCTAACGTTGGACAAAGTTTTTGCGGGTTGATTGGAATGAGGAAAAGTCTGCCGATGTGTTTGTTCAAAACTGAAAGTCACAGGGACACAGCACATTAAATACTGTTGTGTGCTGTCAGTGTAGGTTAGAAACTAGCCATAGCAATCATCATCTTCTGTGGTTGCTGTGTTGATTTCTTCTGCAAAATTTAAAAAACAAAAAAATTTAAAAAAAACACACAAAAAACAAAAAAAAATTTACAGTTTTTATTTCTGTTTGTCTATATAATGACTTAATTTAGAAAATGTTGAACCCGGGGCTAGGGGTAAGAGCACGAACAGGCTGTGGGTGTCCAACTACGACAGGGTTCAGACGGCCGTGTGGTCCTGGGTGGGGTGGACACTACCTCGGATGATGGGACGAGGGAACGCCGCAGAGCTACACTTTACTAGCTCCATGTGCTAAGTTACGGTTCGTGGTTACAGCGAGTGTGAGGCCCGAAACAGTGCGTAACAGGTGATGGTGGATTCGTGGACAATTGCTTTAGCCATTTGCCATCAGTCAGACTCCACGCAGACCCCCATGTACCCAAAGTGAGCACTCACTTAAAGCTCCTTCACCTCAACCTCCTTCCCCCAGCTGCCCCCTACCAGGAAGAAAATTTGGAATTTGAACCGCATCTACCAGTATGAGGAACTGTTTTCTTACCCTTCTCAGAGCACAAACCACGGGTCTGGGTTGCATGCATGAGCTCTTTCCGATGCACAGGTTTTCACCAGCGCGGTCCAAGTTGTGGGTCATGATGACCTTCATGACAGTAGTGGAGAAAGTTAGAGGTGTAAAGATGCGGTGTGGACGATGAGGAGACACGGTTGTCGACAGTGGTGAGTGTTGTAGGGAGGAAGTCCGAGGGGGGAGCAGAATGAGGGATTCGGAGGATGAGAGAGGTGACAGACCCAAGCTGGGTGATAGGCCCGGGAACACAGTGCTTCTGAGACGGCAGGCCGGAGTCCTATACAGAACAGGTTGGAAAGAGGCAGTGGTGGACCAGACGGAGAGGCAAGGGCCAGAGCTGTGCATTTCAGCGTCAGGATGCTTCACGTAGTGAAGCTCGTGGACGAGGGCTAGATTTCTGATGTCTGGAGTTCTTTAAAGAAACACCGGGAGTGACCGAGGACTGTGGTTTAGCAATCGTGGCCCACGCAGGATACGCAGGGGGTTCCCGCACTACTAGCTTAAGCCAACCACAGTATGCGCCGTCAATTAGAATGCTTAAACACTCCACTCAATGGAACCAATGGCAGTTCACCTCCGGCCGGGTGTCACCACTGCTCCTTCACCCTGTGGCATTGCGTATGGCCTCTGCTAGTGAGCCCCCTGCCGGACCCCGGCACAAACGACCCCTCCGCGCAAAACACAACACTTCGCTGCACGCTCCGACGAACCTCCACAGCGTCCATCAATTCTCCGATGCGCGCGTCCAGCTCTCTATACCCAAGGCGCTGGCAGGCAAGAGGAAATTACAGTGCAACCACCCACACGCCCAAGCCTCAACGTCCAAGTATCCGAAATTACTGAGACCTGTGGATGATCCGCCCATATAGGCTGGTTGAGACCGAGGCGTTCGCAATTTATGGCGGCGGCCGCCCTCGGAATTGGTCCCCAGCCCCAACTATAGAATGCGCGGCAATAGGTTATGCTTAGTATTATAGGAAATATGGGATTTAGAATTACTGTAAACTTAAGAATGGAACTCTGTAGACTGCTTAACTCGAATCAAGCTAGACGCTACCATAGTACAGCTAAATCATACAATATGCACAGATGTAGATAAAGGAAACAAAAATTAATGTCGAATCTTAGTAAAAAAGGAAAGGGAGAGAGGCCTTTGGGACACAATAGTGGCCAAAAAAATTGGCATGAAATGTTCCAAGACTCAATGATATTGCAGAAAAGCCTTTCATGAGTTCTACCAAGACGTATACAATTTAGACAAAAGAAGGTCACCGCATACACCCATAAATAGACAATAACTTACCAGACAGGTCCTAGACAAAATTAAACACTCCTTCTGCTTAATAATCAGCACAAAAAGACCTATCAAACCATTACGGTGAAAGAGGTCAAAGACATAAATATTGTCCCCTGCGCTAAGGAAAAGCCCTGGCCAGACGGATTTCCCCGAGAGTAGTACAAAAAATTTGCGCAAAGTCGCTATGTCCACACTATACAGATGATGTCAGCTATGTAGCAGGGGGTAACCACTACCAAGGCACGCTCTGTCCGGCAACAATTGATGATCAATTCCCAAGCCAGGAACAGAATCAGAAAGCGGGTTATCTACCGCTCTATATCTCTTTGAACTCTGAAGTTAAGATGGGCCTCCGATATCAGAGAGCTAGCGCTTTACCTCCCAAGTTAATAATTAAAGAAACTGGATTCGTCCACTGGAGGAAGGCAATGACAACTTCACACAGGTGGATATACATGCCATTAGCACTCGCCACCATAGAGATACCCCTAGCGTTCTCGGCAGACGATGCGAGAAGGAGGGTTTAATGGGGTTTCATTGGCAATTATGTAGCAGCGCTTACGAGAGTTGGACTCACACGGATATTTATACAGCAGTGATGTCACTATACTCGCGACCCCTCGGCTATGCGTGTGAAAGACATGGGGCCTCTCTCGGGACTTCCGTAGTATGTAGGAATGAGACCAGGCAGTGCTGCCATGTTTTACAAACACTCGTTAATAATAGTGATGGAAACACTAATACAAGTATACGGAACCCCACCATACAAGGCGTAAAAATAAGGAAAACAACCCATTTAAACGCCGCATTTGCAGAGAGCTTGTTATTAATGGTATCACAGCCATCCAATCAATAGCAAAAACTTTGAGCTATTTCAGAAATTCAGTGAATCTCTGGACTTTAAAAAAAAGCTTTGGAAGGTCAGAGGCACCTTAACATCTCTACCCCTAACTGCAGTAGTCAAAAATTCTAAAGCACCACCCGCTTCATGTGGCAATCATCGAAGTGGTTAACATATCTAGGAAGTCCAACTACCAAAAAATGTTCATCACTCTGTAAAAATAATCATGTTCCTCTGCCTAGGCCACATGCAATTCCACTCTCGACTGATAGGCACTCCTATGTTCGTACTTGGCAGGGTAGAAGAAAAACCGCTCAAAGCATCTATATTGCCTTAAATTTTATATTTACTAAGATGATCCCATTAGCATATCAAGCATTGGCTTGATATCTCCAAGCTCAGATCAGCTTTCACCAAATCATCTTGGAGCGGCCAGAAAAATGAGAGTGGAGCAATATGATAGATGATCTCAAAAGAGCAAATGGAGGGATGGATTACAGAGTGAGAGATTATAAGAGAGCTGTACACCTCAAATGATGCACAACTACATTTATAAAACTAACTTCTGAACTTAAAAGAAAGGCACAGAAATAGAATGGCTTCCGTAGAACGAGACATCATAGCAACAAGACTATGGAAAATAAATTATTGAGACAACCAATGCACAAAAACCCCATAACAATGGAAACAATATTAAAACATTGCAATCCCTTAGAATAAAAAATCTTATAAATACCCATTAAACGATGAGCTAGCAGAGATCCATGAGGTGTGTCTCGTTTTGGAAGGCGCATTGCAAATCAGAAATTAGTGTTGTGGAGTACCGTGGTGCCTTAGGGAGGGGAGGTTGTGTATGTGGATATAAGCTCTGTGGTTGGGAGAGTAGTGTGGGAGGGTAGGAATAGGAGGGGCTGAAGCGAACCTGTGGTACGCAGGAAGTACCATGCGGTCCAATTTAGGAGGTGGCCAGAGAAGGACAGACAGAAGAGTCGAAAAACACAGGTTGGTATGTGCGCGCTTGCCCCTATAGCTCTAAAATTATAAAGGGTGGACTCCAAACGTGTATAGAAAGTTTTTTTTTATCTTTTTCATTGGTGGACCACACGTTTTTCAAGCGGGATGGTCCTCATTAGGTCCATAAAATTACACTAAAAGACATCAGAATAGATGGAGGGGGGAGGTGGTGTAAATAAATAGAATAAAAAATATATAGATCATAAAAATTCATAACTATACATGTTATTGTGCAGGAATTCATAGGGAAAACCATTACGAGCATATATATATAGTTTAACTGTAGTAAAAACCATAGAAATGACGCTCTAGACATTATCTTAAACACCTAAGTAGGTATGTGTATCTGTCATGGGTTGTCAAGGTGGTGAGAGTGAATAATAGAGTGAGTTGAGGCTGTACGGTACCAATGTTGGAAAATGTATCAGAAGGGAGTGTATTATAGGGCAAGCAGAGGGAAAATGGTGATTGTTAACCTGAGTAGGACAGGGAAAAAAACGTAAATGGATGGAGGTGGTAAGGGTGGGGGTTGAGTGAGGGGAGGTATGGTAGGGGTTAAGCATACGCTGCAGGGCAACGCACTAGCGTTGGCAGGGAAATTAACTGCCCTAGATGTGATGAAAGGAGAATGAAATTAGTGGGCATTTGGGCAAAAGGAGGAGGTTAGTGGAGGGGAGGTGATAGATGGCAAGGAATGAAGTCGTGGGGGGACCGGAACTACAGCTGTCTGGGGGCAGAAGCGTGTCTCATTGTAACGCCCAGAGTGTAATGGGCAGTGCGGGGAGGTCCGGCGGAGTTTATATGTCGGCGACGCTGAATGCTGGCGCATGTGCAAGAAAAAGGCGCCCGAAATGGCGCATGCGCAGAGGCATCTGCGTGAGGCAGAGCAGAATGAAAGTACCTAGGTGACGATGGGGAACCCCAATGAGGCACGGGAATGAAAGCAGTGATGGGTAGGTATGGGAAGGGAGGGAGGGCTCGGGACCGGGGCAGCAGGAAAATAATAGAATAACAGGAAAGAGCGGAATTTGGAATATATGGAAAAATGTAAACGCGACTAGGGCAGATGTAGTTGATTGATGAAGGAGTGGAATACATATAAGAGGCCACCACAAGAACAAAAAAATGATGTGCAGTAGGTCAGCAGAAACACCCAACAGTTAATACAAGATATATAGTATCATCATGAGGACGGATAAGAATGTTGGTTAAAATGGGTAAAAGTAATAGTAATAATAATTAATAACACATTGTCTACTGGAGGACTGTGATGTATGCTAATCTTAAACAATATACATAGAGATAAAAAAATATATTTAGATATAAATAAATAAATTAATAAATAGAGGTGGCATTGAGCTAAGCACATGGCTTATGTATCCGGTAAGCCTCAACTCAACCTCTGATATTCAAGCTTCACCACCTTGACACCCATGCAGTTACACATAAACGTACTTAGGTTTTAGGATAAGTCTAGCATCATTTCTATGGTTTTACTACCTCTGTATAATCTGATGGACCATATATACGTTGATAAGTTTCTATGGAATTCTTGCACAATAGGAACAGTATATTTATGAATTTTTATGAATCTATATTTTTTATTCTATTTATTTACACCCCCTCCGCTCCCCCCCCTCCCCCCATACTTGGTTGAGTCTTTTTAGTGTATATGTTTATGGGACCTTATGAAGGGACAATACGTCCTTGAAACGCTTCGTCCACCAATGAAAAAATAAGAAAAAACTTGTATAACCTTGGAGTCCACCTTATTTTTAGCTACACATACCAAACCCTGTGTTTTTCGACTTCTTCTGTCTTCCTAGGCCACACTCAGAAATTAGACCGGAATGGATATCATAAACAGCAATTAAGATAAACGTAAAACCACACGCGTTTCCGCTCCCGGCTGGCGTCTCGTAAGGTGTTTTGTCCTCCTATCCCATTGGCTGACGGTGGTGCCAATACCTGTTGATCCCCACATATAAGCATTCAACGCAAGCCCGTCGTGTGTAACCAGATGCTTGCAACTTATGCCCCCCCCCCCCCCTTCCTGATAAACCTATTCAAAGGGAGAAACCACTCAAATGTGGCGCGCATGGTCCAAGACCTCCTCAAACAATTTCACTCTTCAACTATGAGTTAAGAGGAGGCGAAAGAAAAGTACAGTAGCAGGGAAAGTCCTACCTTATCGAGAGCGTTGCTGCAGACTCAAGGCGAAACATGGAAATTGCACTGCTCAAAACCAACCCTCAGCTAAAAAACTTTTGAGGAGAAAGAACATTATCCATAAGGCGCCATTTCAAATTTTCGACTACAATTAAGCAAAAAACACAAAACACCAGCCCAGAATACATATGGGTGGGAAAAAGACCTCAAAACGACTTTCGCTGACTCACAAACAAAACTACCATAGGACTTCACTGGTTTCTCAAGTGTGAGGGATACAATACAAAAACATATATGACCAATGACAAGATGGTTACAACTACCCCCCGACACCCCGCCTTTGTTACGAAACAAAGGGTTTAATGATCTAGAGACCTGTTGGCATTGCAGAACAGGAGATAGGAACCATAGCGTCAGCATTCTATGGGGATGCCCCTCATTTGATTTTCTGGACGGACATAAAGGAACACATCACACAAATAATGGGGAGACAAGTGAATAGTGCTCACACACTGACTTGGTCCTGTTGTGGATTACACATGTGACAAAAACTTGGACACCAAATAAAGAACGACACAGCGCAGGCTCACTCACCCCCCCACCCACCCGCTGCGCTGAGACTGTTGGTAACACCAGCACGGATGAGCTATCGGAGTCCCGAGTAAGTAGTACTGCACTCCACGGCACATTGCTACTACGGCCCCCCGCCCCTCTGACGGCAAGAGCAAAGGGCACTATCCGTACACCTCCCCAGACCCTTAAGTAGTTGGACAGGAGGAAGTAGTAGACACTTTGTAGGATGGAGAACTGGTAGCTGGGAATCAGTCCCACACAATTTTGCTTGTTTACATGGAACCCTCGAGGAAATTCAGGGCACAAAAGTAGCCAAGCATAATCATAGTAGCACATGGTCAATTGAGCAAGCTTTGTAACACAATATCCCCCGCCCTTCATATAAATACAATAAATAACGCCTTAGACACAGTCAGTCAATTTAGGCAGACATAGGATTGAACGAAACAGAATAGACCTTCCGTTGAAATACAAAACACAAAACACATGCTGATGACGAAAGGTAGGGAATCGGCCAAAGCCTTCATGGATGGACTCAAATGTTGGTTAATCTCATAAGTTGATATCCGAAAATTGTTTATGCGATATGATTTACTGCAGCACCAGTTTTAAAATAAGAATATCCATTAGTACATAGAAAATTAAGAGCTATACCGCCCCACCCCCATCTACCACTCCCAATCCCAGCCCCCGTCCAACCTTTTACGTGCGAAGGCTTACGGGCTGATGTTAAGGTAGAACTCCATTTACCAACTTGGCTAAACTAGGGGAAACAAAATGTGGAGAATAAGCAGATCAACAGAATAAACAGATAAACAGAATCCTCTGAAAGCAGTCAGATCAAGGACTTACCAGTCTTCTTGAAACACGAGATTGTACACTCTCGCGAATGTAAGGAAAGGCCCACCTCAACATTGAACCATCCAACATCAGTCCTCCCATATCCACCCCCCCTTTTTTCACGCCATCCAACCATTGTTAATACATGTTTCTGCGCCGAGTGATTATGCCCAAAATGTATTAGCTCCTGTGGGAGCTTAGCCTATCGACCTGTCGTGATGGATGGATAAATTATGGGTTTATCCTCATTGTAATAAAAACAATTAGAATATTAAACAAAAAAAAATGGCCTAGGAAATGAACTATATACTATTGCTATTACACTGGAAGCTTTCCTTCGTAATGTTAAACTTGAGGTACACAAATGATTGTCTTCATATGGCTGGTTTACCATGCTTTGTACACCGTTATCATGAAGCCAATTCTTCTCTTCAAGCAGCTTGTTTTGTCCTAAAGGACATACAAGATTTCTTAATTTCTTTTGCACTGGTACATTATATCAGGTAGAAACTGTAACTAACAATATCCCTAAGAGAACAGGTCTGGCCTTCCCCTAGAACAGTTCCATTGATACTTATCCCTGCACTCTCCCTAGCGCAATCCTGAATCCTATCTTTGCATTCGTCCTATTGATCATTATGCTCAATACTAGCTGGCAAGAACTGGTGCTACACACAGGCGCAAGAAGAAGAAATGATGGGTCAGGCATTTGTAGGGGTTGCATAGCTTCAGGTTGCATGTCACATGGGTTTCTGGGCCATTGTACCTTCATTTGAAATGGTTTTCTTGTAAAAAAAGCTGCCTTTAGGAACAACGTCTTTTATGTCACATCAAAGTATATATACTCTGGATCAAATTCCACTTTCTACTTTCAATTCATTCTTATCTTGCCAGCTTTGAAGCTGTATTGGCTTTAAAAAAAAAAGTTGCAGCGTCAACTGCAGAAGGACAATAAAGGAGGGTAGGTCAGGCTTAAATAACTGGTTATCCAGAGTGACCACAGTGGGTGGTTGGAAAAGACCTGCAAATTTGAGTAGCCTTGCAATCACAATAACAATAAATAAGTCCATAACAAAGGGCAGAATACCTGGAATTAAAGTTGTTGTTTAGTGACCTGCTAAAAGTTAAAGGGGGATACCCATACGAAGAAAAGCTAATGTTATTGGTGTTTATAAAAAGTATACAATGTTCCAATCCTATATTCTGTATCAATTTGTGCAGTGTTTCTAATCTGTGCTTGCTGTCCTTCTATGGAAAGCGTCTATGTACTTCCAGGGGATAGAAATGCCGAGACACTGGTCAGTGTTTTATGTGTTACACAGTGCACGTATCATATGCACAAGTCTGATGATTGTCGGATACTACAGAAGCATGCACCTGGTGACCATTTCTATCTATGGAAGTAACCATAGAAGCCTTTTATCCCCTTCCTGACTTTGATGTATGAGTATTACGCATTGGCGGGAGGTGGCGTTCACGCAACAATGCATTACTATTACGTCAAATTCTCTGGCCCCGTTCCTGACGGAAGCGGGGGCCAGAAGCTGGCGGGAGGTTGGCTATATATGTAGCTGACACCCGCCCTTGAACACCGCGATCGGAGATTCTCCTGATCGCGGGTGTTAACCCCTAACATGCCCGCGGCGCACGAGCCTCCTTCTGTGAGCTGCCGGTCTTCTTTCAGTGTGTACATTTTAACAGGTAATACATCGTGTATTACAAGGCTGTAAGGTGAGAATAGCTTGAACAAATGATCAGTGAATCGTTGTTCAAGCGTACTGTAAAAGAGATAAAAACACAGTTTAAAAACATTTAATAAAAAACATTTTTAATAAAAAGAATTAATTAAATACAGTAAAGTCGCCCTAAACACAAAAACATTCCCATATACTCATGCAACAACGTAAAAAAAACAACAACGCCAAAAAACCCCACCATTATTGGTATTTGGCGTCGTAACAATCCGTACAAGTAACTCAGAAAAATTATTGGGCACTTTCAGGGAACGCCGTAAGAAACAAACCCGAAAAGATCGCCAAAAGACATTTTCCATAAAATATCTTCACAAAAATGTTCTAAAAAAGTGATCAAAAAAAGGTTATGTGCGCCAAAATGGTATCAATGAAAGGGCACAACTCCAATGTAAAAAATAAAGCCCTAAAGTAGCTCTGTCAACAAAAAAATATTAAAGTTACGTCTCCGAAAAGATGGCGATGCAAAACAAATGAGATTTCCTCTATTATTAGTTTTTTTCCAGTAAAATTGTAAAAATAAATGAAAAAACATATAAATGAGGTATCAACCGTATGTAGTGACTATAGAATAAAGATTAACATAGTATTTTTAGTGTAACGAAACCCCAAAGACTACAAAAAAAGAAGGAAACCAAAATTGACAATTTTCTTTTCACCCTGATCAGAGTTAATAAAAATCTATCAATAAGAATGACCCGACTAAATGAAGTATAGTATTTGTAAAGTGCATTTCTAATGTCAGCAAAAAATAAGCCCTTATATGTACAAATGCCAAAAAAATAAGATTGTATAGCCAATAAAAAGTGACAATGATAATTTCTCTGTATGCGGCAGCTTCCCTTCGATGCCTGGCGTTGTTGCCCATAAGCAGGTTACCACCACATATGGGGTATGTTATATGCGGGAGGGATTGGGTATCAAATTTTGTGAGCGTTTTGGTTATTTATCCGTGAGAATTTGTACATTTTTTTTTTGAAAACACATTAATTTAGCCAAAAAAAAAATGTACTTTCAAAAGTAGTATCAATATTTTGTTTTAACCCCTGTAAAACAATTAAGGGTTAACAAACTTCATAAAAGTGTTTTATGTACATTGAGGGGTGTGTTCTCTAATGGGGTAATTTATGAGGTTTTTACTTTTATTTAGGCCTCTCAAAGTGATTTGAAAACCTGAGCAGGTCCCTCCATAGCGGGATTTGCGGTTTTTATGAAAATGTGTGAAAAATCGCACCTAACGTCAAAGGCCCATAACATCTTACAAAATAACAGTATGCATAAAAACCATGTCACATAAACTAGAAATTTAGGATGTTGTTAGTTATTAAGTTTGTTTGCTTGTGATGATATGGGTGGAAAAAGTAGAACATTTGAAGTTACAAAATCGAGGAATTTTTCAAATTTTCACCAATATCTGATTTCTCATAAATAAATGCAAAAAAATACCACAAAAAATTTGTCAACTAACATGAAGTACAATGTATCACGAGGGGGAAAGAAAGATTATTGATGAGATTTTATTAACTCTTGAATGCATGGGTGAAAAGAAAATTGTCAATTTTGGTTTCCTTTCTTTTTGTATTCTTTGGGGTTCGTACACCGTACACTAAAAATACTATGTTATCTTTATTCTATAGGTCACTACCATTACGGTGATACCTCATTTATATAGTTTTTCATTTATTATTACAATTTTACTGGAAAAAAACTAATATAGAGGAAATCTCATTTGTTTTTGCATCGCCATCTTTTCGGAGACGTAACTTTAATATTTTTTTGTTGAAAGAGCTACTTTAGGGCTTATTTTTTACATGTTGAGTTGTCCTTTCAATTCATACCATTTTGGCGCACATAACTTTTTTTGATCACTTTTTAGAACATTTTTGTGAAGAGATTTTATGAAAAATTTACATTTTTGGCGAGTTTTTCGGGTTTCGTTTTTACGGCGTTCACCGAAAGGCCCAATAATGTTTCTGAGTTATTGTACGGATTGTTGCGGACGCAACAATACCAAATATGTGGGGGGTTTTTTTCGCGATTTTGTGTTTTTTTCACTTTGTTGCATGAGTATAGGGAATGTTTGTGTTTAGGGGACTTTAACTGTATTTAATTAATTCTTTTTATTAAAAAATGTTTTTATTTTTAACTGTGTTTTATCACTTTTACAGGTAAGCTTGAACAAGCGATCCACTGATCATTTGTTCAAGCTATTCTTCACCTTACACAGTGTAATACAGATGTATTACACTGTGAAATGTAACACACTGAGAAGGCAGGACCCGGCTCACAGAAGGAGGATTGCGCAGCCCCGGCATGTTAGGGGTTAACACCCGCGATCGGAGAAATCTCCGATCGCGGGTGTTAGAGGCGGGTGTCAGCTATAATATATAGCCGACACCCGCAGCTTCTGGCCCCGGCTCCGTTCAGGAACTGGGGCCAGAAATTTGACGTAATAGTACTGCATTTTGCGGGAACGCACCTCCCGCCATGCAGTACTATCACATGAAATGTCAGGAAGGGGATATAAGGCTTCTATGTTTACTTCCAGTAGATAGAAATGGTCACACAGGTGGCAGCCCAGGTCGATCCTGTTCCTCCATGGCCAGACGCTCCCACCGTCTCCAAGCGTGCACCGTCCCAGTTCTGCCAAAATTTATAATTCGAAAATGTCACATGCCCCGCTGGCTCCACGTCTTGTAAATATGGTTTGTCGAGCCCTTGCGAATGTTCGAGTTTCCGTTGACCCCTGTTCCTGTTATGACTTGGTCCCGCGCTTTCCTGACTTCCACGATCCCCAACCCGTATCTGTGCTTGCGTGGGACGCCGGCGTGGCCCACACACCATGCTTGCTGCTAGAACTTGGTAGTTTGCTTGTCTCTCTGCGCCTCGGGACAGACGCGCCTTTGATGGACCGTTGCACCACACCATCAGCAACTTCACATACCTGTTTTTGCGGTGTGCTCGGTGAAACCGGGTGCCTCTATAGTCCAACTCAGGGGCGCTAAGTTAATCATCCCTTTGGTCGCATTGGTCCACACCACTGGTAGCTGACCGTAGTCATGGACCCCCACCACGGTTTGGCTACCTTACCTGGCGATCCTTACCAGCCTCGGTGGTTCCAGCGTCCGCGGTCAGTGATCTGGCGCCCTGCTCAATGGCAGCACTTGCCAATTCCATTTTTCACATTTATGGCAGTCTGCATCGTCAAGTGCTGCGTCTTCCTCCTGCTACTCAATTGCTCCTCCCTTCTGCCAAACCCCCCTGAGACTCTCCATGGGCCATGGTATCCAGTGTCGAATGGTGGCCCTCCTGGCAGTTTTGCAGTGCACTTTCATTTCAGCTGTGCTCCTTTCACATAGAACTTATTCCAACCTAGGTCATGCCGTCACATTCTTTTAGAAGGTGGGCGTTTGTCATACACCCTCCCTCCTCCGTCGTGGAACTGGGCCTGGCTTTGACTTACAATCCCCGCTCTAGGACAGGAAAAGAGACCTGGGGTCGTCCAACTGACATGTGTTTATCCCCCCATCCTTCTTTTCCCTTAGTTCCGTTCTTCTTGAGACCCTTCACAGCATCTCTTCTGCTGAGAAACCGCATTGCGGCACCTTCTCAATGGAAATCGTCATTTGGTTAATTATGTGTTCTTCCTGACCTTTGCTTCTGAGCTAACCTGGAATTGAAGCAGCCCATGGGCTCAACATTTAAAAAAAAAAAGGGACTTTTCTTGAACAGTTAAAGACGCTCTGTCTAACGTGACCTGCCATCTACCCTGAGTTGTCTCAATCTCTCCTGTCCCTCCGATTGACCTCTGTTTTATTGAGTGTTCGGAAGACGCGTCTTGAACAGGTGCAACGTCTGCCATCCCTGGCCCTGCCTTCCCAAAGACCAATTCAGCCCCCTGTCATGTCAGCTGTAAGGAAGCGATGCTGATACTAATGAGCTCGTGCCTTTCTACTCTAAGAGGTTCCCGACAAAGCAGGCTATTGGTGCCAGCCCGAGCACTTTAATAAGATGGTCCTTTTCACCTTGCGCACGGAACCGCACGCCCCTAATGTTCCTGGGAAAAGCGTCCCGAAGTGAGAACAACGCTTCTCCTCATCTGAATGTTCCAGTCTTACTCAGCTATGGAACAAGCAGTCCGTTCAAGCTCAGCCTTCCGGGACTCCGGCTCTGCTGGGAACTCGTTGATGTCTACCTTTGTCGCACAGCATCATTTCCCGTGGTTAATGCTAGAGAAGCCGCTGGTCATTGCTTCCTGGCCCCCCTTCTGTCCATTGCCGATACTCAGAATCCTCATCCAGTATCGTACAGAGCCCCTATGCCTCAGTTGTGGACTTGCACACAAAGAGACTGTCCTGTATTCCCTGTCCCAATCCAAGTCTTCTTTTCTACTGGGCCTCGCCGTGTTGCCAGAGACGTTCTCCTGAGCTCAACTGGCCTACTGGTGAAGTCTCTGTTGTTGCCAGAATGCCAGTCAACGCTGTTTTTGCGGTACCTTGTCCCGTGGTTCACCAAACTTTCTGTCATCCAAGCCCTCTAGTGGGGCCTTCCACGCCAATTTGGAAGTTGCCCAAGTTTTTGTAGAATCAAGCTGATACTTTGCCACTGCACCATCCCTACAACTGTCCCCATTGTCCTGCTGCCATGAACCGTCTCTGCCACGGGTCATGTTTACCCACTGTCTGTCATGAGACCGCAAGGATTTGGCCTAGCGTGAAAGAGAACGCTGTAAAGGGGGTTCATTTACCGGCCTCTTTTCCTGGCTGTGCAGGGTTTTCCTTTGTGGCCATGATGATGGTCACCCGTCCATGCATATACCATAATAGTCCTCACCAGTCCTCAATGTTTAAGGGCCAATTTCCTTTACGCCAGACCTCGAGAAGTGCTAGTTCTGACCAGAAGAGTATTCGTCCTTGGGTACATCCTCTCTGACAAGGCCTTCAGATTGATCCCACAAATTGCTGCAGTTTCTCCAGTGGCCTCGCCCCGTAAGACTCGTGTGCCATACAGAGATTCTGGGCTTCCGCCAATATTACCTCAGCAGTTTTAACCACACTTCCCCTCCTTGAATCTCCCATTTTGGCTCTGAACCACGAAGAACGCCATCCTAATCCTACACTCTGGGCATACGGTGCTGAAGAAGCTTTCTCTCAGTTGACGTCTGCTTTTTGCCTTTGCTTTCGTTCTCATTCTCAACCGACCTATATTGAGAAAACCCGTTCCTCTGCATGTGGTGTTGACGCCTCTCCGCTCATTTGGCGCTGGAAGCCTCCTCTCAACCAAGAAGGGCCAAAATTCGACTCACCCGGGTCTTTTTAAGACCCTTCGCACACAGAGAGAATGTTCCATAGGTATTAGGAGTGTGTTTGTATGAATAACCAAATAAAGATAGCCTTTGGCGGATGGCGTTCTCTTCTGTAAGGAGTTTGTCATGTGGTCTATATCTACGCAGACTCAGAATCTCCTGTATCTCGACTCTTAGGTCTCTATCCGTGACCGGCTTCCTGGTCCTCTCTTTTCTTCTCGGTTCAAACTTCTTGACTCACTCTCCGTCCAGCGATGAGACGTCAAAGATGATGCCCTCCCCCCTCTCCTTCCTCTGTGTTGTTGGGAGAACCGCCTCCTTGTCATATCATTCCTTCGGACATTGGTTGCATTTTGCTGCTCCTGTGGACCTACGGGCAGCTTCCTCCTGGCACCAAGGTTTCGACCGCTCTTGAAGAGGATACTAACTTGGGGACATTGCTCCTTCAATGTGGGCTGGGCACCCTGGGTGCAGAGATCTTGTCAAGGATGCCGCTCGAGATTTTGTGATTTCCTGCGCTCCTCTGCCGTAACAATCCATCAACGTCTCATCCAGCAGTATGCTCCTGCCAATTTGCTGATACCCAGTTGCGCGTGACTCTCATATCCATGGACTTATATGGATCTCCCATACGTCTCTGGTGGTACGGATTGGTTCTCCAATATTTCCCACTTTGTGCCTCTACAGGTCTTCCGGCTTACCCGCCCTGCTCAGCATGTTTCTCCCATCCTCACATCCTTCAGCTTTCTGGGCTTCCTCAACACATTGGGGCTCATTTACTAAGGGCTCCGTGGCCGCATTTTTCCGGTTTCCCGATTTTTCTGTGTTTGCTGCCGAATCCCGCCGGGATTTTTGGCGCCGTCTATTCGGGGCAATCGGCCGGCTTTCACGTGACAGAAATCGGGACGTGGCCAGCGGGCCACCCGCGGATTTCATAAAAAACGCAGAATTTAAAAAACTAAATTTGTCCGCAAGATCAACTCACTTACATGCACCGGGAAGAGAGCAGGTGAACTCCAGAGGACCTTGGCGGCAGCAGCTACCACCTGCTTGTTATCGGCACCCGACCTTAGTGAATCCTCGTCAACAATGCACCGTGGGATCGCGACTGGACCGTGAAGTAATGTGCCCTAAAAAAAAAAAAAATTGTCCTCGACCGAGGGTCCAGTTTGTTTACAGGTTCTGGCATTTCCTTTGGTTCTTTTGCAGCTAACTGCAAGTTAATCTGGGCTTCTCATTCTCGGATCATCCTACTGCCACACTAAAGGGCAAGGTTGGAGAGGGTCAATCAGACCTGGCTGCTATCTAACGGGCACTTTGTCTCTGCTCAATCAGGATGATTGGTCTACTTTCTTACCTTGGGGAGAATTCTCAATATATTCTCTGGACTATAATCTGCTGGTGCTGCTCCCTTTTTTGTCTTTGGACAACATCCACTTCCCCCTCTTCCTCTGTCAGTGCTTCTGAGTTTCCTGTCATGGAGGCTTGGTTCAGACTTCATCCATTTGAGACGCACGGCCGTCCTCTATTTTGGGTGTCACAAGAACAAGAACCCCCCCCTGGCCACAAGAGACGGCAGGTCTCATTCAGTCCTTCTCTCCAGGTGATAAGGTGTGGCTGGTCTTCCATGATACGACGTCCAGCTGAAGATTCCCATTTGCAACTGGTCCTCACTATATGAGTCCATTTGAGGTATTGAAGCTCACAACCCTGCGGCATATAAGCGTCACCGTTCTCTCACAGCATATCCATATATCCCAACTGATTTCACGTCTCTTCTTCTTCTGAAACCTGTCATCCTGAACCTTTCTTCTCCCGGCAAGTACCACTCCAGCTCCTGAGGCGGATTCCAACCAATGGGTCTATGAGATAAAAGAGGTTCCTGGGTCTGAAAGTCGGTCAGAGGATGCCGTTCTTTCCTTGTGCGACTGTAAGGGTTCGGTCCGGAGGAGAGGTCCTTTGGGCCAGACGCAACATTCTGGATCGTGGGTGTTTCTTCAGAGGTTTTCCTCATGCCAAGAAGACGGGGATGGCAAATGGGGGGGGGGTAATTTAATAAAACTGGTGCCTCTGTGGGCCCCTCTGCTTTCACTTCCTCTCCGGGTTGCAGCAGTGTTTCCTGTGCGCACTCTGTAAAAATTTTAAAAAGGCCAGTACCAATTCTGTTAATATCTAGCCCCTTCCTGTGTTCCCCTCTGGATCTTTGTGCCTCTATGACCTGTTCTTATTTGCAATTTTCCTGTTGTACCCTGGTTCCTCCTTTATTGACGTTGATCCTGTGCTGGCCGCGCCTGATTCCGCTACTTCCAGACTCTGATCCCATGATGCCTGACTCCGCCTGTCCCGACTACAATATCTCCTATACAACTTTGTACTTCGCCTAGGCACACCACCGCAGACAAATTCACACTTTGTAGCACCGGTGGTATCACGCTGCAGCCAACTATAACCTGCTTTGCGGTGTTTCCACAAAACGGCGCAAAGCCCTTATAATTACCCCATAGGTCCAATCCTAACTCCCCTTTTGGACGACTCTTTTCGAGTCCTTTCCTTAAGAAGCAAGCAGAATTCACCAGGACATTCTGGTCCTATCACACGGGATACATCTAATCAGTGGTACTGGAGGCCCTGCCTTTTTGTCCGAATAATTAGTTCCTAATATCTGGCCTCTTGAAAATGGAGAAATGAAACGGCATTACCTGCACATTGGACCAGCATGTAAGAATTGGTACAGCATCTCGTCCATGTACAACGGCCAACGTTTTGTACCATAGCTTTTTTGTAGGGCACTGTACAGTTCTATAAACAACTGATCTGAACAGATCAAAACCATCCATGTATATTTCTTTTAGCTTTTGATGTGATTTTATTACCCTTATGTGTGGAGAACAATAAAATCCATTCTTGTTTCAGATTTTTTTAGCATTTTTTTTTTATAGGGGGGGGGGCGGGGCCTTCACTGTAGCATATCTTTATTCTATGGCTCACTACTACTATTCGTTAGCATGATAACTCCATTTATATAGTTTTTCTTATATTGTCCAATTTTATTGAAGAAAACAAGGAAGAATGATTTTTGTTATAGTATTGCCATTTTTTTCACAGCATAACTTTAGTATTTGGTTGACAGAAGCTGGTTGTTTTTTGGTTATGGAAGCTGGTTCTGGGCTAAATTTTTTTGCATGACAAGTTGTTATTTTCAGTGGCAACCATTTTCGAGTGTTAGTAACTTTTTTAATATCTTTTGTAGAACATTTTTTGTAAAGCAAAGTTGTTTTTTTTTACAGTGTTCATTGAGCAGGTCCATTATGATTATGATCTATTATACAGATTATTATGGACGTGGCAATACCAAATATGTGGGGTTTGTTTTTGTTATTTAAGTGTGTTTTGTACTTGTATTAGTTGTGGATAGGGAATTGTGGTGTTTGGAGGGCCTTTCAACACTTTTTTATTATTAATTTTACTTTAAAAATCTTTATTGTTTTAAATTTTTTATATTTTTGGTGCCAATGTTTGGATAAACAAGTGATCTTCCTGAACCGTTACATGTCAATGCTCTTACATGTAAACTTTAAGGGTTTTAACACGCAGATCTGAGGAACCTACGCTTTTAAGGGTTTCACAGCCCTATTCTATTCTATTTTTTTTGCATTTCCATTTAATACTCCACACCTGTCAACACCATTTTGTATTTTTTGTTTTACAGAGCTGTATAGTGTTGTTTTAACACATTGGGGGATACATATATACCCTATATACTCGAGTATAAGCTGACCCGAATATAAGCCATTGCCCCTAATTTTACCACCAAAACTAGGAAAACTACTGACTCGATGTATACATGTCTATGGTAAAATCAAATTTGGCCACAGCTCCCCCCCCCCCCATTAAGTGGTCGCCAACCCTGTCTATATCACCAGCCAGTCCCCTGTGGTATAGCAACCCCCTGGCCCCATTATATACCACCCAGCAAGCCAAGGCATCAGAAAAAGTGATACAGATTTTTTTTGTTTATTACCTGAGAAAAAGACTCAGTATATACAGTATATCAAAAATCCATATATTTTATATATATATATATATAATGGTGTGTATATATATGTTTTAGAAAGACCCGAGACAGATGGAGAGATAAAGTCAAGACATCCCCATCAAAGACACAGATATAAGACGTCCCGGAAACATGGTAACCGCACGCCTCTATAGAGTGGATGGTGTCTGCGCGGTGCTCAACCCCAATATATATAGCACACACGTAGCAGGCACACATCCTTTGTGAGTTTTAAAACATTTCTTTTATTCATATCATATTATATGGTATACAGCTCCCCCATACAGATCCATGGAAGATCATGTAAGTATAACAGATCCCAAGTTTCCTTCATCGAACGTTTCGGTCTGAGTCGACCTTTGTCAGCATGAATCTGTAATTTTGGAGGTAGTATTGGGGCGCTTAGGTAGGAGCAAAGGGTTTTTCTACTACAGATTAGAGAGACAGTCAAAGACAGACTGTCAAGAAAAACAGGGAAATACAGTCATATACAGTGAGTGAGAGATTCATAAGCCAGTCAGACAGCGTAGACAGTCAGAGAAAGACAGCGAAATAAAATACAGGCGTCAAAAAACATCAGTCATAAAGACAGTAAAAGATAGAGACAGTCCAAAACAGACAACGACAGAGACAGTCAGTACAAGGAACAGTGAGAGAAAAACTCAGTCAAGACAGTGAGAAGACAGAGATAGACAGTCAGAAGAGGCAGTGAGAAGCGTCAATGACTGTCAAAGACAGAGAGAGCATATCAAAGACAGACAGAAGACAGTCCAAATACCGATAGTAGGGAAATTCAAGGCACAGTCAAAGACAGGAGAGGTCAAGAGACTAGTCAAAGACAGACAGAAAGAGAAAAAACAGTCAGACCCATACCTGAAGACGACAGTTAAAGACAAGAGAGACAGCCAAGGTCAGACATCTGGACAGACAGAAGAGATGGCCAAAGCAGACGTTCCCAAAGACAGACCATAAGAGGGATATTTCAAAGACAACACACTCACAGACAGCCATAGAGATATAACACATTGTAATGAAGGGTCAATGAGACAAAGCCTCGGTCTTTCGGAAGACTGAGCTTTCCATGCGATGGATCCCCACTCCCTGATGACATAACAGGGAGCCACGTCCGTCAATATAGCGACGGCCCATCATTCCCTTTTTGAAGCCACCGTAGCGATCGATGACAAGCCCCGCGATGTTACCGGTAAGTCTTTGCTGCATATGCAAGCAAGATTTACCGCTATGGAAGGGCTCAGCCTGTAAACGGGTCCCATGAACCGGGACCCGTCACGTTACGGTAAGGGGATAACTATGTAACTAATTTACAGTCAGATATGCTGTCAAACAAACAGTCAAGACAGGAGAGTCCATAGAGAGATGGTCAAGGGATATATACAAATTTTTTTGTTAAAACCCATTCTATTTTGTTATACCTACGAGCAATTATTTACTATCCTTGACACTACGGGAGCTACACCTATTAAAAAATAAATTAAAAACTTTCTCCATATACAAACTCTCATAAACCTTAGTATTACATAACTTGGTACTAAGTCATCACTCTTAGAAGTAGCTATGCAGAAGTACAAAGTAGTGGCCACTACCCATCCTGACGGGTTACTATCACATTCTGTTGGCAAATCACATGAGGTGTTCTTTTTAATAATGTGGATGTCATAAAACATCATGAAAAACATTGTAACTCATTGCTTTTGATAATTCATGTAGCTTACTCTGCCACAATGATATTCCACTAAGCAAGAAACTAGTTAATAGTGTGGATTAAGCAGCTATGAAAGATCATTTATTAAAGTATTCAATTTCCTTAACACTCAGTAATTGAAAAAACATTACCAGAGATACACCACAGTTAAAATAGGCAACATCAATCTTATGTAAAAAGGTAATAGGGTTATTAAAGATCTGCAACCATAAAATATTGTACAGAATTGATGTGATGTAGCTCTGGCAGTGACTTTTATGGGGCACAGTTCCCATGAGGCCTCTTTAAGATATTTCACATCTAGGCATTGATATTCTTCCGTGGATTGATTGCTGTGATTTTGTAAAACAATACGCATATATTGAAACTGCCCCAGACCAAAATGATATGCTCGCAATTTGTAAGATTTGATGTCCACCACTTCTGGCTAGCTACTTAGCACGAATTGCTGGAAGATGTTCATGGTGTGACTCTGTCTGATAACACCCCCTTATTTCATATACTGAATGGCGTCCCCGACTCATAATGCTAGACTTGTAGACAACTCCTATTTACAATCTTTCTGCCCACGTGAGCCCTCTAGTGAAGGTCTGTGGATGCTGGTATTTACTGAATTTTAGCTTAGTCTTCACTTGAGATCAACTATAAGAGTTATCAAAGTTGTCTGCAATTAAACTTATTGTTATCCTTGTTCTGTGACAACGAAAAACATTTTCAAAATCCAAATTTACAAGTCACATAAATGTGTTCTTAAGTTACATTACTCTGAACTGACTCAAATACATTTCACTTTAGAACATCACTACAGACCCTATCCTGGTTGTATCCTCATACTTTTTTGTATGCAAAACATCCCCTTGAGCTCTAAGTATATATATGACAATCCTTAATAATTAGTTTAACAGTGCCCATTTTAATTATAGGAGTACATTGTACTACCCCCCCTAACTATCATAATGTATATTTCTGTTATATTTATAATGTTATTTGTTGGTTTCTATGTGTATAAGTTTATTGAGTATCAAAGTTGATAATGTATTTTTTATAAAAAAAAAGTTTTTTTGTTTTTTTCTTGATGTTTAAGGTGAACAAATCAATTGGTAAGGGAGTCCCAGACATTATGCCCAGCCCCATACAGTTCTTGAATTGGTTTGGGGGCCACATATAATTTTAGGTGTTTCCCATGCCTTTATTTGCAGTAGATAAAAGGACTCGGGGCTTACGGGACATTTTCCTAGAAAGAAACATTTCCCTGCAGTATATTGTTTCCATCCATTCAATGCTGAACGTGGCTTACTTTGTCTTCAATTTAGGATTCAAATGTCATGTATATATAGCTTTACTCCTGCCTTGCCCGGGATCGTAAATAACTGCTCTTAGCTGCTAGAATTGGTTAACAAAATATGTTATATTTATCTCTCTGTCCTCTGATCATATCTGTCCTGACTGCTCGTCTGTCTTTGACTAATCTCTGTCGCCACTGCCTTTGTCTGTTCTTTGAATGTCCTCTCTTGGGCTGTCTTTTATACTGTCACTTCTGTGTGTCCCTGTATAGGGTGGTTAATAATGGATTTGGAAGCGCTGGCTGAACTTTCCATCTTGGCACCTAGTTCTATTGACTTTTCCCTTAGTCCAGAGAGCAAGCTGTGCAAATTTTGGTGATGTAAACGCTACGGTGCAGATTCCTCAGCCGCACATACACACACATACATACCTAAGATTTATATAGTAGATTTAATTTAGTTTATTTATTCCTTCATGTAAATATTTAGCATTGGCTTTACAAGCTAAATAAAAATAATAACTGGCATAATATTGTTTAAATTCTTTCAAACAACTCAAGGCAACCACCTTCCCACCATTTTGCTTAACAGGGTCCTTTTCAAAAGATAGTGATGGTTGTACAGTGTGTCATGGCATGTTAGACAGTACGGTAACCAAGGAACAGAATCTAAATCTGTAGATATTTGTGCACTGCTAATTATTATTTTCAATTGGGAAAAAGCATATCCTACATATACCTATAAAGAAAATTACAACAGAGCAGCTGCAAACACGAACAGGAGGCATATTCAGGTGTAATTCGAATGGAATGTCCATTTTGAAAAGCATTGACTCTATATGCTGTTTCTACTTGTGTGCGGAAAATAGACACTTTTGTCAAAGGGCACTAGTATTAGGAAATCACGTAGCTGTTCAATATATATATATGGAAGCATTTATCGTGAGATACAATTGAGTTATAATATTGCTACATTGTTAATAACAAGGTATTAGCCCGTCACAGCTGTCTATCACAGCTAAGGACCTCTCTCAGTAAATGAAGCTTGTATGTAAAAATAAAAGTGGGTGGGTAAAATGGTGTTGAATTGCTTATACAGTTTCTTGATGGAAAAGGGATATAGCGCTTGACTATATGTTCTTAATATCATTAAAAACCTTGGGAACATAAAGTCAAATTTCAAGAGATTTTTGGTTTATGAAGTGTTTATTGCTGCGTAGAAGGATCTTTAAATGTTTTATTGGTGATTGTGCTATTTTACATTTGAGTGTTTTTGTGATAAAGCACACTGCACTTAATATCTTAGGTAATAACATATGTATTTATATGTTTTTTGCTTCAGTTCCACCATATATTGCTGATGTAGTCATGCTTTTGTATCCTCCAATTCAATTTATTGGAAGGGTTTTCAGGTAAGAAAGACAGAGGACATAGGCTGTAACCAATGGCTTGAAAGGTGAGTGACCCTCCAATTACTATTGTTTGGGCAAAACGTATTTGACCTTTCATAGTGTTCTCATATTTTTTGTCACTGTAGCACCACCATAGGATCAAATCTGGCTTGTATGGATCTCTAATAAAGCTATAAAGAATAGAAGATATCTGCAAAGTGTTGGATCACAGTGGGGCTTTTTACTAAGGGTCCGCGGATCGCAATTTTTTCCTTCCGATGGAAAACTTCAGATGTTTTCGGGGATTGAGGGAATAACGGGCTGAGACAGCTATTTAGCAGGGATTGTGTCGTGTTGTGTGGCGCTGCTCTCATGTATCAGAATTGGGGTGGCGATATGACTACATTACGGGCCCAGCCGAGCAACGGGGTGTTTGAAGATTCGAATTTGATGTAATGTCGCAAACGAATTGCACTTACATTGCACCAGTGAAGAAATGGTGAACTCCGCGCAGACCTGAGTCGGGAGGAAGAAACGACCATGAAGATATGGCCCGACATTATTAGTGAATCGCCGCAGATGGCACTGCGTTGGACAATGCTCTTTTCCGGGATCGTGCAGGAACAGGTAAGTATAATGAGCCCGTCATAGCCAGTGTGCATGGTTGACAATCACTTCATCACTGGTGGTAGATGTTCTTCTAATAACCATTAAAAAAACTATCGTGGCATGTATATTGAGGGTTATTCCGACGCTAATTTAATTATTCTCAGAAAATGTGGTATTACACATTAATAAGTCCTTATGTTTTGGCTGAAAACATTATCGCCCCACAACCCTTTCGCTTGGATTTCACCTTTCTACTATATTATTCTTTTATACTTTTCATTTTTATCTATATGCTTGAGCATACCTTGACATATTTTCTTGGTGGCTCAATACACTGGTTGACTTCCTCTAATGTCTTGGGGGAGATTTTGCTATTTGACCATTTAGTATTGTCTACATGTTCTTCGTATTGGGATAGTTACGTTACAACCAAGGTGCATCAGACTTTTGTCTTGAAAGTCTATAAGAACCGCATATATTCAGTTTCTTTGTACTTAACTTATTGAGTTAATATGTTTTTTAACCTTACATGAACAAATCATTTTGTCACCGTGTTCACTGACTCTGTAAGGCACCGTAAAAAATAATGTGATTGTGATGAAGGAAGCAGGGTACCATGCGTGGTAAAGGCCATGTACTTAGCCTAGTACACATCTATAAGTTTTTACAACTTATTTGGCGTCTGCAGACAACATTGCCTAAGATATCTTAGTATAATACATTAACTTCTTATGGTCATAAAAGCTCTGATTTCATTGCCTACCAGTCATGTCTTACATACATTATGTTACTCAGTGAATGGTCGAGGTCTACGAAACTAGGTACTTTAAGGGAGTATTCACATTTCAGCAAATGAAAGTGTTAAATGTTGATTATGAAAAAAAAATGATGTACCAATTTTTCAATTATAAAAAAAATTTGTGTATACAACTTCTTCATTTTTCTAGATCTCTAATTGCGTCTTCCATCAAGCCATTTTTTCAACATCTGGCCTGTGTCACTAATAAATGGTTATAGCTTTGAAACGCTTTAAACATAGCCAGTGATTTTAGAATTGTTTTTCTCTGTGATACATGTACTTCATGTTAGTTGACAAATTTTTTGTGGTATGTTTTTGCATTTATTTATGAGAAAATCAGATATTGGTGAAAATTTGGAAAAATTCCTCGATTTTGAACTTCAAATGTTCTACTTTTTCCACCCATATCATCACAAGAAACAACTTAATAACTAACATCACACTAATGTCTAGTTTATGTGGGACATGGTTTTAATGCATACTGTTATTTTGTAAGATGTTAATGGGCCTTTTGAACGTTAGGTGCGATTTTTTCACATTTTCATAAAAACCGCAAATCCCGCTATGGAGGAGACCTGCTCATGGTTTTCAAATCACTTTGAGAGGCCTAAATAAAAGTAAAACCTCATAAATTACCCCCATTATAGAAACACACCCCTCAATGACATAAAACAACTTTATGAAGTTTGTTAACCCTTAATTGTTTACAGGGGTTAAAACAAAATATTGATACTATTTTGAAAGTACATTTTTTTTTTGGCTAAATTAATGTGTTTTCAAAAAAAAAAATATGTACAAATTCTCAGCGGATAAATAACCAAACGCTCACAAAATATTGATACCCATCCCTCCCGATATAACATACCCCATATGTGTTGGTAACCTGCTGTATGGGCACACAACCCGGCATCGAAGGGAAGCTGCCCATACAGAGAAATTATGCATTGTCACTTTTTATTGGCTATACAATCTTTATTTTTTTGGCATATTGTACATATAAGGGCTTATTTTTTGCGACATTAGATGCACTTTACAAATACTATACTTTCATTTAGCGGGTCATTTCTTATTGATAGATTTTATTAACTCTGATTCAGGGTGAAAAGAAAATTGTCAATTTTGGTTTCCTTTTTTTTTGTAGTCTTTGGGGTTTCGTACACTAAAAATACTATATTATCTTTATTCTATAGGTCACTACGATACGTTAGATACCTCATTTATAGGTTTTTCATTTATTTTTACAATTTTACTGGAAAAAAACTATATAGAGGAAACTCATTTGTTTTTGCATCGCCATCTTTTCGGAGACTAACTTTAATATTTTTTTGTTGACAGAGCTACTTTAGAGGCTTTATTTTTACATTTTGAGTTGTCCCTTTCATTGATACCATTTTGGCGCACATAACTTTTTTTTGATCACTTTTTAAACATTTTTGTGAAGAGATTTTAGAAAATTAATCTTTGGCGAGTTTTTCGGGTTTGTTTTTACGGGCGTTCACCAAAGGCCCAATAATTTTCTGAGTTATTGTACATTGTTACGACGCACAATACCAATATGGGGGGTTTTTTGGTGATTGTGTGTTTTTTTACTTGTTGCATGAGTATAGGGAATGTTTGTGTTTAGGGGACTTAACTGTATTTAATTAATTCTTTTTATTAAAAATGTTTTTTATTAAATGTTTTAACTGTGTTTTATCACTTTTACAGGTAAGCTTGAACAAGCGATCCACTGATCATTTGTTCAAGCTATTCTTCACCTTACACAGTGTAATACAGATGTATTACACTGTGAAATGTAACACACTGAGAAGGCAGGACCCAGCTCACAGAAGGAGGATTGCGCAGCCCCGGCATGTTAGGGGTTAACACCCGCGATCGGAGAAATCTCCGATCGCGGGTGTTAGAGGCGGGTGTCAGCTATAATATATAGCCAACACCCGCAGCTTCTGGCCCCGGCTCCGTTCAGGAACTGGGGCCAGAAATTTGACGTAATAGTAATGCATTTTGCGGGAACGCACCTCCCGCCATGCAGTACTATTACATCAAATGTCAGGAAGGGGATAAAAGGCTTCTATGTTTACTTCCAGTAGATAGAAATGGTCACACAGGTGCATGGCTCGTTAGTATCACAGAAAATCATCAGAGCTTTGTGATATGATGAGCTGTGCACCTGTGTAACATCACATGACCATGGTCGGATTTCTATCCACTGGAAGTAAACATAGAAGTTTCCTATAGAAGGACAGCAAGCAGAGATCTAGAAAACTGTCAGAAATTGATACAGAATATAGATTGGAACATTGTATAACTTTTTATAATACAAAGAATAACATTAATTTGCTGTAATGGGTATACCCCTTTAACTTTAGAGGTCACTAAAACAACAACTTTAATTACAGGTATTCTGCCCTTTGTATGGACTTATTTAGTTGGTTATTGTGGATGGCAAGGCTACTCTAAAATTTGCAGGTTCTTTTCCAACCACCACTGTGGGTCACTCTGGATAACCAGTTATTTAAGCCTGACCTACCCTCCTTTATTGTCTTCTGCAGTTGATGCTGAACTTTTTTTTTAAAGCCAATAAGCTTCAAACATGGCAAGATATGAATGAATTGAAGTAGAAAAGTGGAATTTGATCCAAAGTATATAAACTTTGATGTGACATAAAGACGTTGTTCCTAAAAGGGCAGCTACAAGCATTTCAAAGTGAAGGTAAATGGCCCAGAAACACATGGTGACATGCAACCTGAAGCTATGCAACCCCTACAAATGCCTGATCCCATCATTTTCTTGCTGCCTGTGTGTAGCAACAGATTTGCCAGCATAGTATTGATCAATAAGGATCAATAGGGAGAATGCAAGGATAGGAGTCAGGATTGGCTAAGGGAGAGTGCAGGGATAAGTATCTGGAACTGTTAGGGGAAGGCCAGAGCCTGTCTCTTAGGGGATATTGTTAGTTACAGTTCTACCTATATAATGTACCAGTGCAAAAGTTAAGAATCTGTATGTCCTTTAGGACAAAACAAGCTGCTTGAAGAGATGGCTTCAATGAAGAGACGGTACAAAGAAGGTATACAGCCATATGAGTACACCTCATTTGGGTACACATCAAGTTTAACATTTATGAAGGAAAAGGCTTCCAGTGTATTAGCAATAGTATATAGTTCATTTCTGAGGCCAATTTTTTTTTGTTTTAATATTCTAATTGTTTTTATTACAAGAAGGATAAACACATAATTTATCCATACATCACTGACAGGTCAAGTAGGCTAGCACATGAATTTGCTCACACAGGAGCTAAATATTTGGCATAATCACGCGGCAGAAACATGTATTAACAATTGGTGGGATGGGTGAAAAAAAGGGGGGGTGGGATATGGGAGGATGATGTTGGATGGTCAATGTTGAGGTGGGCTTTCCTTACAGTTCGTGAGGATGTTACATCTTCGGTGTTCAAGAAGACTGGTATCCTTGATCTGACTGCTTCAGAGGATCTGTTGATCTGCTTATTCTCCACATGTTGTTCCCATAAGGTTTAGCCAAGTTGGTAAATTGAGTTCTACCTTTAACATCAGCCCAGGTAAGCCTTGCAGTAAAAAGGTTGGACGGGGGCTGGGATTGGGGAGTGGTTAGATGGGGGTGGGGCGGTATAGCTCAAATTTTCTATAGTATAAATGGATATTCTTATGTTAACACTGGTGCTGCAGTAAATCATTCGATAAACATTTGGATATAAACTTATAGATTAACAACAGTTGAGTCCATCCATGAGGCTTTGGCCGATCCGCTACTTTTCGTCATCAGCATTGTTTATTGTGTTTTGTATGGTCAAGGGAAGGTCTATTCTGTTTCTTCAATCCTATGCTGCCTATAATTGACTAACTGGTCTAAGGCGTTATTTGTATGTATTTATATGAAGGCGGGGGATATGTGTTACAGCTTGCCAATTGACATGTGCTATATATTATCTTGGCTACTTTTGTGCCTGAATTTCCTCCAGGGTTCCCATAGAAGCAAAAATTTGTGGTGGGATCTGATTTCCCAGCTAACCAGTTCTTCCATCCTACACATATGGGGCAGATTTATCAAGCAGTCTGAAAGTCAGAATATTTCCAATTGCCCATGGCAACCAATCACAGCTCCCCTTTAAAATATTCATGAGCACTGGTGAAATGGAAGCTGAGCTGTGATTGGTTGCCATGGGCAACTGGAAATATTCTGACTTTCAGACTGCTTGATAAATCTGCCCCATAGTGTCTACTTTCTCTGTCCAATACTTAAGGATCGGGGGAGGGGAGGAGGCTGTTTGCAACCATTTTGCTGCTTAGCAGCCTGGATCAGCTGGGTGGTGAGATTCTTTTTATTTGGTGTCCAGGTTTTGTATGGTAACCACAACAGGACCAAGTCAGGTGTGAGCTCTATTCTTTTCCCCATTATTTGTGTGATGTGTTCCTTTATGTCCGTCCAGAAAGATCAAATGAGGGGGCATCCCCATAGAATGTGACCTAGTGTTCCTATCTCTGTTCTGCAATGCCAACAGGTCTCTGAGTCAGTTAACCCTTTTTGTTTCAGTACAGCGGGGGGTCGGGGGGTAGTTGTACCATCTTGTCATGGTCATATATGTGTTTTATTGTATCCTCACACATTTGGAGAACCAATTTGAGTTCCTATGGATAGTTTTGATTTGTGAGTCAGAGAAAGTCGTTTTGAGGTCTTTTTCCCACCCCATAATGTATGCTGGCTTGGTGTTTGTGTTTTTGCTTAATATGTAGTCGAAAAATTTGAAATGGCGCCTTTAGGGATAATGTCTTTCCTCAAAAAGGTTTTTTAGCTGAGGGTTGGTTTTGAGCAGGCATTCATGTGTCGCCTTGAGTTCTGCTAAAGGTATGAAAGTTATTCCCTGCTACTGTACTTTTACTGCCTCTCTTAACTCCTCATATGTTGAAGAGTGAAATTGTTTGAGGAGAGTCTTGGACCATGCACTCCACATTTTTGTAGTGGTTTCCCTTTTAGGTTTAATCAGGAAGGGCAATAAGTTGCTAAGCATCAGGTTACAAACGGAGGGCTGGCGTTGAATGCGTTAATGTGGGGATCAACAGGTATGCACCAATGTAGCCAATGGGAGAGGGAGACAAAAAGCGCAGAGATGTAATGTTTCACCTGACGAGGACTCCAGCCGGGAGCGGAAACGCGTAGTGTTTTACTTTTTATTAAAATCCTTTTTATGGATATACCATTCCGGTCTAATTTCTGAGTGTGGCAGGAAGACAGAAGAGTCGAAAAACACAGGTTGGTATGTTGTAGCTAAAATATAAAGGTGGACTCCAAAGTGTATAGAAAGTTTTTTTATTATTTTTTCATTGGTGGACGAAGCGTTTCAAGGACGTATTGTCCTCTTCATAAGGTCCATAAACATATTACACTAAAAAGACATCAAACAAGATGGAGGGTGGGAGGTGGTGTAAATAAATAGAATAAAAAATATAGATTCATAAAAATTCATAAATATACATGTTATTGTGCAGGAATTCATAGAAACATTACGAACGTATATATGTACATATAATTATACAGAGGTAGTAAAACACATAGAAATGATGCTAGACTTATCTAAAAACCTAAGTAGGTATGTGTAACTGTCATGGGTGTCAAGGTGGTGAGAGCTGGAATAATCAGAGGTTGATGTTGAGGCTTACCTGGATACATAAGCCATGTGCTTATGTCATCATGCCACCCTCTATTTATTAATTTATTTATTTATTATCTAATATATATTTTTTTATCTCTATGTAATTGTTAAGATTATCATACATCACAGTCTCCAGTACAATGTTATTATTATTATTACTATTATTATTACCATTTTAACCAACATTCTTAATCGTCATCATGATGATACATATATATTGTATTAACTGTTTCTGCTGACATTGCAACATCATTTTTTTGTTCTTTGTGGTCCTCTTATATGTATTCACTCCTTCATCCATCAACATCCATCTGCCCTAGAGCTTTTACATTTTTCCATTATATTCCAATTCCGCTCTTCCTGTTATTATTATTTTCTCTGCCCCGGTCCACAGAGCCCTCCCTTCTCCTTCCCAATACCTACCCATACTCTTTCATTCCCGTCCTCTTCCCATCGTCACCTAGTTAGTTGCCCATGGCAACCAATCACAGCTCCCCTTTAAAATATTCATGAGCACTGGTGAAATGGAAGCTGAGCTGTGATTGGTTGCCATGGGCAACTGGAAATATTCTGACTTTCAGACTGCTTGATAAATCTGCCCCATAGTGTCTACTTTCTCTGTCCAATACTTAAGGATCGGGGGAGGGGAGGAGGCTGTTTGCAACCATTTTGCTGCTTAGCAGCCTGGATCAGCTGGGTGGTGAGATTCTTTTTATTTGGTGTCCAGGTTTTGTATGGTAACCACAACAGGACCAAGTCAGGTGTGAGCACTATTCTTTTCCCCATTATTTGTGTGATGTGTTCCTTTATGTCCGTCCAGAAAGATCAAATGAGGGGGCATCCCCATAGAATGTGACCTAGTGTTCCTATCTCTGTTCTGCAATGCCAACAGGTCTCTGAGTCAGTTAACCCTTTTTGTTTCAGTACAGCGGGGGGTCGGGGGGTAGTTGTACCATCTTGTCATGGTCATATATGTGTTTTATTGTATCCTCACACATTTGGAGAACCAATGTGAGTTCCTATGGATAGTTTTGATTTGTGAGTCAGAGAAAGTCGTTTTGAGGTCTTTTTCCCACCCCATAATGTATGCTGGCTTGGTGTTTGTGTTTTTGCTTAATATGTAGTCGAAAAATTTGAAATGGCGCCTTTAGGGATAATGTCTTTCCTCAAAAAGGTTTTTTAGCTGAGGGTTGGTTTTGAGCAGGCATTCATGTGTCGCCTTGAGTTCTGCTAAAGGTATGAAAGTTATTCCCTGCTACTGTACTTTTACTGCCTCTCTTAACTCATATGTTGAAGAGTGAAATTGTTTGAGGAGAGTCTTGGAGCATGCGCTCCACATTTTTGTAGTGGTTTCCCTTTTAGGTTTAATCAGGAAGGGCAATAAGTTGCTAAGCATCTGGTTACAAACGGAGGGCTGGCGTTGAATGCGTTAATATGGGGATCAACAGGTATGCACCAACGTAGCCAATGGGAGAGGGAGACAAAAGCACCTGACGAAGACTCCAGCCGGGAGCGGAAACGCGTAGTGTTTTACTTTTTATTAAATTCTTTTTATGGATATACCATTCCGGTCTAATTTCTGAGTGTGGCAGGAAGACAGAAGAGTCGAAAAACACAGGTTGGTATGTTGTAGCTAAAATATAAAGGTGGACTCCAAAGTGTATAGAAAGTTTTTTTATTATTTTTTCATTGGTGGACGAAGCGTTTCAAGGACGTATTGTCCTCTTCATAAGGTCCATAAACATATTACACTAAAAAGACATCAAACAAGATGGAGGGTGGGAGGTGGTGTAAATAAATAGAATAAAAAATATAGATTCATAAAAATTCATAAATATACATGTTATTGTGCAGGAATTCATAGAAACATTACGAACGTATATATGTACATATAATTATACAGAGGTAGTAAAACACATAGAAATGACGCTAGACTTATCTAAAAACCTAAGTAGGTATGTGTAACTGTCATGGGTGTCAAGGTGGTGAGAGCTGGAATAATCAGAGGTTGATGTTGAGGCTTACCTGGATACATAAGCCATGTGCTTATGTCATCATGCCACCCTTTATTTATTAATTTATTTATTTATTATCTAATATATATTTTTTATCTCTATGTAATTGTTAAGATTATCATACATCACAGTCTCCAGTACAATGTTATTATTATTATTACTATTATTATTACCATTTTAACCAACATTCTTAATCGTCATCATGATGATACATATATATTGTATTAACTGTTTCTGCTGACATTGCAACATCATTTTTTTGTTCTTTGTGGTCCTCTTATATGTATTCACTCCTTCATCCATCAACATCCATCTGCCCTAGAGCTTTTACATTTTTCCATTATATTCCAATTCCGCTCTTCCTGTTATTATTATTTTCTCTGCCCCGGTCCACAGAGCCCTCCCTTCTCCTTCCCAATACCTACCCATACTCTTTCATTCCCGTCCTCTTCCCATCGTCACCTAGTTAGGTTTCATTCTGCTCTGCCGCAGCAGATGCCTCTGCGCATGCGCCATTTTCGGGCGCCTTTTTCTGCACATGCGCCACATTCAGGCGCCGACATATAAACTCGCCTGACTCCCCGCACTGCCATTACACTCTGGCGTGCAGCGCGCACGGCTTCGCCCCCAGACAGCTGTAAGTTCCGGTCCCCACAGACCTTCAATTCCCTTGCCATCTATCACCTCCCCAACTAACCTCCTCCTTTTGCCCAAATGCCCTAGCTAATTTCATTCCCTTTCACCATCTAGGGCAGTTTATTTCCCTGCCAACCGCTAGTGGCGTTGCCCTGCAGGTATGCTTAACCCCTTACCTCCCCTCACTCAAACCCCACCCTTACCACCTCATCCATTTACGTTTTTTTCCCTTGTCCTACTCAGGTTAACAATACCATTCCATCTGCTTGCTATAATAGCACTCCCTTCTGATACATTTCAAAACATTGTATCCAGGTAAGCCTCAACATCAACCTCTGATTATTCCAGCTCTCACCACCTTGACACCCATGACAGATACACATACCTACTTAGGTGTTAAGATATGTCTAGCGTCATTTCTATGTGTTTTACTACCTGTATAACTATATATATATGTTCGTAATGTTTCTATGAATTCCTGCACAATAACATGTATATTTATGAATTTTTATGAATCTATATATTTTTTATTCTATTTATTTACACCACCTCCCCCCTCCATCTTATTTGATGTCTTTTAAGTGTAGTATGTTTATGGACCTAATGAAGAGGACAATACGTCCTTGAAACGTGTTGTCCACCAATAAAAAAATAATTAAAAAACTTTCTATACACTTTGGAGTCCACCTTTATATTTTAGCTATAGGGGTAGCGCGCACATACCAACCTGTGTTTTTCGACTCTTCTGTCTTCCTGCCACCTCCTAATTGGACCGCAGGTACTCCTGCGTGCCACAGGGTTCGCTGCAGCCCCTCCTATTCTGCCCTTCACACTTACTCTCCACAACCACAGATCTTTATATCCACAATACTACAACCTCCTCCTCCCTAAGGCGCCACGTGACTCCACAACACTAATTTCTGAGTGTGGCAGCGCCTTCCAGAACGAGACGACACCTCATGGATCTCTGCTAGGCATCAGGTTCAAAGGGGTATTTATAAGATTTTTTTATTCCTAGGGATTGCAATGTTTTAATTGTTCCTATTGTTATGGGGTTTGTGCATTGGTTGTTCATATTTATGTTCCATAGTTTTGCTATGTGTCTCGATTCTACTGAAGCCAGTTCTATTTCTGTGCTTAAGTTACAGAAGTTAGTTTTATGTAGTTGTGTCCATCTTTTGAGGTGTACAGCTCTCTTATAAGCTCTCACGTCTGGTAAGCCAAGTCCTCCATTTTGCTTTTTGAGGATCAATCTATCATATGCCACTCTCATTTTTCTGCCTCTCCAGAAGAATTTGGTGAAAGCTGATCTGAGCTTGGAGAAGCATATGCTTGATAATGCTAATGGGATCATCTGTAGTAAATATAAAATGCTTTGAGCAGGTTTTTCCTACCCATCCAAGAAATGAACAGGAGTGCATATCAGTCGAGAGTGGATTGCATTTGGCTAGGCAGAGGAACATGATTTATTTTTACAGAGGGATGATACGTTTTTGGTTAGTTGGACTCCTAGATATGTTAACTTCGATGATTGCCAATGGAAGCGGGTGGTGCTTTAGAAGTTTTTGACTACTGCATTAGGGGTAGAGATGTTAAGTGCCTCTGACTTCCCAAAGTTTATTTTAAAGCTAGAGATATCACTGAATTCCTGAAATAGCTCAATAGTTTTTGGTATTGATTGGGATGGCTGTGATACCATTAATAACAAGTCATCTGCAAATGCTGCATTTAAATGGGTTGTTTTCCTTATTTTTAGCCCTTGTATGTGTGGGTGTTCCTGTATAGCTTGTATTAGTGTTTCCATCACTATTATAAAGAGTGTTGGTGATAATGGGCAGCATTGCCTGGTCTCATTCCTAATACGGAAGGTCCCAGACAGGGCCCCATTGTCTTTCACGCAAGCCGAGGGGTCCGAGTATAGTGACATCACTGCCTGTATAAATATCCGTGGGAGTCCAAATCTCGTAAGCGCTGCTACCATATATTGCCATAAAACCCAATTGAACCCCTTCTCGCATCGGTGCCGAGAACGACTAGGGGTATTTTCCTAATGGTGGCATAGTGTATGGCATGTATAACCCTAGTGGAGTTGTGATTGCCTTCCCTGCCAGGGACGAATCCAGTTCTTTAGGGCTAAGTCTCTGAGATAGGAGCCCATATCTTAACTTCAGAGTTCAAAAGAGATATAGAGCGGTAGATACCGTCGCTTTCTGGATTCTTTCCTGGCTTGGGAAGGATCATAATTGTTGCCGAAAGAGCGTGCCTTGGTAGTGGTACCCCCTCTAACATAGCATTACATCAGTCTGTTAGGTGTGGCAATAGGACTTGCGCAAATTTTTTGTACTATCCCGGGGGAAATCCGTCTGGGCCAGGGCTTTTCCTTAGGCGCAGGGGAAATATTATGTCTTTGACCTCTTTCACAGTAATGGATTTGATAAGGTCTATTTGTGCTGAATTATTAAGAGAAGGGAGTTTTATTTTGTCTAGGAAACTGTCTGTAAGTTATTGCGGGACCTTCTTTGTCTAAATTGTATAGTTCATGGTAGAACTCATGAAAGGCTTCTGCAATATCATTAGTCTTGGAACATTTCATGCCATTTTGGGCCACTATTGTGTCCACAAAGGCCTCTTCCCTTTCTTTTTTAATAAGATGTGACATTAATTTGTTTCCTTTATCGACATGTGCATATTGTATGAATTTAGCGTATTGGTAGCGTCTAGCTGATTCTGAGTTAAGCAGGTCTAAGAGTTCCATTCTAAGGTTCAGTAATTCTTCCCATTTTCCTATAATACTAAAGCATTTTGCCGCTGATTCTATAGTTGGCTGGGGACCGAATACCGAGGGGCGGCCGCCGCCATAAGGTTGCGGAAGGCCTCGGTCTCAACCAGCCTATAGGGCAGGATCTACAGGCTCAGTAATTTGGAAATGTGGACGTTGAGGGCTTGGGCGTGTGGGTGGGTTGCACTGTATTTCCTCTTGCGCTCCAGCGCCTGGGGTATAGAGAGCTGGACGCTGCGCATGGAGACATTGATGGACGCTGTGGAGGTTCGTGGAGGCGAAGGTGTGGTTTTCGCTCGGGAGGTGTTTGTGCCGGGGTCCTGGGCAGGGGGCTCACTAGCAGAGGCAGCAAATGACACAGGGGAAGGAGCAGTGGTGGACCCGGCCGGAGGTGAACGGCCTTGGTTCCATTGAGTGGAGTGTTTAGCATTCATATGACTGCGCATACTGGTGGTGGTTAAGCTAGTAGTGCTGGAACCCCTGCGTATCCTGGTGTGGCACAGGTTGCAAACCACAGTCCGTCGGTCATCCGGTGTTTCTTTAAAGAACCTCCAGACATCAGAAAATCTAGCCCTCGCCACGGAAGCTTCACTACGTGAAGCATTTGACGCTGATGCACCAGCTCTGGCCCTGCCTCTCCGTCTGGTCCCACCACTGCCTCTTCCAACCTGTTCTGGTATAGGACTCGCCTCCGTCTCAGAAGCACTGTGTTCACCCGGCCTCTTCATTTTTGGAGATTTAGTTTTGCGGAATATCTCCCATTTTTCAAGGGTGGGTAGTGCTGGTAATTCCAGGTGCTGCTCAGTAACCGGCATCCATGAAGTGATTTGATGGTGGTCATTTCTCATAAAGGAAATAGCCATCTAAAGAGAATCCCCTGTACTCTTAAGCAGGTTGTTAGTGGTATCTATGTATGTATCCATCTATCTATCTATCTATCTCATATCTATCCTATCTATCTATCTATCTATCTATCTATCTATCTATCTATCTCCTATCTATCTATGTATCTATCTATGTATCTATGTATCTATCATCTATCATCTACAATTGCAATCTGTTAGTGAGGTGATCAGGATAGCATCCGGCCTGCTTTACTTTTGACTGCTGTCTCTTTGTATCTATCTATCTATCTCATATCTATCTATCTATCTCATATCTATCTATCTATGTATGTATCTATCTATCTATCTATCTATCTATCTCATATCTATCTATCTCATATCTATCTATCTATCTATCTATCTATCTATCTCATATCTATCTATCTATCTCCTATCTATCTATGTATCTATCTATCTATGTATCTATCTATCTATCTCATATCTATCTATCTATCTATCTATCTATCTCCTATCTATCTATGTATCTATGTATCTATCTATCTATCTATCTATCTCTCTCATATCTATCTATCTCATATCCAGGGGCGGACTGGCCATTGTACCCACCGGGAATTTTCCCGGTGGGCCGGTCGGTCCTGGGCCGGTCCGGAGCTGGTGCGGGGCCGGTCCGCACTCCCTACAACTTTTGATTTAATTTATAGTACCTGCATCGTACGATCGTGCGATGCAGTTACTATTAATTAGTACACAGACGCAGCGCAGCACCGCTGCTTCTGCGTCTGTGTATAACGGGCAGCTACACAGGTCGCGCAATTGACGTCATTGCGCGACCTGTGTAGCGTGGAGGAGACTGACACTTACCATGTCAGCTGTCGCCTGTCTCCGTGTAGCTCCGCGGCTTGGTGTAAGAGGCGCGGAGCAGTGACGTCACTATCCCGCGCCTCTGCACCAAGCTGCCGAAGACCGAGGGAAGACGGGAGGAAACCTACAAAGAGGTGAGTATTATGTTTTTGTTTTTTTTTATTATAGAATGGGGGGCATTATTGTATATCGGGCAGGCTGTATACTACTGGGGGCAGGCTGTATACTACTGGGGGCAAGCTGGGCAGGCTGTATACTATAGGGGGCTGGCTGGCTATTTACTGGGGGGTCTGTGACCAATGCATTTCTCACCTTCGGCTCATACTCGAGTCAATAGGTTTTTCCAGTTTTTGGTGGTAAAATTAGGGGTCTCAGCTTATACTCGGGGCGGCTTATACTCGAGTATATACGGTAAGTCATTTCTAGGCAAAATATGAGAGTCACATGTAGTGTGTATATAAAATCAGAAAATACAGCACATAATGGGTGTCAGGATTCAGAATGAGTGGATCCTCTGGGCCACCGCGGGAGGTGGTACTAGTCGACACCTGGGACCGGCACCTGGTCTTCAGCAGAACCCGCCGCAAAGCGGGATGGTCTTGCTGCGGCAGGGTATTACTAGGTCGTTCAACTAGCAACTAGCCTGTGGTGGCAGCCGTGGTTGAGATACCTTAGCATAAGACAGTCTCGTGGTCAGGTCCAGGCACAGGGTCAGGGCAGGCGGCAGAGATGCAACGTCAAGTCCAATCCGGGGTCAGCAATTGGAGGTCCAGTCAGATGAGAACTGGAACACAGGAACACGAGAAACAGGCACACAGGAATTCAGGAATGCAGGACACGGGAACTCAGGGGCAGGAACACACAGGAACATGGCAACACACAAACACACAGCAACACAGAACTATGGCAACACAAGAACACGGCAACAGGACTCAGGAGCAGGAACACACAGAAACTTGGGAACACAACACAAGGCATAGGCACAAAGATCTTGTAGGGCAAGAAAGGAGGTGCCGGATTATAAGGTGGAGGTTTTCAGCCAGCGCACCAATCAGCGCACCTAGGAGGCTAGAGCCAGCACGCCAGGCTGAGCCGGGAAGGGTAAGTCCGGCGCTGCGGAGGGAGCGGGGGTGCAAGGAGGAACATGGGTGCGCCCGCGATCCGAGACAGGGATCGTGGGAGCACCCCTGACACTGGGCTATTATGTTACTATTATTATTGCACATAATAGCAATTTTTAATCTCTCATAGTGACGCCCATTGAATCTGTCAAAAAATCGCACGGAAGAAGAGAGAATCCTACTGAATTAATAAATTGCAAACTGTTAATGAGGTCTTTGATTCAATTTATAATGATATCCTCACCATATGTGTCCGTAAGGACCAGGGGCCTGCAACATGTGGAAGAATTGCAGTGCTCCCATTCCGACTGTGCCACTTAAAATTCTAATTTCATTACATGGGCCCGCTGCCTGGTTGAGAAGAGGAGTAGTGTGGATTAATAATTTTGCCCAACTGTATTGCTCCATTTCTCCCCCAGGATCAGAGATGCTGCTCATTGTAGTCTCAGCTTCTTGGGTCCTCACTGATGACGCAGATCTTGCTCTCCCACAGCCACACTTGGGTCTCCACACTGGCTCCAGCCCCAGTGCCCTAGACCATGACTGAAGCGGTAACTGTTTCCTCTAAGCAGCACACGTGGTCTAGAAGGGAGTGTCGGAGGAGGTGCAGGTCCAGCACTGGGTAACACAGCAGCTGCCTGGGCTGTGCACATGAAGTCGACCCTGACCCAAGCTCCCATCTTCTGGTAAGTATGAAGCTGTCTTTTCCCCTCTCTGTATACATGTATATCTATATATGTCTGTGTGTTTTTTTTATGGTGTGCATGTTTGTGTTTGTGATGTGTATTTGTGTGTATCTGTTTTATATGTGTGTGTATTCGCTATATGTGTGTGATTATTTATATGTTGTATGAGTTTGTTTATATGCTGCATGTGTGTATATGATGTATGGTGTGTATATACTATATAGATATGCATATTATGTCTATATACTGTATGTATGTGTGTATCGGCTATAAGTATGTATATGCAGTATTTGTGTATATGGTGCTTTTATACTGTATGTATGTGTATATAGGGTATGTATTTACTATGGGGAAAATTTATCACTGCTTCTATGCCTGTTTTCTGGCGTAGAAGCAGTGAAATAATCACAAATTCCTGCACACTGCGCGCCATGTGGATATGGAGGAAGATTAAAGGGGCAAGGCCGCCAGCGGAGTGGTGCGTTCCTGCCCGGCACCTATGGTCTATTCAAAAACCTGCAAACTTCTGGTTGAAGGTTTCTACGCAACACTACCTGGCATAGTTGATACATCAAGAATAGAGATGAGCGAACACACTCGTCCGAGCTTGATGCTCGTTCGAGCATTAGCGTACTCAAAACTGCTCGTTGCTCAGACGAGTATTTCGCCAGCTCGAGAAAATGGCATCTCCCGCCGTTTTGATTTTTGGCGGCCAGAAACAGAGCCAATCACAAGCCAGGAGACTCTGCACTACTACTGCTCGATTACACAGGCCGAGGGAGGAGGGATAGAGCAGGGGAAGGGGAGACATTGTAACAATAAGTGAAAAGACATCACTGAGGGGCTCTGGAAACAACCACAAAAGCCCCTCAGGCTCTTTAGCATAATTGTAAAATTTTATTTTAGACAAAAGCAAGAGATGGATAACAAATATAAGATTACCACAGTCATGGTGCCTGGATCTATGGTTCCTGGGTTATCATGCTTGATTTTGATAAACACAGCACACATCACATCCAAATGTTTTGCTGCAGGTGCAATTTTGGCCAAGCATGCCACTCTAGTTGCATAGTATAATGTGCATAGTCATTGATTTCTATTTACAATTTACTTGGCATTTTCCACATTTTACATGAAATAAAAATATCAGCTACAAATCAATACTGTAGCTGATAAGTAAACATGCATGATAAAATGATTTAACAGATTTTTCAAATAGCTCTACAACTGGCACATGCACATCCAATCAATACCACTGACAAAATATATTATGACAAGACAGTAAAACCTGTTTCTAAAATTCTACTCCTAAGCCACATTCTAAATACATAATTTAGTGTGCCTTTCAAGAACGACAGAGAATCAATGTTTATATAAGTGTAGCATCCAGTGCCATGGTAATGTGTTTTATGCTCGCAAGAGATTCCCAGTGGGGAATTTCTCTCATAATGATGAATTGGATGGTATCACATGTTCTGTACTCTACAAATAAATTTGCCAAGAATTTGACAAGGCAAAATAAAACAAAAAACACTGAAGTGAAAACATTCTAGATCCAAGGAAAATGCACTTAATGTATAATATGCAATGATGTCTCACTACATTTATGTAGCACTTAAGTTACAGATATTAGGTATATCATAATAGAATAGTTGAATTTATTGAATATATTGTGCTTTTATGTGTCGATCTAGGAATTTCAAATTCACATGCTTTTATATTTTTGTAGCGATAAGATGACAATGCAATGACCTGTGTGACACCTACCTGCTGCAGCCATGTAAATAAATCAGTGCTTAAGCAGTGGCTTTGATGTTTGGTAAGGACATTTAATTTTCTTTTTAACTATTATTTTTCCATTCACTAGGGCACATTTTCATATAAATTAGAAAACACTTTGAGGTGAGTGAAACATCCATTATTTGCTTTGCTGCGGCAAATTCTTCAATAGATTTGGTTTAAATCCAAATTTGTTTAGTCTAAACTGATTCTGTTCCAATTTTTACAGAATATGTTTTATTCCGCGTTGCAAAAATGTTTCTATTTCTTTTGCATCTCCCTATGCTAAACTTTGCTATGAATGTCAGCACCATAAATCATGTCAGAGTGACATTGACACACGCAAATTAAAAAGAAGAATAGACGAACATTGTAATGACTCAGTTGTTAAACAAGAATTTACCACCAACAAAAACATTTCGGGTTTGTCTAAACATTATAGATCAGTACACGCAGGAGACATGACAAGCCTACACATTGTTCCCATAGAAAGGGTGCCATGCCCCTGGAGAGGCGGAGACTGGTTCAAGGAACTCCTATCACAGGAGGCTTATTGGATCTTGGCATTACAAACACGGTCACCACTAGGGTTAAATTATAAAAGCAACCTGTTATACCTATATTAACTTACCCCCGCCTCCTCATCTAATAACATATACTTACATAGGTATCACTGTTATATCTTCCTTATAACTTCTTATAGTGTTAACCGAAAAAGGGCGGAGTTGTATGCTGGTGTTAATCCCTTCTCCTCCCATATATTTCCTGCACTGGTCATTATGTTTTATGCTACGACTAAGGACGGCAATTGTCCGAAATGCGTCAGTTTTTTTTAAAAAATCATTTTGAATTAAAAATGGACTTTTAATCATTACCTGTTTGGAATGCTGGAGTTTCCCCTTCTTGGATTATACAAGTCTTCCACTATGATTGCTGCCCATGCAATCCTCCATGCATCAATTTCTTAAAGATCTACACACTGCTTTCAAGGGAGGTGAGCTGAATCCAATTTTTCTTTATTCATTAACATTGTCACAGTCAGATTTGGGTAAAGACATATTTGAAGAGGTTAAAAAGCAGCATGTTGTAAACACACTGTACCATGGCTCATTGTACGCTTTCAATAAGTGTCCCTTAATGGAGTTGTTGATGCTGGTGTGCTTGTCGGTAGATAATATACGCGCGGAACAGTGAAGAATAGATCGCAGATGTTTGCAAATTATCAGAAGACATTATTTTTCAATTAAATAACACATTTTATTCCTGAACCATGGTCCCTTTGAAAAATGCTCGGGTCTCCCATTGACTTCAATGGGGTTCGTTATTCGAGACGAGCACTCGAGCATCTGGAAATGTTCGGCTCGAGTAACGAGCACCCGAGCATTTTAGTGCTCGCTCATCTCTAGTAACTAGTTAAGAGCTTGTTTTTTTTGTGGGACAATGTGTATTTATTCTTCTACAATACTTATTTGTGGATGCAGTTCACACACATTGCTGTAACAATCTGGAAATTACTGGTAAAGGGAACCTGTCAGCATAAATTGACCTAATAAATCACTACCAGTATGTCTTCAAGCAGCCGCACACCTTCTGGATTATGTCTATTTCATGGTCTGGTGCAGTAACATCGTCCAGTAAATTAACTTTGAAGTGAGATGTTATTTGGTTGTATAAAGTCAAGGAGGCGGAGAGTTTCACACTCAAGTCAAGCTCTCCTCACTTCAGAATGCCGTCTTCACTGTAATTGATGGCCCTGCACCCAGACACATCACTAACCAGATCTGAGGTGAGGAGAGCTTGACTTCAATGCTTATGGAGCCACTATAGCATATGCAGTGCAGGTATGGAATGTCTGAAGTTATTGCCCAGCTTTAATGACTTTGCCAGCACTATGCAAAGGCTAGCAGTAAAATTTTTCCGGAAGCATTGACCCACAAGGTTAATTAAGTGTGCCATACTGTTTGCTACCTAATGTTCTTTAGCAACCACTCACTTGTATGGCTGCTCTCGACAAAATAGATGAAGTCCAACATATAGCAAGACTTAATATGGTATAACTGTAAAACACACAATCATCTTGGGACGACTGCCCTATACTTCATCAGACTGTGATAGCTTGTATTGTTGGGCTCCTTGACCACCTGTAGATTCCTTTCTTTAAATTTTGTGTTGCCATCTCAACTTTCAAGCAATCAAAACACTGATTGCTCTCTAAAAGATAAACAAGGAGATGTGAAACCCAGATAGCATTTCATCCTGCTGTAACTAAGAGGAAGTATTAGTCATTCAGTCCATAGTCTTGTCTACTTTCTCCTCCTCTATAATATTGTTGCACACGTCTTGGGCAGGCGAAGTGGTGGGCCACTTAGGTCCCTTTCACACTTGCGTTACAGATCACATCAGAGCGCAATGCATGATGTTTTTGTCTGCAATTTTGGTCAGTTTTTGCTAGGAGTCATTAGCGTTTTATAAATACATGTGCAAACAGTTTGCACATTCTTTTCACTGCAAAGTCAGACAGAAACGTTGCAAATGCCCTGCTAAATGTGTGCTAATAAATTTAATGGTTTAGAGTGCAAGGCGAGTTCTGCACATCAAAAGCATGTGCATGCAAAACACAAGTGTAAAAGGGGCTTTAATTTAAGCTGGCAGGCACTATGTATTAAATTTGACAGGCCCACCAACACAATAAACAGTTAAATTATTTATGTGGCTGCAAATAGTCATATCCTCTATAGAAATTAAAATATTATATATGTTTTAGAACGTAACATTCCAAACTTTGTCTGTGTCAGCACATATTTGACTTACTGTCCAGAAACAGCCACAATAAGTGGTATATTCTGGATCAGGAATGGAATTCTTATTGGTTATCTTAACCCCTTCCCGACATTTGACGTAATAGTTCAGCATCGCGGGAGGTGCGTTCCCGCAAAGTGCAGTACTATTACGTCATGTTTCTGGCACCAGCTCCTGAACGGACCTGGCGGCAGAAGCTGCGGGTGTCAACTATATATTATAGCTGACACCCGCCTCTAACACCCACGATTGGAGATTTCTCAGACGGCGGGTGTGTAACCCCTGCACGCCGTGCTCGTGCTGACCGTGCGTGCAGGGCATTGAGAAGATCGACCCAGGCCCGCTCAGCACCCGCGTGACCTGGCAAGTGCCGGGGTCCCCAGAGCTCCAAAGGGACCCGTGATGATCGAGCAGAAACAGTTGGCTGTAACAAAAAAATAGTGTATTAGTACCGCCGGCGTCACTCCCACTACCTGCCCCTTGATGTGACGGCCGCATAGGAGGTGGGAGCGAGAGGTAGTGGGACGTGCCCGGCAAGTATAATCTGAACTACTACTGAAGGGCTTTGCCTGCCTGCCCACCTGCATGTTGGTGGCGGGGCGTCGGCGCATGACCCGGAACCCATCTGCACACCGGCCTGTAGCCTCTGGCCACCACCGCCGACCTTGAGTCCGGCCTGCCCAGAGCGCGCTCGCTGACAGCCCGGCTGGGGATCTCCCCGTCTGCACCAGTTTGCCCGGGCTTAAACGTCGGCCCGTCCTGTGCGCGTTCGTGTGGCCTACCGCCTTCCGCTCACAGGCCTGTCCAACCTTCTCCTACGTCTTCTCTCCTCCCCTCACGCGGGCACACTAGATGCTAGTGGATGTAAATTGCTACTCTATGCTGGTCTCTATGTATGTTTGTGTGTATATATTCTGATACTAGGGTGTTTGTGTGTATATATTACTGTAATATGTTGTTGTGTATATATTCTGCCATGTGTTTGTGTGAAATGGTACGGTTTGTGTGTATATCTGTGTTGTTGTGTTAATCTTGCTGTATATCTGTTGTCTAGTGCTGAATATATTCGTTGTTTGTTTAATATTTCTAGGGTGAATACGTAGTTTGGATAGGTATCTTGAGCGTAGCTCTATATACGGAGCGTTGTAAATAACTGGGATGCGTGTGTATATATGCTGTAGATAATGCGTGTTTTATGTGTTTTATACTTGTAATGACATGTGTATATGTTTATACTGGACTGCGTGTTTTGTATGCTGTATATACTTGGTTGTGTGCGTATATAGTGCTGTATACTGGATACGTGTGTGTATGTATTCTTGTATATGTTGTTAATTTGATGTGTTATACTGTATGTGGTGAATAAAATGATTGGATTGTGTAAAATGCATGTGTTTTAAGAGGAAATGGGACCCCTTCTCAATGGATATGCGATGGAGCCGCTTATGCGCACTGATCAGAAATGTAATGACATGAGCAACGGCATCATTGTTGCCTAGTAATGAATATCTGATTTTTGTCTGAGCTCAGTGTCAGGCATGAGCCACATGAGTCACTGTTAAGGGCCACGTGAGGCTCTATCGCCCCGGGGCCGCCACTGGAAAATGGAGCGCGCCGTGTCGGACCCCCGCCGCGGCGCTTCGGGGCAGGGGGGGTTCGCTGCTCGTTCGGCACCTGGACTGCCCGGGTGGCCGGGTGCTTGTGCGCGATCCTCCCCCGGGACCTGGGTCTCTGACTTCTGGAGACGCTGGCTTACATGTATAACCTCTGTAATACATCTGCCTTTACACTGTGTAATGTGGAAGCTTGACCCAAAATCGTCGGATGGATCGCTGTTCAAGCTGACCGTAAAAGTTAATAAAAAAATGTTAAAACATTAAATAAAATCATTTTTTATTAAAACTATTAATTAATAAAGTTAAAGTCCCCTAAACACACAATATCCTATACACATGCAATTAAAGTGAAAAAACACAAAATCGCCAAAAAACCCCACATATTTGGTATCGCCCGTCCGTACATCCGTATACGATAACTAAGCAACCCGTATTTGGACGCTCGTGTCGAAGCTCCGTAACAAACAACGATAAACCCCCACACGCCCCAAATGTACTTTTTCAAAAATCTCTACACAAAAATGTTCTAAAAAGTGATTAAAAAACAGTTATGTGCACCAAAATGGTACCCAACTGAAAAGAAAAACTCAAACATGTAAAAGATAAGCCATACAATAGCTCTGTTAACAAAAAATATTAAAGTTACGTCTCCAAAAGATGGCGATGCAAAAACAAATGAGATTCCTCTATATTGTTTTATCCAGTAAATGTAAAATAAATGAAAAGCTATTATAAATGAGGCATCACAGTAATCGAGTGCTATAGAATAAAGATATATTAATATTTAGTGTACGGTGTACGACCCCCAAAAATACGAAAAGAAAGTAAAACCAAAATTGACCAATTGCTTTTTCACCACCATAATCACAATCATCTCATCAATAAGCAATCGACCCACTAAATGAAGTATTTGTAAAGTGCATCTATGTCGCAAAAATAAGCTATAGTGTCCGAATTGACAAAAAAAAAAGATTGTATAGCCAATAAAAGTGACAATGCATAATCAGCTTCCCTTCGATGCCCTGGCGTGTGCAATACAGCAGCTTACACACCACATATGGGGTTATTGTTATAACGGGAAGAGAATGGGTATCAAATTGTGGAGGTTGTTTGGTATTTTTACCCACTGAGAATTTGTAAATTTTTTTAAAAACACATTCATTTAGCCAAAAAAATTTGTACTTCAAAATTGCATCCGCTTTTGTTTTAACCCCGTAAAACAATTAAAGGGTAACAAAACTCATAAAGTTGTTTCACTAGCTTGAGGGGTGTAGTTTTTTATTATAATGGGGGTATTTACTGGTTTACTTTTATTAGGCCTCTCAAAGTGATTGAAACCAGAGCAGGTCCCTCAATAGCAGGTTTTGCGTTTTTTATGAAAATGTGAAAAATCGCACCTAACGTTCAAAGGCCCATAACATCCTACAAGATGAGAGATGCATAAAAAACCATGTCCAATAATTAGACATTAGTGAATGTTAGTTATTACGTTTTTTTGTGGTTATGACTATGTATGGAAAAAGTAGAACATTTTGAAGTTCGAAAATCAAGAATTTTTCCAAATTTTCACCAAATATCAGATTTTCTCATAAATAAATGCAAAACATACCCCCAAAATTTTTCGTCTAACATGAAGTACAAAGTGTCACGAGAAAACAATTTTAAAATCACTTGGATATGTTAAAGCGTTCCAAAGTTATAACCACTTATATTAACACAGGGCAGATTCGAAAAAAGGGGCGTGTCAGGAAGGTGAAAAGTGGCTTCAGCGTTAAGGGGTTAAAGGGGTATTCTCGTCTGGGCATTTTATATTCAATTTCATTAATCTGCCATACATAAACATTTTTTCAATTAGATGTTATTAGAGAAAAATTACCTGTGTAAAGATAATTTCTTATAAATGTAGTCACATGGTCCCTTAAAAACAAGATTGTGTCCCTGGATACAGCCACCTTTGCTGGAGTTTTTGCACAAAGAAACAAAAAGTTTTTGTATATGAAATGTCCAGGAGTTACTGCATGGCCCCCAGCCATCCTGTGGTAATGATCGCTGAAGTCAGGAGGTCAGGCAGGACTCCATAGCGCATGTCTGGCCAACAAAATGTGAGGTGGTCGTATCCGAGGAAGCTATCTTATTTCTAAGGGACAACATAACTACATTTATGAGAAATTATCTTCACACAGGAACTTATTTTTTAATAACATCCAATTGAAGAAATGTTTACATATGACAAATGAACAAAATTAAATGTGAATGCCCAGGTAGGAATACCCCTTTAACTGTCGTTGATAAAATACCTTATTCCTCCAAATTCTTCTCTTTACTAACCATAATTTCTCCCTATCCGTGACCTCTATCACTAGTATATTACAGTTTGCATACATGATGGCTAAGGCTTCTTTCACACTTTCGTTTTTCACGTGCATGTTCTGCGTGTGCTTTTGACATGCAGAACTTGCATTGCACTCTGATCCATTGTAGGCAATGGGTTTTTTCAGACTTGCATTTTTTTTCAGGCACACACGTCCATTTTTTTTAATGCACGTTTAAATCTCAGCATGCTCTAATTTTGCAAGTCACGCATGTGAATAACGCACAATACAAGTCTATGGAGATGCATCAAAAATGCATTGCACTTTAAGACACATGCAAACGCAATCCGTTTTTCATTGATCAATTGCCATAGAAAAGATAGATTATCGTGATCTATAATCACACATTCACAGACCTGCTCTACTCCTGGTCTGTTGACCTCCAGGAACGCCTTTCTTCTCCCAGATACAAAGAAATTTGAGAAGGACGAGGTCCGCACTCACTGTTGCTTGAGTCGAAGGTTGTTTCTTTATTGATTCATGGAAAACAGCCGTTACATGTATGGAGGATAAGAAATCTGACGCGTTTCTGACCCTTACGGTCCTTAGTCATAGACTATGACTAAGGACCGTAAAGGTCAGAAACCTTCCATGAATCAATAAAGAAACAACCTGCGACTCAAGCAACAGTGAGTGTGGACCTCGTCCTTTTCAAATTTCATAGAAAAGATAGCCCACAGTCCTGAGTCTTGCAATGCAATGTGCGGGAAAAACTGAGACAATGAACAATTCTGACTGAAAACTGACTGAACTCTGATTAAAAATGTCAGCTTTTCACTGACCAAACTCTGATCACACTCTAAGTAGACTCTGACGTGATCTGCAATCCAAGTGTAAAAGGGGCCTAAAATGCCCAAATGTCGCTTTGCTCCAGAAACAGACTGTTCAGACCACAGGTTGAACACAGAATGATGACCTCCATCGTCAGTCTGTGAGACAATCAGGGTAAGCCCCCACCACTAGTTCCTGTCTTATAATTGGGACTGTGCTTTACCCATGCTGCTTTTAGCTAGGCTCCAAATGTCAGTAAAACAGCATGGTCTGTTTTACAAGATTTATCTGAAGTGAAGCAAAAAAAGATTCTGCATTGCTTCAGCGCCTGAAAGAGGCAAGCTCTTTGTCAAATCTATGAGCTAGCAAATAGAATCACTCATCTCTAGTCCTAGTAACTCATCTATGATTGGTTTAATTTTGGTAGAAAAAATTCACCAATATTATTGTACTTTTTTAAAAAAAAGAAAGTCGTTTTTACACTACCCTGTTGAAGCAATTTGTATTACGTTCTTAATGTAGACAAATGAGCATGCTTAAGTCCCTGTTAGATCGTACCTATATTTATATAGGTAAGGGATTAGGTTCCGGGATCGCTCGTCTCCTGGGGTTAGACGGCACAAATAACCACACACAAATAAGTACTTCACTGGCCACACTCGGTGATCGTGGTACATGAGCGAGCCAGTTTATTTTGGCAGTAAAACAACAATAAACAAAACAGCAAAAAAAGCTATGCCTCTCCGCACACTAACATACGACAGGTTCCTCCTCACCAGGACTGGCCTACTGACCAGCGCCCCCAAAAAACTCATGTCAGTTCACTGCACACAGCTCCAGGCCTTTTGCGTAGCCCAGTAGCGTCCCCAAATACGGCCCGGCGCCACACCTGCGGCCCGTTGGACCGGTTTTTATAACCACTGAGCTCCCTGGTAGCGCAAGCGCTGCCTGCTGAGGCCCCGCAAAGTCGCGGCGTAGGCAGTAGCTCCGTCCTCCGGAAGGAAGCTCCTGCCCCACCACTGAATAGTCTCGCCGCGCCGACTACCGGGCAGGTGACAATATTATTACAGGGGAGCGATGTGCCGGACACGACCCGGCGCACATCGCTCGTGAACCGAGTGGTGCAGGCCGCGTGATGACGATAACGCGGCCGCGACACCCCTTCCCGGCCGAAAGCCAGCCACCAAGAAGAGCTCGGGAGCCGCTGTCCAGCAGGTAGATAGGATTTTTTTTTTACCAGCAGCAAATATATTTGGTCGCCGGGGGGCCCGGCATTATCAAAAAAATTATTAATTATGGGGCCTTAAATATAGTCTATGGGAATATTAATTAATATGTAGGCATTTAGAGTAGCATAGGAAATAATAATAATGGAGCAGTATAGGATAATTGATGGTGGGGGGGGCCAGTACAGTAGGGAATACTAAATGGTTGGGGGCAGTAGGTGAATATTATATCCATGAGGGAGGGCTAGTGAGGTGGGCTAGTATCGGGAAAGACTTATATGAGGGCAGTGCAGTATAGGAATAATGTGGAGGGGCAGTATAGGAAATAAGGTGAGGAGGAAATGCACAGTGATGACAGCATCGGAATAATTAATGAGGGGAGAGCGGTTGGAAATTAATGGGAGTAGGCGAGTATGGGACCAATTAATGATTGAGGCGCTGGATAATTAAGGGGGGATAGGAATATGATGGAGGGGCGTATGAGATAAAATATGATGGCAGGGGCAGTATAGGACATATAAATGCTGGAGGGCAGTCTATCTAGATGGAGAATATAGAAGATTAAATAGGAGCAGTATATGGAATATGTAATGATGGAAGGGCAGTATAGTGACATAATGTGAGTAGGATGGGAGCAATAATGTGGGATACATTAATATGGGAGATACATTAAGGTATGAGGAGTTAGTGGTAAGGAGTCAGATATAGAATAATACGAGGAGCAGTATAGGGAATAATAATAATAGGAGCAGTAAGAGGCGATGATGATGGAGGGAATAATATGAATAACTTATTGGGAAGATGGGATAAATGATAATAATGTAGGAGCGTGAGATATAATAATGATGGGGGCAGTATGGGAATATTATGAGGGGGCATATACGATATCATGATGGAGGGGCCGTATAGGGAAATTAATGATGGAGGGGCAGTATAGACTACGATATGTGGAGGGCAGTAGAGGGAATACTTACATGATGGAGGGGCGTCTAGGGAATTAACGTCATTGATCGGGGGCAGTATAGCGGAATAATTAATGACTGGGGGCAGTTATCGAGGAATATTCATGATGGGGGCAGTATCAGGGAATAATATAGCGATAGGAATCTGAGGTGGGCCAGTATGGGATAATTCATGCTGGAGGGCAGTGAGCTAGGGAATTAATTATGATGGAGGGCCAGTATAGGGAATAAGTAATGATGGGGGGCCAGTATAGGGAATAATTAATGCTGGAGGGGCGGCAGTATCGAGGAACATTCAGATGGGGGGCAGTATAGGGACTAATTCTGAGGAGGGGCGTATAGGGAATAATTACATGAGGGAGGCCAGTATGGGAAATAATTAATGATGGAGAAAGCAATAAGGAAATAATGAGGAGTGCCAGTACAGGGAAAATAATTAATGATGGAGGGGCAGTATGGAATAATATTAATGATGGAGGGGCCAAAAAAAGGTAGGGATAATAATTAAGGTAGTATGAAGGACTTCAGCTGGATGCAATGATGAGATCCTCATTGTGGCAACAAACACCCAGCTTCCCAGCATCCAGCAAAAACTCATCTATACCCAAATATACGTGTAGTTGGCAGCTACCATGCACACAATAAAATATTATTATATAATATACTATATAATAATATATATATTATAGATAAATACTAATATATAATACATAATATATACATAAATATATTGGTAAGATAATATAAAATATACATTCTCAAATGTTATCTTTAAATACCCATACATGCGCCCTTACAAATCTAAGTAAACATTGCAGCCACCAAGGGAAAGGTAAATGACTAATTAGCAATTTGGTCAAGCTGCTTTGTGTCATGGCTTATGTCCTAATCTCATCAAGTTAGCATAGGTCTGAGATCTGGCATGCATCATATCCTTCCTGAAAGACAATGGTTCCTGCAAATGCAGTTTTGCTTTGTAAAGAAAATGAAAATATTCTCCTATGACTCATGGTAAATTGTTAGTGAACTTTTCAGATTAGATTTAGAAAAAAAGAAGAGTCTGTTTTGTACTTAAACAAAAATGATCATTTATGAATGACTAAAGGGAACAGTCGAGAAATATTGAGTGAAGAAATGTCAAGGATGTCGCATCAGATGAAACTGTATGCACGGTTGGGGGGATCAACAATGAACCTGGTCTTCAAATGCTGCAGACTCTTTAAACAGCTAGCTGACCTAATACTGATGACATGCTTTTTAATATCAATATTTGTTTTATATAAATATTTCGTTTTAGATCATGCTCTAATCGTGTTCATTGACTCTGTAATCTCTCAATTTCTTCTCCGTTCTAATAAGTTTCCACACACAGTTCAAAAGGCGGAATTTTTTTAAAATCCTTGATCTGACCATATAATAATTTCATTTTAAGTGCTGTGATGAAATATATAACATATAGCCAGTGGGAGAGGGCATTATGTTTATCACAACTAGTACATGTCACTCACAAGCATCATCCTGAATAGTGTAATTAAGTCAAAGCTGGAGAGTGTAATTGACTCTCTGGGAGGTATAGCTTCAAAAGGCTTCCTCAGATGTGTTGGCACCAACAGTTTTAGAGGTTTACCTCAGTCATTCAAAGGGTTCATAAAGTATGACCAATATGTCCGGTAGGGACAGTTATGGAGTTATGATCCATCTCCACCCAAGGTCAAATGCATATTTGGACTTGGAGAAAATGCAGTGTTATTGGCCCTACGGATCTAGCATATCAAATATTCTGAATGGATATAGTAAAAGGTATGTTGATCTCAAAAGAATCCAGGGATTCATCAGATTATTAAATGGAGACAGAACCTCACCCTTGACTGACCATGGAGATTTACAACTTCCCCAAGGTTCTGACTTGATTACCGTGAGGAGGGTTTCTACAGCACTCCCATGGTGTAAAGGGATGTGTCTGCACCTAATATAATTAGGGCACCCCTTGTGTTCATTGTTCTTCCTTGGGAAATATTTTTACCATCTAAAGCTGGAGGAACAATTAAGTACAGGTCATCCATTTCCATTAACTAGCACAAGATAACAAACTCACTGCTTGCTGATACATGTAGTCCTACCCTTGTAGTTTGTACTCTTTAAAACTGTACATGTATATATTGTGTGTACTATTTGTCTAGTGTACCCTTAAGACAATTACATATATATAACCTGTGTTGCTCTTTAATCTAGATCCACGAATCCCGAAATCGTCTCTTGTATATTATGCTTACCGAATAGACTTAGCCTATGTAAGCCAGTTACGGATTGGAGTATATGAACGGATGAGTGGTTGCAGTCTGTGTTCCCAAGGGCGCATTCACACAATGGTTGGTCAAGCGTTACGTTTTTTTGATGTTTGAAAGACACTTCTAGTTTCATAGAAAAGCAGGTCTTTGCGTTTGTTCTCTAGGATGCTTTTACATACTGTGTTGCCTTTTGTACACGTGTGAAATTAGATTGATGCATTGTGTTCTGATGCATTTTTCTGCTGCAAAGCAGTTCCGGCGAGTGAACGTAAGTGCTTGCTTCTTTTCCAGACTTTGTTAATAGTCTTTGACTAGATGCAATGGGAGCGTGTATATGCGTTGTAGCAACCGTGCCGCATGTGTGGTGCCCCCATTGTGATAGAATATGTCCCTCCTCTGGAGGTTGCTGGATGCCTCCAAAATTATATCTTTGTGAGTTTTAAACACTTGGAATACTTTACATAAATGTTTGCCTTGCATTGGAGTGTGCCTAAAACCTTTTGGGCACATTACGTACCGGCCCCTTCGCGATCCAGCGGCGCGTTCTCTGACAGGATTCGGGCGGCTTGGATTAAGATGGTAGTCCTCGCGTCCACAGGTGGAGCTGCAGCGCGAAAATAATCTTCACGCCCCGATAGCACCACTACCATAGAAGGTGAAGGTGAGCGCTCCCACGCGACACATTTCGGTTTTAAATGCGGGCGGTTTCTAGCCGAATACGTTACGGGGTTTCGTTCGGCACGCCCCCCAGATTTTGTCGCGCGCATGCCGGCCCGAGCGCCAAAAATCCGATCGCGTGCGCCAAAAAACCGGGGCAATTCATGTATCAAGCGGCGCCAAATCGGGAATATAGGGTGTTACAGTGGGAAAACGCGAATCGGGCTAGTAAAGACCCCTTTGTGTTTATTTTATGTTAGCATGATTGATGTGTTTTTTCAATGGTTTTCACTCCCCTCTTCTAAAATAAAAAACGCTTTCTTTGTCTGTTATGAGCTTCTAAGGGCTCTATTTCTAATAACAAAAATGACTAGTCAGTTAAGGGATTTATGCCATAGAAGTAGGTGAAGTGGTTTGAGATAACATTCCTTAACCCCGTAACGCTCTGCGCCGTAGCGCTCCGGCGCAACGAGGTATAAGGGAGTATGAAGAGGGCCTTAAGGGTGAGTCCTCTCATACAAAGGTGGGGGGTTTTGCATAAGCATAAAACCCCACGTAATAAGCGGTCGGTGTAGCACCGACACGGCATTAACCCCCCGTGGGCCGCCGAAAGTCGCCGGGGGCATTAAAAGAAAGGAGTGGACGCCGCATCTTTTTTTCGATCGCCACGCCCGGACCGTCATCGGGGGGCGCGGCGGGCGATGACGCGATCGGTGTGCCATGGTAGCCTCGTGTTCTTTTGACACGAGGCTATATGGCAGCTGCAGATTCCGTACAATGAGCAGTGGGCATTGTAATGCTGTGCTGCAAATGCCATATATTGCTACAGAAGACTGCAGTATATGGTAGCAGCGAGCTGACCATTAGGGTTAATGTTACCCCCTCAGATGGTCTAAACGCTAGTGAAAAAAAAAAAGACCAAAACAAGTTTAAAAAAATAAAAAAAAATTAATAAAATATTAAAATTCAAATCACCCTCCTTCCCTAGAACTGAGTATAAAACATAATAAACAGGAAAAATCACAAACATATTAGGTACCGCCGCGTCCAAAATGCTCGATATCAAATATAAAAACGGTACGGCCGGCGGTGACTCGAGCGGGAGGGGGAAATGGCACCACCCAAACCCAAGATGGTCAAAAATGCTACTTTTACACCTTTTTACATAACATAATAAAAAAATGAATAAAATGATCCAAATGTCGCACAGACCCAAATGGTAGAATGAAAACGTCGCTATTTCGCAAAAAATGACCCCTCAAACATTCCGTGCGCCAAAGTATGAACCGGTTATATTAGGTCAGCAGAGGCAAAAAAAACAAAGTCTCTTTTTTTGTAACATTCGTTTAATTTGAAAATGTATTAAAACCACAATATAAAACTATATAAATTGGTATCACGCGATCGACACCGAACAAAGAATAAAAGTAGGATGGTTATTTGGGAGCGAAAGAGGTGATGAAAGTTCGTAAATGCGCCACAAGAACGTATGCTTTTTTTCAATTTTCGTCCACATTGGAATTTTTTTTCAGCTTCGCCGTACACGGCATGTTAAATAAATAACATACGGGAAAGTAAAATTTGTACGCACAAAATAAGGCCTCACACCGGTCTGTACCGGAGAAAAAATGAAAAAAGTAGGGGATTTTTAAGATTGCGAGAGCGAGGAAAGAGCGAAAAACCCCCGTCCTTTAAGGGGTTAATAGGATTGTCTATCTTAATAGCAGCACTAGGAGATGGTACTAAAGTAAGCAGCTCTAGTGCTTACAATGGAACAGTGGTTGTGTAAATCCATAAATTAAATGCCATCGTAAGTGGCAAACATGGATTTCAAGCCTGAAGGGGTCTCTTCCCCATGATTGCCCCCCACGCGCAGGCTTCGGGTGGTGCTGAATGTCCTCTGGCCAGCCTGACGTTCTCCCAGGGTGGCTGCAGGCAGTGCTATAGATGGTGTTATCACAGCTAATATCCTGAAATACACTCTGTTATTATACTATTTAAAAATAAGCAATCAGATGCGTCTGTTCTTTAGTTAACACCTAAATTCAATAAAATAAAACCAATGCACGTCCCATAAATATAAAGAGACATATGAATGGGCCCCAAAAAGACAAATCATAACCAAAACAAGTATAAGTCTAAGTATAAGTTAGATAGTAATCACTGCGTCCATAACAACTGGTTCGAAGAAGAAAAATAATATTGAACCACAGGACTAAACACCATTTTAAAAAGTTTCCCACACATGCACATAATGCTTTTACATTTTACAATAAAAAAAAAAAACAATACAAAGTGATCCCAAAAAAATGTACTCCAGAATAGTACGGTACAACGTATACACCTGTTCTTCCAAAAAAAAAAACACAAGCCAACTACGTAGACAAAAGCGGGAAATTTTTTGCAATCAGAAGACGCCGATCCAAAATGAAAGATTTTTAAAATACAACATTAGGGTTTTATTTAGCAAATTGAACAAATAAGAAAAATTAAAAAGAGGATGTTAGTCATGTATCAACCCTAAGACGAACGATGCCTGATTCTAAGCTCTCTGGTGCACCCCCCCCCACTATGTCACAACTAGGGACGCTTGATGGTTTTCCAAATCCCTAGCCTACCTCAGCAAGGTCCCATACATTGTCACATGATGATACAACCCAACCATGTTCAACTTGAACCTGCCTCTCCATGTCCAATATTCTGTCACTGTCCCCTCCTGAACACGCTCCAATTTGAGAGAATGCCCCGGCCCCCCATGCGCCTACTCTGTTCTTGTGCTCCCATACTACTCTCGTTCGTTGAGCCTGTCCATGCGCCCAATAGTGCCCATCGCTTTTCTACTACCTGTCGTTCGCGTCTCTTTTTCATTGACTCTTGCCTTAATACGACTACAGCCACAATGTTCCCCCTGCACCGTACTTGCACCACTTATTCTTGACCCCAGTCAATGCTACACCCCTCTACTCGGGATCTCTCCCTATTCGGTCTGCCCAAAACCCGGGGCAATTCATGTACAAGCGGCGCAAATCGGAAATATTCGGGTAACACGTCGGGAAAACGCGAATCGGGCCCTTAGTAAATGACCCCCTTTGTGTTTATTTTAATGTTAGCATGTTGATGTTTTTTTTAATGGTTTTTCACTCCCCCATCTTCTAAAATAAAAAAACGCTTTCTTTGTCCTGTTTACTGAGCTGTCTAAGGGCTTAATTTCTACATAACAAATATGACTAGTCAGTTAAGTGATTTATTTGTCCCTAGCAAGTACTGTGAAGCTGGTTCTGAGATCAACATTTCCTTTAATAGGATCTGTCATCTTTAATAACAGCACTAGGAGATGTTACTAAAGTAAGCAGCTCCTAGTGCTAAAATGGACACAGTGGTTGTTTAATCCATTAAATGCCATCGTAAGTGCAAACATGGCATTTCAACTGCCTGTAAGGGGTCTCTTCCCCATGATTGCCCCCCACGCGCAGTCTTCGGGTGGTGCTGAATGTTCCTATGGCAGCCCTGACGTTCTCCCAGGGTTGTCTTGAGGCAGTGCCTATAAGATGGTGTACACAGCTAATATCCTGAAATACATCTGTTATTATACTATTAAAAATAAGCAATCAGATGAGTCATGTTATTTAGTTAACACTAAATTAATAAATTAAAACAAATGCACGTCCCATAACATATAAAGAGACATATTATGCACCAAAAAGACAAAATCATAACACAAACAATAAGTATATACTATCACTGTGTCCATAACAACTGGTAGAATAAGAATAAATAATTATTGAACCCACATGATAAACACCATTTTAAAAAGTTTCACAAACATGCACATAATGATTTTACAATTTTTAAATAAAAAAAAAACAATACAAAGTGATCCAAAAAAATGTACTCCAGAATAGTACGGTTACAAAGTACAACCTGTTCTTCCAAAAAAAAAAAAACATAAGCCAACTCCGTAGACAAAAGTGTAAAATTATTTTGCCACTCAGAAGACGGCGATCCAAAAATGAAAGATTTTATACAACATTAGGGTTTTATTTAGCAAATTTGGAACAACATAAGACAATTTAAAAAAGAGGATGTTATTAATAGTATCAACCCATAGAATAAAGATGACCTGAATAATAAGCTATATGGTGAACAAAAAAACTATGTAAAAATATGGTACAGAATTGATGTTTTCCAACTCCTGGCATCCCTACAGAAAGGTCAAATAATTTTAACATTGATGTATACTAACCCAAAAATGTTCACACTTGAAAATGCATCTCATCATGTCCAAATATTTCTGTCACATGGCCCCTATATTGAAAAAGCTAAAATTTGAGAGAATGCAAAAGGAACCAATGAGAAAACTATGTTATTGACAAACATGTTAGGGAAGCATGCTTCACTTTATTTCAAGTTATTTCACTGCATAGCTCTGACCATACATTTTTAATCACAATTACATTTGTATATTCCATTAGGTATGAGAAGCACAAGCATCACTCAGGTTAAGAAGCGGCGTGAGACAGCTTGGGTCACAATTAGTGATGAGCGAGTATACTCATCCGAGCTTGATGCTCGGTCGAGTATTAGCATACTCGGACCGGCTCGTTGCTCGGACGAGTATTTGCCCTGCTCGATAACGAGCATTTAATTAAAAACATAACAAAAGAGTGATAGAAAAAAAACAGCCCGAGAAAAATACAATTAAAAAACATTAATTTAACATTTAATTGAAGGAAGAAACAGTGTAAAGAACAACAGATGCAGAATAGATTGCAGATGTTGCGAACATCTGCGATCTGGTCCGGAGACAAGTCGTGCGAACGGTGGTTCTCCGCAATAGTATTTGAAGAACATAGATGTGTGCACAGAACACATTGCAGATGTTGAAATCTGAAGTTTTCTCTACACATTGTTCTTCCAAATATATTGCGGAGAAACACCGTTATGCAGCGCTGTGTCTCGGAGTATGATTGCGAGATGCCCGGGAGAAACGCGAGTGCAGAACGGCTTCCCAATCAGTTAATTTGAAGCAACAATTGTGGAAGAACAACTTGCAGATGTTGCCAAAAAATATGCAATGGGGTTTTCAACAAATATTGTACTTCAAATACTATGGGGACGGAACACGTTCTGCGCAC
>CM033643.1:172177794-172212584 GCA_019512145.1 Engystomops pustulosus
GCAGATGTTCCCGAACATCTGCAATCTGTTCTGCACTGTGTTCTTTCACTGTGCTCGTTCAGTATGTAATTTTACTGAAAAATGCTCGGGTCTCCCATTGATTTCAATGGGGCTCGTTACTCGAAACGAGCACTCGAGCATCGGGAAATGTTCGGCTCGAGTAACGAGCACCCAAGCATTTTAGTGCTCGCTCATCTCTAGTCACAATATGTGAAAGTTTGGTCCCCAATTAGCACTCCAAAACTCATAAAGGGCCCGGAAAACTTGGTAAGTGTGTTTTAAAATTGTTGTCTTTGTCAATTCATGGCCGCATTCATATGACCGTATGGGTGACGTATGTACAGCCGCAAGCTTGTGGCCGTACACACATCCCCCATAGATGGAAATAACTGCATGGAGCAATACAGTGCCACATGCTCCATCTTTCTTTGTGAAATGGGGTATATGCGTGCATTTCTATGGAGGAGGAAGGGGTCTGTGCTCCTCCATGGCGCCGGACGTTTGGCCGCACTGCTGTGGTCGGGCATCTGTACATTTGCGTATATGTAGCCTGTATCTTACATGAGAAATGTTTTTGAATCTGCATTTTAAATCTTGATTTTCGTTCTTTTGCCATTTTAGCATTTCAATATTTTTGTGCTTAAACTAACTCTGGTTGATTTGTAATGTCAATCAACTTGCACAGGTCTTTAAGCAATAGTCATGTAGTGACTGTGTGCCTGTGTGTAGGTTTTTATGTTAAAATTTTAAATCATGTGTTTGTTTACAAACCGAGTTTGGAGAAATACATGCCTGCACTCAAATTGCTGACACAGTAGGCTTTGCTTAAAGAGAACCCGTCATGCAAAATAACCCCCCTAAACTAAATATATTTTAATAAACTGCCATTAGAGAGCATTGCCTCTATCCCTTCATTGTCCCTCTACATGACTGTAAACCTAAGCAATGAGGTCCTAAAGCTGTATACAAATGACCTGTGAAATGTCCAATGAAGCATTAGCATATTCAAGCTGTCCACTCTATTCATGAGTGTGGCACAGCGCAACACCCCCAGTGCATGACTGACAGCCTGTATAAAAAATGGGTGTGAGGCTGTATAATGATGTGGCTTCCCTGTTGCGGTGTGGCCACACCCACCATGCAGCCTGTGTGTGCATGTAGTGGTATGTGTTTCTAGTAGAGTTACAGCCGCTCCATGCGCATTCCATGTTGCAGAATAACATGGATCAGATTCAGTGGTGTAGCGGATGTTCATGTGTCTCTCACTCTGTATATTAGATGATGAGCAGGTCGCACTCCTGACCTCAACTCCACTCGGCCATGCTTTACTATACCTGACACACATGACATGAGCAGGGGAGGAATGGGGGGCGTAAACATGGGTGACATCACTACGCCGTACTCGAACCATCTTGACCAGCCTCATTTTTTCTAATAAAGAACAGACTGATTTTACAACTAATGAATAATGTATGAAATACTAGATAAAGGCTGGGATGGGATCCTTATGAGCTGCTCCAACAGGTAGAGGTGACAGGACTAGTGACAGAGACCTGATGACAGGTGTCCTTTAATTACTTTACATGTGTACTTGACCTCCTTTGAAGGGGAACTGTCATCCCTAAAAAAGGCACTAGGAGCTGCGTAAAGATAGGAGTCACTTTGTTAAGCATGTTTAAGTGCCTTTTTTATAGGTCACAGGTCCTCTTAAACATAGCCACCATTGATGTTTTTGGAAGACAATGAAAATATTTGTTGTTAAAGCTAACATATTTTTACTGACCATGGAACTGGCAGAAGAGAGTTCTATTACTCCTGAGGTCCAATTGTCCAATAATCCCCAAAAACCGGAGAATACTGCAAATCCAAAATTAAAATCTAAATCAAAAACTATGCCCTCTTTTGAATCCTGTCCCTCAGTAAAAATCTTTACTGAAATGGTGACTAGGGACATTGAGAAACTAGAGACCCACACTCATAATACTACAGTAAAGTATTTCCTTGAACGCCATAATGACAAGAGTCCGATGCGACAAGAATTTATCCTAGAAGCACTATTTTTTGTTCTCCGCCACAATTACTTCATTTTCGATGCCGGCTTCTTCCTCCAGACCTCCAGCCTGTGCGCCCACGTTCGCCAACTTGTTCCTTGGGTGGTGGGAGGAAGAGCGGGTATTCTGTAACAAACTAGAAGAATTCACACAACATGTGATATTTTGGAAAAGATACATCGATGATGTAGTACTCATCTGGAGGGGATCAGAAGAAATGATGAAAGATTTCATATTGCAACTGAATGAGAACGACTGTAACATCAAACTCACTCTTATGTACAGCAGAACCTCGATCCCCTTCCTAGACATCAAAATTGAAGTAGAAGAAGATGGGTCAATCCAAACGAGGATGTATCGGAAAGAAACGGCGACTAATAGCCTTCTACAGGCAAATAGTGCTCATCTGCCTCGTGCGATTAATGGAATCCCTAAGGGAGAATTCCTTAGGTTAAGGAGAAACTGCTCCACCCTGGAAAGATTCTAGGAGGAAGCGGTGGCCCTAAAAGAGAGATTACGCCAGAGATACTACTCAGGACGCTCCATAAAGAAAGCGTATAACACAGCACTCCGCACAGATAGATGCTCCCTACTAAAAGTAAAGGCCAAAACGGCACACACGCAAATCAGATTCATCACCACTTTACACGACAGATGGAAAGAAATGAATCAGATTATGAATCGCCACTGGGGGATCCTCACATTGGATCCTGATCTGGCTCAATTTGTAGGTGAAAAGATGTCATGCGGATATAGGAAGGGATCCTCTATAGGAGACAGCTTGGTGCGGAGCCACTTCTCTAGGACAAAGAAAAACCAACGCCATAAATATGCTGTTTTTTATCCGTGTGGCCTATGTACAGCCTGCCAAATCCTGATCAAGATGACAACCTTTGAAGATAAAGATGGTCAGAAATACCACATCAAGGAACATATCACCTGTTCCTCGTCAGGGGTGGTCTATGCTCTGCAATGCCTGTGCAAATTATTATATATAGGGAAAACTATCCACGAAATGCGAGTGCGGATCAGAGAACATCTAACCTCAATTAAGAACTATGACAAAATGCAGGCAGAGGCCCTGAAACGTAACAAACCCTTTCAGCCCACACCAATTGCAGAACATTTTAAAAAATATCATAATTGCAACTCAAGAGGCCTCAAGGGTTGGACGATCCCTCAAGTAACTTTGGGGATCAGAGGTGGAGATCTGGACACCCTACTTCTTCAAACAGAGAGTCGTTGGATCTACAGAATGGGGAGTTTGAAACCTAAAGGCCTAAACGACAACTTTGGCTTTGGGTGTTTCCTGTGAACCTACTTTCTACCATACAATCAAAAACTGTTTAATCAAATCATCCCTTAGAAAATTACATCTATTTCACACCTGAATATCAGATATTGAGACCTTTCGATGCCAAGTATATCTGTAGACCTACAAAAATTATCACACGCTGTGTACAGTGGTGAAATCATACCTCATACAGATGTTCTAAAAACCAATCAGTAACATATAGAAAAAAGAGTGATAATTTCATCTATACAAAAGTTGAGTCGTCTGGTACCAAAATACATATGGAGAATAATTATTGATAAAATCATAGGATGACGTCTTGCAAAATAACAAATAGGAATAACCAAATTTCCTGCCTGGTTGGAAATAGAGAAGAAAAGAAGGAGAAAAGAGAATCACAAATATTTACATCTTGCAAAACGTCAGTAGAATGACATTTATTAATAACACAAGAGTGTGGTTATACTTGCCAGCCATTCGAAACTGTGACTAAAAAGTTGGAGTAGTAATTTGCTCCATTAGACAAAAACATAATTGGAATAGGAAATAAACTACTGCTGTAACATCTAATAAGCACATAATTATGTTATGAATAACAAATAAACTCTTCCAACTTTGTTTTATGCATAGAATTAATAGCTAAACCTAATTGGTCAATGAAGCTGTCAATCACGGACTTCAACATAAAAGGCGCCCGAACCCGGCCGCCCCCGCCCCTAGAAGAAGCCGGGTAATCCCGGTGAAACACGTGTTGGGACATATGTTTAGCATCCATGGCCATAGCATAGGGATATAATATCAGAGGGACAATGTTAGAATCACACCGGGGTTCAGAGGAGGATTCTAGAGACAGCGCGACGAATAGTTACCTTAGCCGGCAGTCTCAGTCACAAAGCAGCACGCGACTTGATACTTACCAGACAACATAGCCGCAACCAGTGGAGACGCGGCGGGTCGCGACTTCTGTCGCAATCCTCTCTGTTAAACACAATCGGTGTTGGTATAGTACAGTGCTGCGAACCGCAGCGGTACTGCTGGTGTCCTCCGCGGTCTGCAAATTTCCCATAGCGGATCGCCGAGGATTCCTGTGACACACAACCTGTCCCACTGTTCGTTTCCTCCTATTATAAAATAGGGGACCCCTACCCACCAATACATCCCCGGATATCACCACATATCCGACTTGGCCTGGATTAAGTGTGACAATCAAAAATGTCACACTGGTAAAATTATTAATTATCACAAAATCATATACAAGGTTTTTAATAAAAAAGAACGAATTAAAAGTTATATTTTATTTTTCTAAACACTCACAACTTTTTCTATCTTTAATCCCTCCCTCTTCCCCTTCCCCTTTTGATATTAATAATTTCCAGTAGGTGGTGCACACCGTGAGTGTTTACTAATAAGTGAACACACAACTAATCTAAATCTATTTTGTTATACATGTTCAGAATGGCTGTCCTCTATATTTAATATGTATCTTGGTATATATCTCTAGAATGGCTTTCCCTTAAGACTCAGTCATCTGTATATACCGTGCATTGATCTCATCGGTCTACAGGTGTACAACTTCAGACTCGGCAGAGGATCTGATATTTCCCTCTCCTATTCTTTTTCATATTGGTACCCCATACATTTTTGCTTGTCCTCTTAGTAGGAGTGGCTTACCATCATTGTGTATCCTCATTACCACGAGCGTAGTCTGGGCGGTCCTGCCTGACGAGCCGGACTCGCGATCATGTGACCGGGGGTGGGTCTCCGCCCCCCGTCCTTGCCTATGGCTGGAACACCTTTGACGCAACGAGGTGTGTCCAGTTTGGGTGCCCGTTTGATACGGCTCGCAGCGACTCTCTGAGCTCACAGGAAGGTGGGGCTTAAGGTTTAAATACCCAGCGTTTCCCTGCTGGCCCCGTCACTGGTATCAATGCTTGGACACGCTGTGTGAAAGTGTGCTGTTATCGAAATGTGTCGACAATATGTGATATATAACATTTGATCCCTGTTGAATGTTATCAGGAAACATGTTGGATCTTAATATCTACAGGAGGGCTATATAAGGATAGAGTGTATTAGGCAGCTATAGTAGGCTAGTATGTGTGAGCACTAAGTGTAGGCTCCATCTTTGCTAGCTAGCTAGCTGACCCCTATCCAATATCTTATTAGCAGTCTCATTCACTCTAATCCCAGCTCAGGTTGAGGACACCGTGTTGGGGTTGGATTTGACATTTAAAAAGTGTATCTCATTATCTCTAGGAGGATTGGTTGGATTGAGAGTGTCCCGGATAGTCTTAGGACATAAGATGTTGCATGCATTTGGCACATGCCCCCTATCCGGTAGACAGTGGGCTCTATTTATCACATACCAGCCTATAAACCCCCGCATTACTCGTCATGATCTCAGTTCATGTTAGCCTAGATGTGTGCTACAACTGGGGTCAGACAAAATGTTTTTAGACACAAACAACCTTGGTGTAGGGTTGATACCCAAAATCACATTATTTTATTCATTTTAAGGCATATCAAATAAAATTTATATTTTATATCACTTTATACTCTCTACCCCCCATTTCAGTGCATTACTAATTTATTCAGAGAGGTGAACAACAATATATTTCTATACAGTGAACAATATGCCGCAGAGCCAAACATTAGCTACAACTTCCAATGAAGCTCCTCCGGGGAGGAGGAGCAAAATATTCACAAAGTAAGCCAGCCAGAAATAGAACATGAGGTGTCACCAGAAAGACCAGCTACGCCACCACCACTGACTCATGGAAGCCATGCATCAAAATGACAAGCCACACGTTGTCTCAATCAACAGTCTAGCTTTGGAACGAGAAGCAGTAAATCTACTGCGACAAGTCAGTAACAAAGACATGTGTGATAGCTTTGCTCCTTTAGTAGCGAGACAATGTCGAGAATTGCCAGTGGAGAAAAAAAGCAATTGTATCATTTAGTATTACATGTAATACAAATGTAGAAACAAACAACTAATGAGATTTACATGGATATGTTGACAACAAGGATGTGACAGGCTTTTCAGCAACAAACACCAACATACAGTGATGCTTATGAACCATTGGTCCAAGCAAAAGAGAGGCAGACACAGCACTCAGTGGTACCTCTGCCAGATAAATTTAACAATCCACCCCAAGCATATACCAGAAGTCATCAGCCAAATTATTGTATGTCATTGCTAAATAGTGAACCAACAACCTGGCAGCCACTGCCTTCTGCATTAGAAACCGTTGCACCATTGCCAGAGTCTGATTTTGAGCCTACTACCATGTTGGTCCGTGAATACTCACTGTTTGTTAAATTTCTTAAATACATTTTTCAGATATTTAGACATTACATGATTATTTAATGGAATGTTTACTTTTTAGTCTTCGAAAAAAATTTTGGGGGGTTTCCAAAAATTATTCTGTTACCATTTTATAGTGAATATATTTTTATATTAAAATGAAAAAAAAAAGAGAACACTCATTTGTGTTTTGTTGTTTTTTTCGAATGTTACGTTTCTAATTCTGGTGCAAGCCAACATTTACATGATGTATACTTTTCTGCCTGTAGATGTTGCAAGCATACTTTGGGCTTATAAGGGAGATGCACATCACCAGCCCTTAACATTAAAACAACCAAAACAAGGATGAACACATGGGGAAAGATTGAGCTGGCTCAATAATTAACCTATGTAAGGTGCCGTAGGTGCTTAAACTTTCCAGCAACGGCCAGTCTTTGAAGTCTATGAGGAAAAATATCATCTGTTCTATCATACATACGTCTGGCCTTCATGTGTGTTAATGTGGCCTGTAATGTATTGCATATGTGTTTGTATGTTGTTTTAAAAGCCTCCTTTTCTTAGTGATAGTTTGCTTCCCTTTACTGTGGTCCCTTTTGGATTTTTCAAACAATTTGTGACTTTAACATAGCCATATTTTGTGACAAAATGTGCCAAAAATAAATATGGTTACATCACCAAACACAAAACATGTGTTTGGTGATGTAACCATATTAATTTTTTGGCACATTTTGTCTTCATTTACAAAAAAAAAAGGCACATTTAATCATAAGAACCCTGTCAAACCAAATCATATTGCCTTGCCACTGCTCCTTCTGCCAAAATAAAATATTAAATATTCTTTTGAGTTAACCCTTGCTGACAATATGGCCTCAGCATATGTGGTGATATGGCAAAAGCTTCATCTCCTACAAAAAAAATGGTAGGGGATGTATAGTGCAAGGCAATGGTGCAGCAGCAGGGAGGTTATGATGTTGCTCAACAATTTGCCCATGTCCGAGTGCTCAAAACTTCAGGAATCATTAGTGCTCCCAAACGCACCAACATCTATTGCCACAAAATTTGTTTGGCTATCGGCAATAGCCAAAAGAACAATTGAATAAATTTTTTTATAATTGTAGAACTGTTATCCCGAATGTGGCAGCTGGACCTAACCCGGACATGTTTGCCAACAATGGCTCCAAGGCAATTTGGGAATTCCGAATTTGTGTCAAAGCCTGCAGCAATTTCAGGCCAATGTCTTTGGGTTTGGACAGGCAAAACTTGATTTTGCAGCACCATCCAGGTTTTCTGCGTAGTGTCTTGAATTACCTTCCAGATGATACTTTTGCCCAAAAGAAAATGAAGGTGTAAGGTTGAATACTTGTCACTTGATGCAAGAAATCTGTAAAAGATGTAAAATATATAAGTTACAGCTGAAATAACAATCAGAAACATAAAAAATAAAAGGCATCTTCCAACAGATTGAACGACTGTATGCAAATGAGCTTGAGGGGCTCTTTGCTCCATAGGTGTACCAATGGAGCATACAGTTCCTTTGACTCATTTGCATACAGTGCTTCATCTCAGAGGTAAATGTACTTTAAAATGTCATTAATCGCAAGTAAAAACAATCAACACCTTATATTAAAAAATTAACAATTGAATAAAAACCACCATAACTGCAGACCCATACAAAGCTGAGAGTCTCAAGTGGAAAATACCATAAATGATAAAAATAAATGGCTAGATTTGAAGAGGCAAAAAAACAAAAATTAATGGCTGACGAAAAATAATATTTTGGTTTAAAAAAGCATCATTGAACTTGAAATCAGTAAGGGCACAGTCCCATATACCTTTACCTTGCACATGTCCAAAAAGAAATTAATGTAGGGTTTACTATCTTAAGCAGGTTAAAAAAAATGTGTTATTCAACAGTTATCAATATGTATTTTGAATTGAATTATAATAATATAAACTTTCTGTTGCAAAAATATTAAAAAGGCAAAGTTGACTAACACTATATAGCAGTGATGGCGAACCTTTTAGAGCCACTTATTTATTGCAAAGTGCCAGCGCAGCACTTTAAGCAGTAATGTATTTCTCCTTGTTCATTGACAACTTTCAATCCTTCAGCCTCACAAGGACACCAACCCAGTTGAAAGGAGGAGGCAAATTCATCATTGTAGGAAGGTTCTGCAGGTAGATTCTGTGAGTGCTGGTGAACTTCATTCTGGGGTGATGGCCTGGGTACCCACAGAGAGGGCTCCGAGTGCCGCCTCTGGCACCAGTGCCATAGGTTCGCCACCGCTGCTATATAGGAAATAAACATTAAAATAACCGATCTAAGCTAAATGGGCCATTAACGGAACATACATTTATCACCATGGTTATAAATGGACAAACATACAAAAACATTCTGCCTAACACAAACAAAGAATGCCCAACAGAAAATGAAATAACTAATAACACACAACAAAAATCCCCCCAAAAATTATATAAATGTTAACCAAAAAATGGCAATGATGAAAACATACCTTAACATAACAAGTAAATGCACTTCAGCAGATATACTTTGCTGCATTACTGTGCAACTATACTCAATGTGTGGTTCAACCATTGAAAGTAAAAAATCCGTTGAACCGTAAGCCATACAAAATTTTGTATGATACCTTGAAGACAAAAAAAGATAACATGCATAAACAAAACTTAAATATGGACTATGCAAGAAATGTGATAAAAACTTTACCATCTAAGCTTCCGGTTCTGAAGAAGGGGATGAATGCACATTCTTACTTTGATTTGGTCTACATTTCTAATGTATTAACAGAAAAAGCTAAGTTTAAACAATTAAAAAAAAAAAATTAAGTAGAAATACTTTTCATCCGGAGCAACGTCGGTAACACATGGAAAGCAAAATAGCAATTGAAGCTGCCAAAACTGTTTTGGAGACAGGCATATTTAAATCCAAAGTATAATTGAAATATCACGATTCAAAAATAGCCAAACACAGATGATATAAAATCATGAGGTAGCCCTATTTTTTCAAGTTTTTCAAGTCAAATCAAGTTTTTTATGCGTTTTTTGGCTTTGAAAAAGCCATTGATTTCAATTGATTGGGATCAGAAAATGCATTTGAAAACTGGTCTTTGGATGCGTCAAAAACATGCCTTTTCAATGCATCAAAAACGCTACGCAACGCATCGTTTGAATGAGCCCTGAGGGGGCATTCACATGATGCATTGCGTTGCGTTGTACATTGTGTTTTTGAGGCATTCCACTGGCTTCATCCTTAATTACATGATAAGGTTACATTGTGTTTCCACTGTATCTGTTAATTACATGATGAGGTTACATTGCGTTCTATGGCTGAAGCCAGTGGAATGCATCAAAAATGCAACGCACAACGCAACGCATCGTGTGAATGCGCCCTCTGGCTGTAAGCTAGTTAAATGCCTATTTTATTATAATGTTAGCATGGAAAATTGAAATAATATCAATGTAACCATAAAAGTTAGACCAATAAAAAAGTAAACCACACGTTGTCACTGTGTATTATTAAAGGTCATCCAAGTTTTTTTCAGAAGAGGGAAAGTGATGACGTGCCAATCTCAGCAAAGAATAGTTGACATGCAGGCCCACTTTCTTACCACCTGCTCATTTTTGTACAATTTATATCTCCAGTCTACCCCAGAAAATAACAAACTTCTTCAAACTAGCAGAATGTCAGTTAGATCAATAGAAAACAAATTACAAAACTACTTCCAAAAATCCATAGAATTCACTTCAGAAATAAATATGACAAATGCCATTTAGGTCATTCATTACTAGTGACCCTTAATCGTATTGATGTTCAACAAGTTCTTTGTGCTAGCTCTGACTTTTCTATGACAGTATTAAAACAGGGGCACAAGTGGTTTTTATACAATAAAAAAACTGACCATCGTGACTGTCAGGGGACAAAAGGAATAAAATATATGTGTAGATCTATTGACTAATATGCTTTTAAGAGCTTATATTTTCTAACCTGTAACTCTGTAACCCCTTAACCAGAGCCGGATCATCATTGGTGCTATTGGAGCGCTAGCGCCGGGCCCCCGGATCCGGATTTATTGGTTGGGGCCCCCGGCCTGGCGCTCCAGTAGCGCCGATGTTCATGCTCCTGTTGGGGCCCTGGCGGGCCCCGACACTTGCCTCGGTAGACGGGCAGAGCCTCCGTCCGTCCAGACCGGAAGCTCCTGCCCGTCACTGTATAGTGCTGGATGCGGCAGTTTCGGCGCTCGTCGAACACTATACTGGAGCGATGTGGCCGTTAAGTAAGACAACCCCGGCGCACATCGCTCCAGGAACTAGGATGGCGGCCGCGTGATGACGTAATCACGCTGCCGCGCACCATCCTGGCCACCCGCGGCGAGAAAAGAAGAAAGAGACGCGGGACCAGGAGGGTGGGAGTATAAGGTTTTTTTTTTTTTTTAAATCAAACAGATTCAAAAATGGTTGGGGGACGACAATATTTAAATTAATTAATGTTTTGGGGGTGAGCGATCATATCTTAAAAAGTGATCTGTGGGGGAGCCAGCAAATATTAAATAGTTAATAATAGGGGGCTGCAGCATATTAAAAGTTAACTAGGGGGACAGAATATTAAAATATATTCGTGGGGGGGCAGCATATTGAACTTAGTTAATATGGGGGGACGCATATTACATAGTTAATAATGGGGGGGAAGCATTGAAATAGTTAATATGAGGGGGCGGCAGATATTAAATAGTTAATGATGGCGGGGGCCAGCATACGTAGCTCACATTGTGGGTTTGGGGCCAAGGAACATAAAACTCCCTAACGCTCTGGGCTTACATGTAGAGCAGAGTGCGGCAGCCTGTATGAAGAAGCCTCACCAGGTTGAGCATATTGCAGCCACAACCGCCACCATGATACTCGGCGATGGTGTAGTGCCGATCGCGGGTATTACACCTGTGATTGCTGCCGGCCAACATTTTAAAGGACTGGGCACATGGCGGCCGCATCCTTTGTATCTGTCGTGCCTCTGCTCACTGGGATGTCATGGGGTCAGGCACGACGATTTTGGTGCCATGCCAGCTTGGGTTCTTTGGTCAGACCCAAAGACTTCATTGGGTCTGCAGTTTCGTTACAATTGCTAACAGTATGAATACATGTGTAAACATGCCATATATGAAATACAGTAGTTTGCAATATATGGTAGGAACGATAAGACCATCTAGGGTTAAAGTACTCTAAAAAAAAAAATAGTAAAAAAAGTAAATCACCCCCCTTTTCCTTAGAACTGATACTAATTTATTAAACAGTAAAAATCACAAACACATTAGGTATCGCCGCATCTCAAAATATCTGATCTATCAAAATAAAAATGGTTATTGCTTGTGTTGAACCACATAAATACGGAAAATAACGCCCAAATGTCCAAAACCACATTTACACCATTTTACATAACATTAAAAATGTAATAAAAATTTATCAAAAGGTCTCACAGTCCTCAAAATAGTAGCAATGAAAACATCGGCTCATCCCGACAAAAATAACTCCTCACGCCTCTCAGTACCTTATATACTCAAGTATAATCCAACCCTTATGTCGCCAACACCTGCCCCTTATATAGCTCTCCTCCTGCGTCTGTATATAGCCTTCCTCCTGCCCCTATATAGACAGCCAGCCCCCAAATATACCCAGCACCTGCCCATGATATAGCCTACCCCTGCCCCGTAAATAGCCAGCTCCTGCCCCGATATATCCTGCCCTTCTATATAGCCAGCTCCTGCCCACGTATATAGCAAGCTCCTGCCCACGTATATAGCCAGCTCCTGCCCCTGTATCTATCATATAACTAAATGGAGGGGCAGTATATTAAATAATAACTTGAGGGGCCAGCCTCTAAAATTCATGTGGCACCCCAGTAGTAGAAAGGGCCATAAACAGGTAAATTAATTCATTAAAGGGGGCAATATATAAATGAAGTCGTGGGGGAACCATATATTGTGTAATTGGGGGGTGACATATATAATTAGGGGTACAGTATTATTCAGGGTCTGCAGTATAGTGATGTATGCAGGAGACACAGAGGTTTTATTATGGGCTATTGTGGTATTTTTAGTTGCACAGTGTGGGGTATGTGCTGCCAGGAGCAGAAGACATCTGGTGGAAGATTCTTCAGCCATAGGTTACGTGGATTCTAGTACCTGTTCTAGCCACTTCTACCAGTGTCCGATCAGTATTGTACTCACAGATTAATCTTCTAGTGTGAGACAGCTCTCAGCTTGTACTGTACATGTCCTGTTATATTCCTGGTGTCTATAGTCAGCCAGCATTGGGGTGTGGGGCTATTGTCATCAATTATTGTTATGGTTTTCAGAATTTTCTTATTGATAACGTTGGTGCTGTGAACTCACTTTGTGTATTAACCCCCTGTTCTGTGACATCACTGTGTGTGTGTATTAACCCCCTGTTCTGTGACATCACTGTGTGTGTGTATTAACCCTCTATGCTGTGACATCACTGTGTGTGTGTTAGCCCCTGTGCTGTGACATCACTGTTGTGCATTATCCCTGTACTATGACATCACTGTTGTGTATTAACCCCCTGTGCTGTGATATCACTGTTGTGCATTAACCGCCTGTGCTAGGACATTACTGTGTGTATTATTCCTGTACTGTGACATCACTGTTGTGTATTATCCCTGTACTATGACATCACTGTTGTGTATTATCCCTGTACTATGACATCACTGTTGTGTATTAACCTCCTGTGCTGTGACATCACTGTGTGTATTATCCCTGTACTATGACATCACTGTTGTGTATTATCCCTGGTTTTGCCCACATAGGACAGTCACAAAAGTCTAGAGCCATATTCGGTCCAGCTTGCAATGGCTTGCTTTTTGGTGTGCACTAAGAAGGCTAAATTATCTAACCATTCAGGCAGTTAGTAATAGAAGACTGAGAACCGGGAAAGGTCATATTAAAATTGCCTACACAATGCTGGTTTGGAGGGGAGGGGTTTTTGGAAGGTGGTAAATCGATTAAGGATAAGTTTTCATTAGTTTCATCATTTAACATATCAAAAAGTATTGTTTCTTGTTCCTCAGACACCTTACAGATTTTAATATTACACAAGACACAAATTATTAGTGTCCAGAACTCTCAGTGATGGATTTTGGACTGCTCAATTCTGATTTTGTGGGACCAGGGGCCCACTCTGCGAGGCGTTTTTGCCGAGTTGATTGATGGGTTTCAGACAGTTGTCTGCTTCTCAGGAAAGGCGTGTTGCTGGACGTTATTGTCTGGTTCTGTGTGTTTTTCATGTTGGGGGGTGAGTAAGCAAGAACTAGTGAGTTAGTTAAAGGGAGGAGGGGAGGCTGGTAGGTCAAAGTGATTTTGAGGAGTTGTTGGTAGTGTGGGTATGTAATGCCCTGGGACCCTGACACTGGTTCGACTTCAGGGAAGACCAGTTCCCTCTGCCATGCAATATTGGAGGGGGAGGCCAAGAGGGAACCCACCACCCCCCAGGTCATGATAAATTATGGCTGCCTGATAGATGCTTCTGAACACTTACCACCATAAGCTCCCAAACTGTCCCGGTTTGTGGCGGGAGAGCGGGGAGTCCATTTTTTATACCTCTGTCCAGTATAGTTAAATTATTTATAGCCAGAAACTGCTATTAATGAGGGCCGTCTACACACAATCGGGCAGGCAATCTTTGAGAGAAGAGTCGGGTTGCAGAGAGCAGGGAACCACGTCATCAGTGTTCAGATCTTATCCATATATGGTAACACCTTTAGGTGTCCCAGAGCAGACATCAGCGCAGGGAATCCTTTGAGAAATGTTATCGGGTTAGCGGGGAGCAGGACAGTATTTTCATCAGGGTACAGATCAGCATCTGTACATATTATGGTCTCCTTAGGGCTCCCCAGACACCAGTTCTTTTTAAAAATTAACTCAAAACTTTATGCCCAGTGACCCTTCTGCAAGAAGAGCTAGCCCTTACCCCACTAGGGCTTATAAGCTAGGGGATGTCAGGAATAGCATTTTGGTAACTAAAGTTTCACTGTAACATTGGTGGCCCAGATAATAGGAAGGGATTTTCTCAGAGAGGATATATTGAAATTATTATATGAGATGATGATATTCTTAGATGATTATTGAGATTATACTATTGAGATTATTATTATTGCGATTATTATTGAAGATATTATTAAAAATTATAGGAAAATGATAGTATCATGATAATAAACAATAAAAAAATAATAATAGTCGTCGATAATTTACAAAGTAATATATGAGAAGATGTATCTCTAAACACGGGCATGGAAGCCTGGGTCATGTGTACCAGGGTTAAACAAGACTAGTGAACATAACATCTCCCCCCAATAATTCTGAGGGCCAATTAGCGAAGTGGATAGAGGCTCCATTCGGTTGCAAGTTAGAGTCTGGAGTTCAAATCCCAAGCTGAACAATTTTTTTTATATTTATGTGAGTATCATTATGTTATTTGAAGATGATATTAGTAATACAAATTTGGGGCGTAGCACAGGAGCGGGAGGGAGACAGGGGTGTGTGGCGTTAGGGGGGGAATCGGGAAATCACCCACGGTGCACTTTTTTTGGTTTGACTTTTAACAAAAACAAAGTGGACTTCACTAAAGAAATCCACATGTTTCCACACAACAAGGAACATCTAACAAAAGGTACATCTAAAGGAAACTGGGCACCTCATAGGAATAAGCTTAGAGGCGATCATTCATTGCGCTATTGGCGCCTACGCGCTGGGGCCCCCGGATCCAGGATTTTATGGCTTGGGGGCTTTTCCGGCCCTGGCGCCGAGTGTCAAGCTCCTGATGGGGCCCCCGGCGGGCCCCGAACACTCCACCTCAGAGAAGGGAGGGGGCCTGGGGCCCCCTCGGACCGTGAAAAACTCCTGCCTTCACTGTATAGTGTCGATGCGGCCATTCCGGCCGCTCGAGCACTATATGGAGCGCTGTGGCTAGAAGATTATCCCGGCGCACCAACGCTCCTTGAACTCGGATGTGCGGCCGCGTGATGACGTAATTCACGCGGCCCGCGCACCGTTATGTTCCACCCGCGGCAAGAAGAACAGAAGCCGCGGGGACCCGAGGTGGGGGCGGATAAGGTTGTTTTTTTTGTTTTTGTTTTTTAATTTGAAATCAACACCGGCATTCAAAGGATGGTGGGGGTCGGACAGATTAAAAAAATAATTTATTGGGGGTGGGCATCAGAGTAAAAAGTTAATGTGGGGAGCAGATATTAAAAAAGTTAAAATGTGGGGGGCACCAGGGTCGGGCAGCATATAAATAGTTAATTGGGGGGCAGCATATTAAATAGTTTAATCACGCGGGGCAGGAATATTAAGAAGTAATAATGGGCGGGAGCACCCGATATTAAAAAAGTTTTGTTAATTGTTGGGGGGGACGCATATTAAATAGTATATGGGGGGCAGCATATGTAATTGGTGTTTGGGAGGTAAATCTTAACTCCATATTCTTGAAGGCTACAGGTAGGGAAAGCAGAGGTGTGATTTGCTGAATATATGAATTCAAAACGCAACCTACTAATACCACGATGGTGTTGCTAGCGCCGAGCACGGTTATTACCCTTTTGATATGCCAGCCAACATTTAAAAAGTTGAAGGTTTTTGGCAATTGGCGTTGCCATCTTTTGTGTGTTTGATTGTACTCCGCTCCCTGGTGGACGTCATGGGGGGGGGGGGGGCGGCAGCGATCGGTTGCCATGGACAGCTTGGGTCTTGTCAGACCCAAAGGGGGGACTTGCAATGGCATCTTGCAGTTTCCTTACAATGTGCAGGGCCTCATTGTAATGAATTCTATTTTTAAAAGCATATAGGCAAACAGTAGATGCGTTTGGTAGGAACGATTCAGACCATTGGTTAAGAAAACTCTAAAAAAAAAAATTGTAAAACAAAATATATATCCCATCCCCCCTTTCACTAGAAAACGGATACTAATTGATTAAAACAGTAAAATCACAAACCACGTAGGTATGGGCTCGCATCTTCAAAATATCTGATCTATCAAAATATTAAAAAAAAAGGTTATGCTGGTGGTGTTGGAACAACATAACCGAAAAAATAGCGCCCAAAGTCTGATACCACCTTTTACACCATTTTACAATAACATAAAAAAAATGTAATAAAAATGCTCAAAAGGTCTCACAGTCCTCAAAAATGGAGCAAATGAAAAGTCGGCTCATTCCAGACCAAAAAAAAATCATACGAATCTCAGTTACCTTTATACTCCATGTATCAAGCCCAAACACTGCCCCTGGAATATAGCATCTCCTTCTGCGTCTGATCTAGTAGCCTTCCACATGCCCCTATAGACAGGCCACAGCCCCCAAATACCCAGGCACCTGCCATGAGATAGCCACTACCCCATGCCCCACGTATATAGCCAGCTCTTGCCCCGATAATCCTGCCAAGTATAATCTAGATCCTGCACATGTTATATAGCCCGCTCTGCCCCTGTATATAGCCAGGCTCATTGCAACCGTATTAGCCAGCTCCATGCACCCGTTAATATTCCATATAACTAATGTGGGGGGGGGGGGAACGACTCTAAAAAATCATGTGGCCACCCCAGTAGGTAGGGAAAGGGCCAGAAATAGGTAAATTAATTCATTAAAGGGGGCAATACGTAGACTGAAGTTAATGGCGGAAACCATATAGTGTGTAATTGGGGGGGGGGTGACATATCTAATTAGGGGTTACCGTTTTAATCAGGGTCTGTAGACGTCATAAGGCCGGGGGGGACACAGAGGTTTATGGGTATTTTTGGGGGGACCTAGGGCATATTCTGTTGCCAGGGTTGACATTATAATGGGAATAAATGTGGGGTATGTGCTGCAGGAGCAGAAGACATCTGGGGAAGATTCTTGCAGCACTAGGTTTAATGGATTCCTGGATGTTGAAGGGAGGGAGGAAAGGAACCCACGTCCCCTTGAGGTCACTAGATGCTTCTTATACCAGTGTCACGCTTGTATTTGTACTCACAGCTTAATCTTCTGTGTGAGGAACGCTCTAAGTTGTTACTGTACACAGAGGCGCATAACGCCTCACCAAGCCGTCATAGACGGCGCGAGGAGGGCGCCCTTACCCCCAAATTAAGTGCCATGCGTAAAGATACGCTTGGCATATGCCGTGTTGTAGCGCGCGGGCGACAGCCCAGATTACGCCTGAAAAGGAGTGGGAATGTCAGTAGGCGATTTGCAACGTGACGGGGCCGTCAGCAGGAGCGGAAGATTTGTGTGGAATTGGGATTGTGCGCACGACCCAGCGATGCTTTGCTGCCCAGGTCTGCTATGCCGCAAGCGCGGGACAAGCGGTCAGTGACCCGGCAGGGACCTGAGAGGGAATGCCGGGTTGAGTTTGAGCGCGGTCGGGGGGTCCACTGCAATCTGTGTATGCGCTGGGTGACTCGTTGTGGGCTGGGTGTGTGCTGCCATTGCTGTGAGTGTGTTGATGTGCGAGTGCAGTGAGAGTGAGTGAGATGCTGGGCCAATGTGAGTTGGGCCAGCGGGCTGTGTGGGGTGTGGGTGCTCTGCACTGTGGGAGTGGTGGGAAGTGGTGTTGACTATTTGCCATGTGAGTTGTTGCTCTGCATGTGTGAGTTGGGTGGGTGAGTGGTGCTCTATTGCCTGTGTGAGTGGTGGGTGGAGGTGAGAGTTGTGTGGCATGCCCTGTGGTGTGTTGGCGGTGCGAGGGGAGGGGATGAGTGAGATGAGTGAATGCTCTGCAATGTGAGTGTGTGGTTGTTGTGGGGCGCCGTGTTGCATTGCGCTTCTGTGTGGTGTGTTGTGGCGGTGAGGGTGTGAGATGCAATGGAGTGCTGGCGAGGGGCCAGTGGTGATGCTGTGAATGTGGGTGTTTACCGTGCGCTGGTGTGAGGTGCTTCAGTGCTGGTTGTGGGTGAGTGGGGTGCTATTGTGCTGTGGTGACGGCATGCTGTGTGTGCGCTGTGCAGAGGGAGGTAGGAGGTGAGCTGTGAGAGAGGGGGAGGGAGGTCAGTGTGCGCTGTGCGAGGGAGGGGGTGGCGCTGTGCGAGGGAGGGAGTGTGCGGTGCGAGGGAGGGAGTGCGGGAGTGTTGCGGTGCCGAGGGAGCGGAGTCGAGGGTGCGAGGGTTTGAGGGGAGGGAGAGGGAGTGTGCGACGGGTGTGTTGGGCGCGGTGGAAGCATGGACAGATGATTTTTTTTTTTTTTTTTTTTTTTATAAATAGCGTCTATTAACATTATATACGGCTATTATATATTATTTAGTTATATGTATTACCGAAATTTTCATACTCCTCCTCGACTAAAAATACTCCTCAAAAATAGTAAGAGGAGTATTTTTACCCTTTGGGAAAAATGTTGGTGCGACCTCTGATTGTACATGTCCTGATATATTCCTCGTGTCTATAGTGAGCCAGCATTGTGGTGTGAGGTTATTGTCATCAATTAATGTTATGGTTTTCAGCATTTTCTTATTGATAATGTTAGTGCTTTGACTTCACTGTTTGTAATACCCCCTGTTCTGTGACATCACTGTGTGTGTGTTAGCCCCTGTGCTGTGACATCACTGTTGTGTATTAACCCCCTGTGCTGTAACATCACTGTGTGTGTGTGTATTAACCGCCTGTGCTAGGACATCACTGTGTGTGTATTAATCCCCTGTGCTATCACTGTGTGCGTATGTGTGTATTAACCCACTGTGACATCACTGTGTGTGTATTAACCCCTGTGCCCAATAAATTCATAAGCGGAGGACCTACCTAATGATTTATTAAAGGAGAGCCCTGCCTAATGAAATACTAAGGGGAAGACCTACCTAATGAAGTACCATAGGGGGAACTTTCATAATTGATTATGTACAGTGTGGGCAGTTGTGGTATGAGGGGTATATATGATATATGTAGGGGACAATATAGTCAGTTGTGGTGTGAGGGGTATATATGATATATGTGGGGGCACAGTGTGGACAGTTGTGGTGTGAGGGGTATATATGATACATGTGGGGGCACAGTGTGGTCAGTTGTGGTGTGAGGGGTATATATGATATATGTGGGGGCACAGTGTGGTCAGTTGTGGTGTGAGGGGTATATATGATATATGTGGGGGCAGAGTGTGGTCAGTTGAGTGTGTGGTTATTGTGAGGTTATTGTCATCAATTATTGTTATGGTTTTCAGCATTTTCTTATTGATAATGTTGGTGCTTTGACTTCACTGTTTGTAATACCCCTTGTTCTGTGACATCACTGTGTGTGTATTAATCCCCTGTGCTATCACTGTGTGCGTATGTGTGTATTAACCCGCTGTGACATCACTATGTGTGTATTAACCCCTGTGCCCAATAAATTCATAAGGGGAGGACCTACCTAATGATTTATTAAAGGAGAGCCCTGCCTAATGAAATACTAAGGGGGAGACCTATATAATGAAGTACCATAGGGGGAACTTTCATAATTGATTATGTAAAGTGTGGGCAGTTGTGGTATGAGGGGTATATATGATATATGTAGGAGACAATATAGTCAGTTGTGGTGTGAGGGGTATATGTGATATATATGAGGGCACAGTGTGGACAGTTGTGGTGTGAGGGGTATATATGATATATGTGGGGGTACAGTGTGGTCAGTTGTGGTGTGAGGGGTATATATGATATATGTAGGGATACAGTGTGGTCAGTTGTGGTGTGAGGGGTATACGTGATATATGTGGCGGCACAGTGTGGTCAGTTGTGGTGTGAGAGGTGTATATGATATATGTGGGGGTACAGTGTGGTCAGTTGTGGTGTGAGGGGTATATATGACATATGTGGGGGTACAGTGTGGTCAGTCGTGGTGTGAGGGGTATATATGATATATGTCGGGGCACAGTGTGGTCAGTTGTGGTGTGAGGGGTGTATATGATATATGTAGGGGTATAGTGTGCTCAGTTTTGGTGTGAGGTGTATATAGGATATATGTAGGGGTACAGTGTGGTCAGTTGTGGTGTGAGGGGTATATATGATATATGTGGGTGTACAGTGTGGTCAGTGTGCATCCCCTGACGAAGCCCGCGAGCCGGGCGATACGCGTGGGGCACCTTCTCCTCCCCATACTTTATTCTCATCAATTGGTAATGTAGCTCTTGCACTTTATTATATTGCACTTTACCTTCACCGGACCTGGCGTTTATGCTATACACTTGTATGTCATTTGTTACTAACTTGTGGTCCTGGGTATCTTTTTCATACTGATTTTGTATTCTTTTATATATTACTACTTACCTTGATATCATTCAGTGTGATATTTCCTTGTTATTCATCAAGTGTCTGGTTGGGGAGTCCCTTGTGGTATGTACCCTTAATTGGGTTTTTAAGTGTGTTTTTATGCTTTACCTAATAAAATTTTCATGTGTCATGCATACACATCTCTTTTTTTATTCTTAATGTATTAGTACTCTTTAGATGTGTGACATACTGTCATTTCTTAATAAAATCCCCCATCCCTTTAAAAAGTGAGGGGTATATATGACATATGTGGGGGTACAGTGTGGTCAGTTGTGGTGTGAGGTGTATGTATGATATATGTGGGGGTACAGTGTGGTCAGTCGATTTTATTGTGTTTTTACTGCAAATCGCATGGTTTGGGGTCACCGCAACATGAGTAACTGTATTGCGGGGTCACAGCATTACAAAGGTTGAGAACCACTGGTCTATGAGGATGAGGGGGTGACACAAGAGCTTACAGTCTATGAGGATGAGGGGGTGACACAAGAGCTTACAGTCTATGACATTTATGTGACGTGCACTGGGCAGAGAATCGCAGCCTCTAAATCATCTATTGGAAAAGAAGTGGTGACATTATCCATCCTATGGAATAGTTACATGAATTGCCTGATATATTTTCAATTGTAGCAATTTGATGATCGCCGTCAGATTAATGCCATAACAAATGTAACGGTTGTATGTATAAAATATTGCATGTGTTATCTATTTTGTGATCTTAATCTAAATTTTCTCTTAAAATGGAAGAAATATCCTGTAAATATTGAGTTAATTCCCCACAAGGTTGCTTAGTATATACTACTATCCTGTAATGATCTGTTCCCTATCTAGCAGCATTACTTTAGGCAACTTTCAAGACTATGGGGGTCATTTACTAAGGGCCCGATTCGCGTTTTCCGGACGTGTTACCCGAATATTTCCGATTTGCGCCGATTGTACCTGAATTGCCCCGGGATTGTGGCGCACGCAATCGGATTGTGGCGCATCGGCGCCGGCATGCGCGCGACGGAAATCGGGGGCGTGGCCGAACGAAAACCCGACGTATTCGGAAAAACCGCCGCATTTAAACATAGTGGCTAAGACTGAACATGTATACGCTACAGATCACATTTACAGTATTACTTTATCTGTGCTATGAATGCACAGCACACGTGATTGGGACATCAACACAAAAAATAATTTTTTTGATTCTTAAAAAGTATATTTTTCTACTAATGGCTGAAAATCAGCAGTGCAGCCGTATATATGGCTTCTCCCCATTATACACATAGGGGGAAATTTCTTACCCGGCCCATTAGCGATCCAGCGGTCCGTTCTCTGCTCTAGATTCGGGTCACGGCAGGGGATTGGGATTTAAGAAGGTAGTTCCTTCCGCGTTCCACCAGGTGGCGCTGTGCTGGACGCTGAAAGTCATTTCAGCGAAGCCGGAATGCACCACCTCGGACCAGGTGATGGTAAGCGCCCCCAAGCGACCACTTTTTCGTTTTTTACGCGACGCTAGCGCACAGGTGGCGGGACTCGGGCCGATCGTATATGCGTTTCCAGAGAAATGCATGTGATTGGGTTATCGATTCATCCGGGGAAATGCATATGCGATCAGCCCGAGCCCCGCCCCCTGTGCCCCCGCCCCGCTTAGGGCGCGTTCACACGTTGCGTTTTGGTTGCGCTTTCATTGCGTTTTACGCATGCGTTTACCTGTCATGTCGGAGACGCAAGCGATCTGTTGGTCTTTGTAACTTTAAATGTGGATTTGTTGCAGGATTAGTGTTAGGAAGATTTGTCCATCTTCATGTATGTTTTGGTCTATTTCTTTGCCCTTTTTTTGGTGGTCAAATTTGCTGCTTTCTTTCCAAATTTAAGTAATGACATGTGTCCCTGTCTATATTGTTTTTTAATAAGTAAAAATTTTTTTTTTTATTTTTAAAAGGTAATTTGATTTTGTCCTTTTGAAAATTCACACTGTCACATGTATTTTTTTTGGATATGTCTCTAGTATATTTTTTTGATTTATGTGCTAGGCCTCATGCTCACAACAAAATGATATCTTCTCTCCAGTCTATGGCTTAATTTACACAATGTATGACCGATGTACAGCATGTATACCATGTTGCTGTGGAAAGGCGCATAGGATTAGCGCAGCTCACATCCACCCTTCTACATTGGAATATTCTGCGCTTGGCGGTGTATCCCGTTGGAAGTTTGCATTTTTTTTTTTTTTTTCATAGGGATACAGAGTGCTACATTGATGCATATGTGTGCTGCACTGTTCCGCTCACGTACAGGCCTGTGAGGCCAGAGAAGTCGATGTGCCACTTATATCTGTTTAACGTATATATGTCCACCATGTGTTTGTGTGAAATGTTATTCATTTTTGTATTATCTTTTGATGGGAACCTTTATTTTTTTGGTTTATTTTTTATATTTTTTGAATTTGTTTTTGATATCTTGTAATGGACTTGTCTATGCATGTGTTTTTTTATTTAATGTAAATTCTGGATGACTGCACATCCTATTTCTTCATGAAACTGCTTTTTTTTTTTTAAATTTCACACACGGTATGCTGGCTTGGGGCAGGTCTGGAGGGGGATGTTTAACCCCTTCACGTTTTTTTGCAGATATATCCGCCACGGAGCTGTGAAGGTTGTATGAAGATGGCTCACAGGCTAAGCCCTCTTCATACAGAGATGGGCTTTGCTGCATATCGCTGCAAAGACCCATTGCTATCATCCGCGGTCTGTCCTTGCACCAATCGCAGGTGCTAATTTTTTTTTTTCCGCCAGCGGCACTTTAACCCCTTAAGGTCGCATTGTTTTTCATCTAATTTCTCCCTCTCCCACTTCAAAAAGACATAACTTTATCATTTTTACGTGTACTGAGCTGTGTGAGGGCTTATTTTGTGCAGAGCAATTTTTACGTTCCCACAGCGCTGCTTTATTTGTTGTTTTTGTGCGATTGCGTTGACCCCCATTTTTTTCTATTTTTAACTTTTTACAAATACATTTACAAACATTAAACTAATGTGTAACATTTATTACATTTTCGAACTTCGTACGCTAATAACTTTTTCATACTTATTTATTACATTTTCGAACTTCGTACGCTAATAACTTTTTCATACTTTGACGCACAGAGCTGTGTGAGTTGTCATTTTGTGCAAAATGATACAAATTTTTCTTTGCTAACATTTTTGGATTGGTGCCACAATTTGATCATTTTTACAGTCATTATTTATGTGAAATTAAAAAGTTCTGAAATAGCATTTTGAACACATTATTGAAAATGTATTAAAAAACAAATACTAAAGTAGAGGTGTTATTTGGAGTGCATTGTGACAGTTGTAAAAACTGAGAACACAAGAACGTTACGCACATGCATTTTGAATTAAAGTGTTAATCATTTGAAATTTTTGAGCGGCTTACGTCAGTCAGTAATAGTGCCTGAATGTATGATGTTCACAAGTTCTAGTTCTTGTGCTAGCTCTGACGTTCTATGACAGTATATTTAAACAGGGGCACAAGTGGTTTTGATAAAATAAAAAAAAACTGACCATCGCTGACTGTCCGGGAGAACAAAAGGAAATAAATGATATGTGTAGATCTATTGACTATATGCTTTTAAGAAGCCTTATATTTCTAACCGCTCTAACTCGTAACCCCTTAACCAGAGCCGGATCACTCATCCGAGATTATTGGTTGGGGCCCCCCGGCATCGGCGCCCCCAGTCGCGCCGATGTTCATGCTCCTGTGGGCCCCCTGGCGGGCACACGACACTGCCTAGGTAGACGGGCCAGAGACCTCGTACGTCAGACCGGAAGACCTCTCCCGTCACTGTTAGAGCTGCTTGAATGCGGCCCGGTTTCGGTCCGACTCGAGCCCTAAATACTGGAGACGATGTGGCCGTATAATAAGACACCCCCCCCCCCCCCCCCCCCCCCCCCCCCCCCCCCACCGGCGCACATCGCTCCAGGAACTAGGATGCGCGGCCGCGTGATGCGTCACCGCTTGCCGCGCACCCAGTCATGTCCACCCGCGGCAAGACCGAAGAAGACGCGGGACGAGGTGAGTATAGGGGTTTTTTTTTTAAATCCAACAGCATTCAAAAATGTTGGGGGACGAAATATTTAAATAATTATTGGGGGTGAGCTCATATAAAAAGGTTATCTGTGGGGGAGCAGCCAAATTAAATAGTTAATCATAGGGGGGCAGTCATATTAAAAAGTTAACTATGGGGAGGGGAAGCATATTAAATAGTTAATTGTGGGGGGGAGCATATTAAATAGTTCATTATGGGGGAAAGATATTAAAATAGTTAATAATGGGGGGCCGCATATTAATAGTTAATTATGGAGGGGCCAAGCATATTAAATAGTTAATTATGGGGTGGCAGCATACTACATTTGGTGTGTTTTGGGGGGTACAACATTTGAACTCCCTAAACGCTATGAGGCTTACATGAGAGCAGAGGTGCGCGACGCCTGGATGAAGAAGGCTCACCAGTTGAGCATATGACAGCAAACGCCCACCCTGATACTCGCGATTGGTCTAGTGCGACCGCGGGTATTAAACATTCTGATGCTGCCCGCCAACATGTAAAGACGGTGGCACATTGGCGCCGCCATCTTTGTTTCTGAAGTTACTCGCTCACTGCGGATGTCATGGGGGGCAGCGATTGGTTGCCATGACAGCTTGGGTCTTTGTCAGACACAAGACTTCATGGCATCTGCAGTTCGTTACAGGGTAAACAGTAAGGAAACTGTGTAAAAAATGCCATATAATGCAATACAGTCGTATTGCAATATATGAGGAAAGATAAGGACAATCTAGGGTACCGTATCTAAAAAAAAATAGTAAAAAAAATAAATCACCCCCATTTCCCTAGACTGATAATAATTGATTAACGTTAAAAATCACAAACAATAGGTATCGCCCGCATCTCAAAATATCGGATCGATCAAAATAAAAAATGGTTATGCTGGTGTTGAACCACACAACGGAAAATAGCGCCCCAAATGTCAAAACACATTACACCATTTTTACATAACATTAAAAATGTAATAAAAATGTATCAAAGGGCTCACAGTCCTCAAAAGCTAGCCAATGAAAAATCGGCTCATCCGACAAAAATAAATCCTCACGCCTCTCAGTACCTTATATAACTCAAGTATAATCAACCCTTTGTTGCCAACACCTGCCCCTATTATAGCTCTCTCCTGAGTCTGTATATAGCCTCGCTTGTCCCTAAAGACAGCCAGCCCCCAAATATACCCAGCACTGCCCATGATATAGCCTACCCATTGCCCCGTAAATAGCCAGACTCCGACCCCGATATATCCTGCCCTTTCTATATATAGACAGCTACTTGCCCACGGATATAGCAAGCTCATTGAACGTATATAGCCAGCTCGCTGCCCCTGATCTATCATATAACTAAATGGATGCGGCAGTATATTAAATAAACTGAGGGGCCAGCTCTAAAATTCATGTGGCACACCAGTAGTAGAAAGGGCCATAAATGAGGTCAATTAATTCATTAAAGGTGGGCAATAATAAATGAAGTCATGGGGAAACCATATTATATGTGGTAATTGGGGGGGGGACATATATTACTTAGGGGTACAGTTTACTCAGGGTCTGCAGTATAGTGCTCTATGCAGGAGACACAGAGGTTGTATATGGGCTATATTTGGGGGGGGGGGGCCATAGTTCTGTTATTCAGGTGACATTATACGTGTAGTAACTGTGGCTATTTTAGTTGCACAGTGTGGGGTATGTGCTGCCAGGAGCAGAAGACATCTGGTGGAAGATTCTTCAGCCATAGGTTAAAAAGTTAAGTGGATTCTAGTACTGTGAGGTACTAGAAGCCACTTCTACCAGTGTCGATCATGTATTGTACCACAGAGTATCTTCTAGTGTGATGGACAGCTCTCAGCTGTATGTACATGTCCTGTTATATTCCTGGGGTCTATATCAGCCATCATGGGGGGTGTGGGGTTGGTGGGTTTTGTCATCAATTATTGTTATGGTTTTTCAAGTATTTCTTATTGATAACGTTGGTGCTCGTGAACTCACTTTGTGTAATAACCCCTGTTCGGACATCACTGTGTGTGTGTATTAACCCCCTGTTTCTGTGACTCACTGTAGGGGTGTGTATTAACACTCTATGCTGTGACATCATGTGTGTGTGTTAGCCCCTGTGCTGGACATCACTGGTGTGCATATCCCTGATACTTATGAACATCATGTGGTGTATTAACCCCCTGTGTCTTGTGATTCAGTGGTGCATACCCGCCTGTGCTAGGACATTTACTGAGTGTATTATTCCTGTACTGTGACATCACTGTTGTGTATTATCCCATGTACTATGACATCACTGTTGTGTATATCCCTGTACTACGACATCACTGTTGTGTATTAACCTCCTGTGCTGTGTGGGATCTCACTATTTGTTATAACCCCCAGTGCCTGTGACATCAATGGAGTGTGTATTAACCCTCGATACATTGACATCACTGTGTGTGTGTTAGCCCCTGTGCTGTGACATCAATGTTATGTATATACTGTACTCTGACATCACTGTTGTGTATATCCCTGTACTAGACTCACTGTGTGTTATTAACCATATACTATGACATCATGTTGTGTATTTGGGTATAACCCCTGTGCTGTGATATCACTGGTGTGCATTAACTGCCTGTGCTGTGAAATCACTGTGTGATGTATTAATCCCCTGTGCTGTAACATCACTGTGTGTGTGTATTACGCATGTGCTAGGACATCACTGTGCGTATGGTGTGTATTAACCGCTTGGAAATCCTGGGTGTTGTATTAACACCTGAAATGGATTATGTACAGTGTGTCACTTGTGGGTGAGGGGCTATATATGATATATGTATATATGTAAGGACAGATAGTCAGTTGTGGGCTGTGAGGGGTATATATGATATATGTAGGGGTTACAAGGTGGTCCAGTTGTGGGCTGTTGAGGGGTAGATATGATAAATGTAGGGGTCCAGTGTGGGCAGTTGTGGTGTGAGGGGTATATATGATTATGTGGGTGTGTAAGTGTGGTCAGTGTTTATAAGGGTATTATATTGATATATGTGGGGGGTACACAGTGGGTCAGTTGTGTGTGAGGTAGGATGTTTATGATTATGTGGGGGCTACAGTGGTCAGTTGTGGTGTGAGAGGGTATAAGATATATGTGGGGGTGGTACAGTTGTGGTAGTTGTGGTGTGAGGGGTATATATGATAATGTGGGGGAGCAAAGTGTGGTAAGTGTGGTGTGTTGTGAGGGGTATATATGATATATGTGGTGGCCACGTGTGGTTCAGTTGGGTGTGAGAGGTATATATGATATATGTGGGAGCCACAGGTGGTCAGTTGTGGTTTGAGGTATATAGATATAGGTGGGGCACAGTGTGGTGCAGTTGATGGTGTGAGGGTATATATGATATTGGAGGCCAACCCGGTGCAGTCTTGGTGTGAGGGGTATGTATGATAGACGGGTGGGTACATTGTGGTCATGTTTTGTAGTCAAGGGTCGTTGTGAGGAGAATATGGGTGAGGACAACCAATCTGTTTTATAAACCCGCAGAGAGCATGAGAGGAAGAAGTCTCCTGAAAGATCAGCACAGAGGGAGGAGACAGCATCAGGGACGTCAATGTACGTCATTGGATCACACCGCAACAGTCTCAGTGTGAACTGGTATAACTACTATATGGTCACTATATGGTGGTAGATAGTACTGGGTCTGTGTGTAGGGGATCATATAGTATTGCAGTATTATCCAGTCATTAGTAGTGTGTGTGATAATCAGGATGTAAGTTAGTATATGGGCCTGGTACAGATGGTGTCGTAGTGATATTGTCCTGTGCTTGGTGCGTAGGCCCTGGAGATGCAGAGGGTGGCTGACTTGCAGTGGAACCGGGTAAGACATTACTCACCAAACAAATAAGCCTCACTTTAGATTACCACTGCTTTCACCAGCTATATTCTCCTCCAACTAGATCACAAAATATTTAAGACTGACGAAGGGGGCGGTCCGCCCCCGAAAACGCATTGTTCATTTAATTGACACTTTGTGATAAAAGTGATTTTGTGATCAAACATTGGTTGAACCTGAAATCAATGTAGAGCGAACTGAGGAAGCTCCATTTTTCCCTTTAATCACTGCCATTTACATAATTGTTGTGGGAGGAGGCCCCACGTCGCCTGCCGAGCTGGGGGGGGGGCCCCATCCTAAATGAGGTGCTCCTGCACTAACTGTCTAACCACACAAATCGTGATCTCGGCTGCTAATGTCATGGCTGTGCCAGCATCCTCCTCTATCTTGACTAGTTGGATTGGAGATGTTGAGTTTTGTCTTTTCCGGCAGTCTGAACTGGCCTTTGGTCAAGCGGATTTTGTGTGTGCTGAGGGCGCGTTCACATGGTGCGTTTTGGCCTGCATTTTCATTACATTTGAAACGCATATACAAACAGCTGAGGAGAGTGTTTGCCTAATACATTACTGTTAACATTTCCGTTTACAAAATACCAAACTATGTGTTTTGTAACACATGCACAACATTGGGTTAGTTACAAAGTTAAATGGTAATGTAAGATAGGACAAATCACCTCTCATCAGCTGTTGTAATGCGTTTCAAACATAAATAAAACGTGAACAAAATGCAACGTTAATGTTGTGTCATAACGCCCGACGCTAGCGCCACAGGTGGCGGGAATCAGGGCGATCGTATCTGAGTTTCCAGTTCCAGAGAAATGCATGTGATTGGGTTACGGATTAATCGGGAAATACATATGCGATCAGCCCGAGCCCCACCCTGTGCCGCTAGCGTCGTGTTAGACGGACGGTAGCGGATGGTACATGTGAACGCGCCCTTAGGGGAAGACACACATGGCGTTGGGCCGTTTTTGGGCATTTTGGGCCGTTTTACTAGTGCGTTTTCAGACGTTAAAACGCAATGCGTTGAAAAACACATTCCGTTTTTTTAAAAACGAATCGTTTTTTGAAACCGCATGCGTTTTGTCGTTTTTTCATTGCCGCAATTCGGAAAAACCGACAACAAACGCTGCGTTTTTAGCCATGCGTTTTAACGCTTGGAAAACGCACTTAGTAAAAAGGCCCAAAAACGCCTTGAGGGCGCGTTCACACGTGCGCTTCGTCGACGTCATAACGTGACGCAAGCCGCACAGGGGGCGGAGTTTGGGGCGATTGCATATGCGTTCCCGGGAAACGCATGCGATCTTGATAACCCGATCGCATGCGTTTGCTCTGGAAACGCCTATGGGATCGCGCAAAACCTCCGCCCCCTGTGCGCTTTGTGTGTCGTCGCGTGATGACGCGCGAAAAAGCGCCGTGTGAACGCGCCCTGAGGGTGACTGTCACACGTAGCGGGTATGCATGCGTTTAAAAACGCATTGCAGACAGCTGAAGGATAGTTCCATTAATAAACAGCTGTTAACGCTTGCGTTAACAAGCTGTTAGCTATTTAATTTAGGGGAAATATCCCTTCAGCGTAGCAATGCGTTTTTAAAACGCAGCAGTAAAAGCCGAGTGTGACAGCACCCTGATGGGTTGTGAAGACACACATTGCTGTTTTTGGGGCCGTTTTTACTAAGTGCGTTTTCAGATCTGATTCCTAAACACGATGCGATAAAAAACGCATACGTTTTTTAAAAATGCATGCGTTTATTAAAAAACGGATGCGTTTTGAAAAAACGGATGCGTTTTTTTAACGCATGCTGTTTTTTTAACTATTCTGAAAATCGCACTTAGTAAAAAACGGGGCCAAAAAATGGCCCAAAAACGCCCTGTGTGTCTCACCCTTTTACTAAGTGCGTTTTCAGATCGTAAAAACGCATCGCGTTAACAGGGTTTAAATTAGGGGAAATATCCCTTAAGTGTAGCAATGGTTTTTTTCTTTAAACGGCAGCAGTAGTAAACGCGACGTGTGGACAGCACCCTGAGGCGCGGTCCACGTTGCGTTGCAAAAGCAGACGAGACCAAAACCGAGACCATCCGGGCGGTCCGCCGGTCAATCGCCATCGGCGTTTCTTATGTTTTCTATTGAAACGCCGATGCGATGGACCGAGAACGCAAGGTGGGCGCGGTTTGGTCTGCCGTCTGCGTTTGAAACGCAACCGTGGCGACCGGCCTGAGGAGTGAAGGACAGCACATGGCGTTTTTGGGCGTTTTTCTAAGTGCGTTTTCAGAGTCGCTAAACCGCATGCCGATAAAAACGCATCCGTTTTTAAAAACGCAGCGTTTTAAAAAACGATGCGTTTTTAAAAAAAGGATGCGTTTTTTAACGCATTGCGTTTTTAACATCTGACAACGCACTAGTAAAAACGGCCCAAAATGGCCCAAAAACGCATGTGTTGTCTTCACCCTTTACTAAGTGCGTTTTCAGATGTTAAAAACGCATCGCGTTACGATGCGTGTTAAACGGAAAATGTTAACGGAGTAATAGGCAAATCACCCCTCTCAGCTGTTGTATATGTGTTTAAAGAAATGAAAACAAGTCCAAACGCAGGGTGAACGCGCTGAAGCTTGCTTAATGCATGAATTAACATATGCCGTTTTAACAAATGCATGTGTTAACCGCAATGTTAAACAGATGTGTGTAATTAATGCGTTAACAGATGTTGTTTGTAAACATACGTGTTAGCAGCGGTTAATTAGGCAAATCACCTCTTCAGCTATTGCAAACGCATGCGCTAGCAGTTTGGTTGTGTTTTCATTGCTTTGAATGCATTACAAACAGCTGATGAGAGGTAATTGCCTAAATTACATACCGTTGAGGTTTGTTAACGCAGTGTTAACACATGCATTAACAAAATGCATGTGTAAACATGTTGCTAACGCATGCGTTAACAACGCATTTACAGTGCGTTTTGTAAATGGAAATGTTAACAGTGAGGCAAATCACCTCTCCTCAGCTGTTGTAATGTGTTTCAAACACAATGAAAACGCAACCAAAATGCTGTGTGTGAACTTGCCCTTGTTCACACATTGACGTTGCGTTTTGGTTGCGTTTTCATTGCGTTTGAAACGCATATACAACAGCTGATGAGAGGTAATTTGCCTTATTACATTACCATTTACGTTTGTAAAAGCAAAGTTAACGCATGTGTTAACAAAACGCATCCGTTAACGCATTGGTAACGCATGTGTTAACATCGCGTTTACGATGTGTTTTGTAAACAGAAATGTTCAGAGTGATGTAATTAGGCAAATTACCTCTCCTCAGCTGTTGTATATGCGTTTCAAACGCAATGAAAACGCAGGTCGCGTTTTCATTGCGTTTGAAACGCATAAACAACAGCTGTTGAGAGGTGATTTGCCTAATTACATTACCGTTCACGTCTGTAAACGCAATGTTAACGCGTGTGTTAACAAAACGCATGCATTAACGCGTTGTTAACACATGCGTTAACATCGCGTTTACGATGCGTTTTGTAAACGGAAATGTTAACTGTGATGTAATTAGGCAAATCACCCCTCCTGAGCTGTTGTACATGCGTTTCAAACGCAATGAAAACGCAGGTCAAAACGCGACGTGTGTCACAATTTAAATAGCTTTTTTTCCCCCTTTCTTTGTCTGGCTTGCTAATTGAGAGGGTAGATTAGGGTGCACAGGTGATAAATTAAGGGATAGCAGCTCAGTTTAAAGCTCGCTCATTTTGGCTTGTACTTCTGAGTGGTTTGTGAACACAAGCAGATTTCTAAAAAGTCCACAGAACTGTAAGTAATCTTCATTATGTCTCTTGATTTGTACACTCCTTACAGTTTTGTAACTAGGATATGGCTAGTAGGATTGGTGGTATACTCCAGTGCACACTCTGACGTATGTATACACTGCTGGAGTTCCAGGGTGAATACCGCTGTGACAGATGTGCCCATGTTTTTCTACTGGAAGCTCGTGTTAGAGATATGGAGGAAGATATTGCACGGCTGCGAGCAATCAACAATCTTAAGAGGAGTATGCTGCAAGCAATAAGCGGGATAGAAGTGGAGATTGGAGAAGAAAGCCAGCAGGGCCAAGTGGGTAGCTGTGTTACTGTAAATAGAGGGGGCAGAAAGGGGAAAATGAAGGCCAATTCTGGCTCTGAACATCCAAGCAAAATCCAATGCTAAATTGTGCAATGATGTAAGAACTTCAGGGTCAGAAATGGCAGCCCTAGTGGATCCTGCTCTCCCTGCCGGGGGAGCAGACTAGCTAGTAGTAGGGTGGATGGGAGTGCAGGTAAGCCAAGGCAGCTAGTGGTTGTAGGGGACTCTATAAACAGTAAAACGGATAGAATAATTTGTTGCCAAGACCGCCTCAACCGAATGGTTTGCTGTCTCCCTGGTGCCAGGCATGTGGTGGAATGACTGGATAAATTACTGGGAGGGGCTGGGGATGACCCACCTGTCGTGGTCCATGTTGGAACCAATAACATAATAGATGGTAGGTGGAGGAGCCTGAAGAATAATTTTAACCCCTTAGCGCTCCACACCGTAGCTGTACTGCGCTGGGTCCTGCGAATAGCGCTCAGCACCGTAGAGCTACGGCGCGGAGACGATGCCATTTTTGGGGGCGCCGATCATTGCTATGGCATCTCTGGGGTCCAATCAGGCAGTGAAGGCAGTGCCATTAAGATGGCATCTCTGACGTCATCTTTCAGGCACAGTGTCATCCTATGCATGTGCAAAGCAACAAAACATATGTACTCCAGAATGATACTGAGCAAAGTACAACATACAAAAAACAAGTATTTGGTAAAACATAAGAAAAAATATTCTGGTATCCCCGTAATCGTATCGACCCATAGAATAAAGATAACATGATTATTAGGTTATACGGTGAACACGAAAAAAAGTTCAAAATCCAGTACAGAATTGATGCTTTTCTACTCGTGACCTCAAAAAAAGTTCCTAAATTTTTAACAATAGGGGATATCAACCCCAAAATGGTAACACTGGAAAAAGCATCTTGTCCCGCAAAAAAAGGCCATCACATGGCCCCAATAATGAAAACGCTAAAATTTTATAGCCTGCAAAATGGGCCAATGAGGAAACTAAAATCCTGGCAGCTGCAGGTCCCTCCTTCCCTTCTGCGCCTCATCATGCACCCATAAAACAAGTCATGGCCACATGTGGGGAATTGTATGGTGGATTTTCTCATTTTATCTTTACGAAATATGAAAAAATTAAGTCGGAAAGAACATATAACCGACAAAATTTTACCATTCTACATTTCACCTCCATTTTGATTCAATTACTACAAAGATCTCAAGGGGTTAACAATCTTCCTAAAAGCTGATAGTTTGAGGGGTGCAGATTTGATAATGGGTTGGTTATATAGGGTGGTTTTAATGCTAAATATGTAAAATTTCATTCAAAACTGTATTTATCCCCAAAATAGTAAATTCTTAAAATACATCCTAAAATGTTATTAAGCAACTTATTTAGGTGGTAAATCAATCTGCCTGAAAACGCGATGATTTCAAAAATGGCAAATTTTTCAAAAAATTCATAATCATTTTTTTCTTTTGTTAATAAACGCAAAACTTATAAGCCAAAATTTACCACTAAAATAATCTCAGAATCACATTGATAAGTAACAGTGTTCAAAAGTTATAACCATATAAAGAGACGCAAGTCAGAATACAAAAAATGGGACTGAGCCTTAAGCTACAATACGGCTGCATGCTTAAGGAGTTAAAGAATTAGGTTCAAAGCTTAACCCCTTAATGACCGCCCTATCGGGATTCTACGTCGGTCATTAAGGGTACTTCTTCTGACGCGGCGCCGTAGAAAGGAAAGAAGATTTCGGGACATCGGGTCAGTATAGTGCCGGTGTCGGGCT
>CM033643.1:172214211-172313635 GCA_019512145.1 Engystomops pustulosus
AAGCTTTTTGGGTAGTTTTACTTCCTATCTGTAAAGCAGACATTTCAAACGTTCAAAAAGTAAAGAATTTTTATAAACTTTTGCCAAATTTTCACTTTTTTTCAGAACGAATCGCATACGTATCACTTAAATTTTATAACTCCATGAGTACAATGTGTCCACGAGAAACATTCTCAAAATCACCGGGATATGTTGAAGCGTTCCGAAGTTATAAGCCAATTCTCGTGAACTCGTGAGACATGTCAGATTTGAAAAATCGAGTCTGGTCATTGGGCTGCTATGCTGGAGGAGAAGATCCTAAGATTCTAACAGGGATTGCGGAGTATTTAATTTAGGATTGGGGGAGGAAGAAAAGGAAGACACTGGGGGCGAGTTCATAACGTGATGCTAACGCACAGGGGACGGGGCTCGGAGCGATCGCATATGCGTTTCCAGGGAAACGCATATGCGAACTGCCCGAGCACTGCCCCCTGTGCGCTAGGGGAAACGCATATGCGAACTGCCCGAGCACTGCCCCCTGTGCGCTAGTGCCGGGTTATGAACGCGACGCTAGCAGAATGTGTGAACGCGCCGTAAAGGGGTAGACAGGTCAGGGAGGTGGCCGCCTATGTTGGTGGGTGCGAAGTGGGCAGTGAATTGTGGAGTAAGGCAGTGGATAAGGAAATCCACAATTTACTAAACAGAGTATATATATATGCCAGTAATTACTATAAATTAAGTAAATAACTGTGGAAAATTAAAATGTATGTTCACAAATGCCAGAAGTATCACAGGCAAAATGGGCGAGCTTGAGGCTCTGGTATTAGAGGAACAGTTAGATGTTGTTGGTGTAGCGGAGACATGGCTCGATGCATCGCATGATTCAAGGTTTTACTCTTTTGAAAAGACAGGGCAAATAGGAGGGGAGGTGGTGTATGTCTGTATGTCATAAGAGACTTTAAAATGATTCTGAATGAGACAGTGGTCAATGAAGAGTGTGAGGTGGTTGAAATTTAAAGCCTCTTCTTAATCTGTGAAGGGGAGACATTTTATCAACTTTCTGCAGGATAATTTTATGGCGCAGCTTGTACAAAATCCCACAAGAGGTGACGCATTGTTGAACATTGTGATTTCAAACAATGTGGAAATTGTCCAAAATGTGACTGTCTGGGAAACCCTTGGGAATAATATAATATAATTTGTGCTCCTGGAGCATGCTGGGAGTTGTAGTCCCTCCATATAGTGTAGGTGCTCCTGGAGCATGCTGGGAGTTGCAGTCCCTCCATATAGTGTATGTGCTCCTGGAGCATGCTGGGAGTTGTAGTCCCTCCATATAGTGTATGTGCTCCTGGAGCATGCTGGGAGTTGTAGTCCCTCCATATAATGTGTGTGCTCCTGGAGCATGCTGGGAGTTGTAGTCCCTCCATATAATGTGTGTGCTCCTGGAGCATGCTGGGAGTTGTAGCCCCCTCCATATAGTGTGTGTGCTCCTGGAGCATGCTGGAAGTTGTGATCCCTCCATATTGTGTGTGTTCTCCTGGAGCATGCTGGGAGTTGTGGTCCCTCCATATAGTGTGTGCACTCCTGGAGCATGCTGGGAGTTGTAGTCCCTCCTCTTGTCGCTTACCTCTTCCTCACACACGTCTCCTGCTCAATATCCACTAGTCATGTGACCCTGGGAGTGTGATGTCATGGAGGGGCGGGGCCCCTGCTCATTATCCACTAGTCATGTGAACCTGGGAGTGTGATGTCATGGAGGGGCGGGGCCCCTGCTCACTATCCACTAGTCATGTGACCCTGGGAGTGTGATGTCACTGAGGGGCGGGGCCTCCCAGGATGACAGGAAGCAGCTGCAGGGTGTATATGTGTATGGAGGAGAAGAGGTGGATGAAGGACCTGTGATGATGTGATAGCCCCTTCAGGACATGACTTGTTTGTACTTTAAAGGGGTATTCCCATCTGGGCATTCATATTTAATTCATTTGTGATATGTAAACATTTCTTCAATTGGATGTTCCTGTGTTAAGATAATTTCTCATAAATGTCACCATGTTGTCCCTTAGAAACGAGATAGCTTCCTCCAACACTGAGGTGGCCAGACATGCGCTATTGTGCCCTGCCTGACCACCTGGATTCAGCGATCATTATTACAGGGCGGCTGTGGGACATGTAGTAACTCCTAGACCAGTGGTGGCGAACCTATGGCACAGGTGCCAGAGATGGCACTCAGAGCCCTTTCTGTGGGCACCCAGGCCATCGCCCCAGCACAAAATTTGCTAGACATGAGTCAAAATTTCTTCCTCTTAAGGGGACCCCTGGAAGGAAGCTACAATCAAAATTTTCTTTCTATTGTATTGGTGTCCTCAGAACGCAAATACGATTAAGACTTATGATACAGTTGGATCAATAGGTTACTGCTTAAATTGTCATCTTGGTACTTTGCAACATAAAAGTAGGTTTTGGTTGTAGTTTGGGCACTCTGTGTCTAGAAGGTTCACTGTCCTAGACATTTCACATACAAAAACTTTTTGTTTCCTTGTGCATTCCCTCCAGCAGAGGTGGCCGTATCCAAGGGCAGTCTTGTTTCTAAGGGACCATACGACTACATTTATGAGAAATTATCTTCACACAGGAACATTTTTTTTAATAACATCCAATTGAAGAAATGTTTATATATGGCAGATCAATGGAACTGAATGTGAATGCCCGGATGAGGGAATACCCCTTTAAGGCTCGGCCCTTCTTTTAAAAAAAAATTGACCAGTGTCTCTTCCTGTTAATAACTTTCCAACACTTTACCATCTCCCTGTGATTTTGAGGATGTGTTTTCTCGTGAGACATTGTAGTTTATGTTAGTAGTGTCATTTCTCTGATCAATAAGTGTTGGGGGGGGGGGGTAAAAACGTAACAATTTAGGAAAAATTATAGTAACATTTTTTTAACCCCTTAACGCCAAAGCCACTTTTCACCTTCCTGACACGACCCATTTTTTCAAATCTGCCCTGTGTCACTATAAATGGTTATAACTTCGGAAGCTTTATCATATCCAAGTGATTTTGAAATTGTTTTCTCGTGACACTTTGTACTTCATGTTAGTTACAAAATTTTGGTGGAATGTTTTGTATTTATTTATGAAAAAATCTGATATTTGGTGAAAATTTAGAAAAAGTCTCGATTTTTGAAATTGAAAATGTTCTACTTTTTCCACGCGTAGTCATAACAGCAAAAACACGTAATAACTAACATTCACCGAATGTCTACTTCATGTCTCCATGGTTTTTTATGCATCCTCTTATTTTTGTAGGATGTTCTGGGGCTTTGGCCTTAGGTGCGATTTCTCACATTTTCATAAAAACCGCAAAATCCTGCTATTGGGGACCTGCTCATATTTCAAGTCACTTTGAGAGGCCTAAGTAATAGTAAAACCCCATAAATTACCCCATTATAGAAACTACACTCCTCAACGTACGTAAAACAACTTTTATAAATATTTTCAACCCTTTAATTGTTTTACAGGGTTGCAATCGGATGTAATTTTGAATTTTTTTTGGCTAAATGAATGTGTTTTTCATAAAATGTACAAATTCTCAGTGGATAAAATACTAAAACGCTCCACAAAGTTTGATCCCCAATCTCTCCCGCGTATAACAATCCCCCATATGTGGTGGTAACCTGCTGTATGGGCACACGCCAGGGCATCGAAGGGAAGCTGCGCCATTCACAGCAGATTATGCATTGTCACTTTTTATTGGCTATACAATCTTTATTTTCCACCACGTTCCATGACGGCCCCCACCTGGAGGATGCTCCTATATCCTGTAGGGACAGGAAGTGCAAGAGATTAAAAGCTCCTCCCTAGCACCCAACACCAGTGTCTTTCTGTCCCTACGGGATATAGGATGCAAGAGAGTCTCCCTAGGGAGACACGAGATTCAAATTCTCTTTTTTTTTTACCTTTTACTTTTTTTTTTTTACTTTTGGTTTTTACTTTTACATTTTTGCTGGGTTCCGCCTCACAACCGAGTGGGGGGAACACCAAAATATACCTCCTCCCCAGCCCAACCAACGGTCCCGGGAGACCAATGCTGGGTGGTTGCGGGGGGACATGCAGCCAGAAAATACCTGTGGCTGGGGCCCTTTTCTCTGCTGGAGGACCGGCGTTCGAGGGGCATCGGTCCTCGGCGGTGGAAGGGTTCCGGCACTGGCAGGGATGACGGCGTGCGCGCGCGCACGTGCTTCTTAGGTGCGCGGTTCCGGAGTGGCCGCGTACCGGAAGTCGGGCCGCGTCGCGTCATCAAAATGACGCGACTTCCGGTGGGCGCGTCATCAAGGCGACAGGGTCGCGTCATTGGGGGCGGACCCGAAAGCCGGCTCCGTGGACGCATGCGCAAGTCCAGGAGCCCGATCGCTTCCGGTTTCACCGGAAGGGGGAGGAGGGACGAGCCTCTCCAGACGCGGCAAGAAACAGATTTAAGCGTCCCTGGAGAAACCTAGTCGGTGGCTCTGGTGCTTCCAGCAAATATGGCTGATGACGCATCCAACCTGTTCCAGGTCCTGGTACCCGTAAGTACAAGCCCTGGGCTGACCTCTTCTCTCTCACCATACATTTCATACCTGTCTATTAACTGTTATCATGTATGCTTCTCTTAGGGAAAAGAGCAGAAAGAACCTAAAGAGAAAGAACAGAGAGAGAGAGAGATAAACCCCTTAAAAACCCTCTAAAAGATGTGGCTTATGTAATTCTAAATTACCCGAGGATTACAGGAAAAGCCTGTGTTCAGACTGTCTGACCAAAATTTTAAAAGAGGAAAGATCGTCATTAATGGACGAAATAAGATCCGCAATAAAGGAAGAAGTTTCCTCCTCTATTGCTGCTCATTTACCCGAACCACCTAGGAAAAAACCTAGATACGTTCAGTCATCCTCTTCTGATCAAGATTCAGATTTCCCTTCCTGTTCTATAGATGATAGACCGGAAGAAAGCTTAGAGGGGGGGCATTCTAAAGATCAGGGGCACACAAAGTATTTGTTTGCGTCCGAAGACCTAGACAACTTATTAAAAGCCCTGAGAAACACATTAGAAATAGAAGATGTGTCAGAACCAACCTCAGTACAGAGTGACCTCTTTGGGGGACTTAAATACAGGAAGAAAAGTTTCTTTCCTGTAATTGGCACACTAAAAGATTTAGTATTATCGGAGTGGAAGGAGCCAGAAAAAAGAATTTCTATCCCCAAAGAATTCCGGAATAGGTTGCAATTTGAGGATAATACATTATGGGATGAAATACCTAAAGTCGACATACAAGTTGCTAAGGTAGTAAAAAAGACGGATCTCCCATTTGAAGATGGTGCCCAATTAAAAGACCCCCTTGACCGTAAATCTGATGCCTTACTTAAGAGGGCTTGGGAGACGTCTTCTTTAAATATTAAGACCAACATTGCCTCCACTTCTGTCGCCAGGACTCTATATTTTTGGTTGTCAGAATTGGAATCACACCTGGTAAATAAAACCTCTAGAGATTCCATTATAGAGTCTTTACCCCTCCTCAAATCCGCTACAGCATTTCTAGCGGATGCTTCTGCTGAAGCTTTAAGGTTTTCGGCCAAAGAGGCGGCCTTGACCAATTCTGTCCGGAGATCTCTCTGGTTAAAACAGTGGGGTGGGGATACAAAATCTAAATCTATGCTCTGCGGTATCCCATTCCAAGGTGAATTTTTGTTTGGCAGCGAATTAGACTCTATACTAGAGAATGCTGCAGACAGAAAAAAGGGGTTTCCGGTTAATAGAATTCCCCCTAAAAAACCTTCCTTTCCCTTTCCCTTTCGTACTTCCAGGGAAGAGAAACCTCCCTTTAGGGGCAAAGGAAAGACAGGTAGATGGAGCTACGCAAAAGGAGGCGCAGGTCGAGGGTTTTTCTCTAACCCCGACCACAAGCAGAGGAAACAATGACTTACAGGTGGGGGGGAGACTTTCCCATTTCAGGCCCGAATGGGAAAAAATCTGCCAGAACCCTTGGATACTCCAGACCATCCAGACAGGTTACAAGGTAGAGTTTCTCCATATTCCCCCACAACATTTTCAGAATCCAAATCTGCCAGAAAATCAAACTCTCCATCTCTGGACCAACATCCAACAGTTACTTCAGATGGATGTGATTGTTCCAGTCCAGGAGATAGAAAAAGGGGAAGGATTTTATTCCCCTCTATTTATGATAAAAAAAACCCAATGGGTCTTACCGTCTAATTATAAATCTGAAAAGATTAAACAGATTTATAAAGTACAAACACTTCAAGATGGAATCGTTGAAGTCAGCAACCCCCCTGATAGGAAAAAATTATTTTTTATGTACGATCGATCTAAAAGACGCGTACTATCACGTCCCTTTGCCAGGATCACCAGAAATATCTAAGATTCACAGTTCGTTCCCCGGGGGGAAAAATACTTCATTATCAGTTCAGAGCCCTACCATTTGGGATCTCTTCGGCACCCCGTATTTTTACAAAAATTATGGCAGAGGTAGTGGCCCACCTAAGGTTGAAGGGCATAATTATAGTTCCTTACCTAGACGACCTACTTCTAGTTGCCAAGACCAAATTAGAACTAAAGACCCACCTTCAGATAGTCATAGGTCTCCTCCAGGACTTAGGTTGGGTCATAAACAAGGAAAAATCAGATTTAAAACCAGAGATGGTAAAAAAGTTTCTAGGGGTAAAACTAGATTCTGTGAAACAGAGTTCTTTCCTACCGTTAGAAAAGATCCAAAAAATAAAGGAAAATATAAGCCTCTTCCAGAGAAAAGAGTCGTGCAGCATTCGAGCAGCTCTGAGTCTTCTGGGCCTTCTGACGTCCTGTATCCAGTGCGTGTCTTGGGCTCAAAATCACACAAGGACTATGCAGGCTTGGACAATCCGGGTGTGGGACAAAAACCCTCTACATCTAGACCACAAGGTAAAAATTCCCCTTTTAGTTAAACATTCACTATCCTGGTGGAAGAATCCCATAAACTTAAAGAAAGGAGTTTGGTGGAATCCAAACCCAATCTTAACAATACGAACAGATGCAAGCCTGACAGGTTGGGGGGCTGTGTTAGCAGGCCACTATTTTCAAGGTCAGTGGGACAGCCAGACTTGTTCTAGGTCCTCAAACTTCCGGGAGTTAAAGGCAGTCCTAGAAACCTTCAAAAAGAGCCACTTGCACATAAAAAATCAACACATAAGAATCCTTTCTGATAACACTACTACAGTAGCTTATCTGCGCAGGCAAGGGGGCACAAAGTCTAAATCTTTGTCAGAGTTATCACATCAGATTTTTAGGTGGGCAGAAACACATTTTCTATCCCTCTCAGCTGTCCATCTCAAAGGTACAGAAAATATAGAAGCAGACTTCTTAAGCCGGGTTATATTAGATCCACATGAATGGTCGCTAAACCCGCAAACTTTCAGGGAAATCTGTCATATTTGGGGGACTCCAACCTTAGATCTTTTTGCAACCCATCTAAATAATAAATCCCCTAAATACTTTTCTTTAGACCATAGGGGCTCTCCTATTAGATGCCTTCAGTCATACATGGGGGTCAGGGTTAGTCTATGCTTTTCCTCCCATACCCCTAATTTCCAAAATCTTACAGAAATTAAGAACAGAACGGGTATTATTAATTCTTATTGCTCCATACTGGCCAAAAAGAAGTTGGTTCCCGGTTATTCAGGAACTAGCTATAGATAATCCTGTTCATCTACCTTATCGTCAGGATCTTCTTCTACAGGGTCCACTGTATCATCAAGACGTGCGACATCTAAAGCTTACGGCCTGGATCCTGAGAGGGCATACCTAATGACCAAAGGCCTTTCTACCGAAGTGATCGACACTATTCAAGCAAGCAGGAAACCAGTGACTAACGCAATTTATGCCAAGATCTGGAAAAAATTCTGTACATGGTGTGGGGATTATCCTCCTTCTCCAGAAAATCCAAACTTAAGTCAAATTTTAGATTTCTTACAGGCAGGGTTTTCTCTAGGTCTTAAACCAAGTACCCTTAAAGTCCACATTTCGGCCTTAAGTATATATTTTGACTTCCCCTTAGCAGATCACAGATGGATCAAAAGATTCATTAAGGGCTGTTCTCGTATTAAACCACATATACACAACCCAGTCCCCTCTTGGGATCTCTCTCTGGTCCTAAATATTCTCACAGAGCCCCCCTTTGAGCCTCTGGATTCTGCAAACATGAAAATCCTCACATTTAAAACGATCTTCCTGATATCAATTACCACAGCACGCAGACTGGGCGAAATCCATCCATGTAGTAAGCGATTGCATGTTCTGTGTGAGTTTATAATTGTAATATCGTGTAAGTAGTGAGTGCATGTGCTGAGTTATCATCAGGGTGCATTGTCTGTGTGGTTGAGGTGCCTACGGCCTTATTAGCATAAATAACTCGTGGGTGGTGGCAGTGCGGATTCTGTGGAGTAAATTTAGCGTAAGGACGCCATTTTGTGGAAGTGGGCGGAGCTTAAGGGCTAAATTCTGAGACTCCATAGAGTAGTTATCCCAGTGGGTGAACTCTGGTGAGTCGGGTTCGTGACATAATTATTTTCCTCTTAAAATTCAATCTTTTTGATCTTCCCACATGTTTTTGCTTTTTACAGAAGGCTATTTTCTAGAAATTCAGAGTTGCACTACAGGATATAGACTAGTATCATCACGTGACAGTCTCTGATCCCAATGTCAAATGGGAGACATTCAAATCTATGCTGGGTCCTCCTCCAATCACGTCCTCCGTTGAACTTGATGGCCATGTGTCTTTTCTCAACCGTATAAACTATGATACTATGAATATATACTGTTATATACACCTATGCTCTGTATCCTTAGGAGTGCCCAATTAAAAGACCCCCTTGACCGTAAATCTGATGCCTTACTTAAGAGGGCTTGGGAGACGTCTTCTTTAAATATTAAGACCAACATTGCCTCCACTTCTGTCGCCAGGACTCTATATTTTTGGTTGTCAGAATTGGAATCACACCTGGTAAATAAAACCTCTAGAGATTCCATTATAGAGTCTTTACCCCTCCTCAAATCTGCCACAGCATTTCTAGCGGATGCTTCTGCTGAAGCTTTAAGGTTTTCGGCCAAAGAGGCGGCCTTGACCAATTCTGTCCGGAGATCTCTCTGGTTAAAACAGTGGGGTGGGGATACAAAATCTAAATCTATGCTCTGCGGTATCCCATTCCAAGGTGAATTTTTGTTTGGCAGCGAATTAGACTCTATACTAGAGAATGCTGCAGACAGAAAAAAGGGGTTTCCGGTTAATAGAATTCCCCCTAAAAAACCTTCCTTTCCCTTTCCCTTTCGTACTTCCAGGGAAGAGAAACCTCCCTTTAGGGGCAAAGGAAAGACAGGTAGATGGAGCTACGCAAAAGGAGGCGCAGGTCGAGGGTTTTTCTCTAACCCCGACCACAAGCAGAGGAAACAATGACTTACAGGTGGGGGGAAGACTTTCCCATTTCAGGCCCGAATGGGAAAAAATCTGCCAAAACCCTTGGATACTCCAGACCATCCAGTCAGGTTACAAGGTAGAGTTTCTCCATATTCCCCCACAACATTTTCAGAACCCAAATCTGCCAGAAAATCAAACTCTCCACCTCTGGACCAACATCCAACAGTTACTTCAGATGGATGTGATTGTTCCAGTCCAGGAGATAGAGGGGAATAAAATCCTTCCCCTTTTTCTATTTATGATAAAAAAACCCAATGGGTCTTACCGTCTAATTATAAATCTAAAAAAATTAAACAGATTTATAAAGTACAAACACTTCAAGATGGAATCGATAAAGTCAGCAACCCCCTTGATAGGGAAAAATTATTTTCTATGTACGATCGATCTAAAAGACGCGTACTATCACGTCCCTATTTGCCAGGATCACCAGAAATATCTAAGATTCACAGTTCGTTCCCCGGGGGGAAAAATACTTCATTTTCAGTTCAAAGCCCTACCATTTGGGATCTCTTCGGCACCCCGTATTTTTACAAAAATTATGGCAGAGGTAGTGGCCTACCTAAGGTTGAAGGGCATAATTATAGTTCCTTACCTAGACGACCTACTTCTAGTTGCCAAGACCAAATTAGAACTAAAGACGCACCTTCAGATAGTCATAGGTCTCCTCCAGGACTTAGGTTGGGTCATAAACAAGAAAAAATCAGATTTAAAACCAGAGACGGTAAAAAAGTTTCTAGGGGTAAAACTAGATTCTGTGAAACAGAGTTCTTTCCTACCGTTAGAAAAGATCCAAAAAATAAAGGAAAATATAAGTCTCTTCCAGAGGAAAGAGTCGTGCAGCATTCGAGCAGCTCTGAGTCTTCTGGGCCTTCTGACGTCCTGTATCCAGTGTGTGTCTTGGGCTCAAAACCACACAAGGACTATGCAGGCTTGGACAATCCGGGTGTGGGACAAAAACCCTCTACATCTAGACCACAAGGTAAAAATTCCCCTTTCAGTTAAACATTCACTATCCTGGTGGAAGAATCCCATAAACTTAAAGAAAGGAGTTTGGTGGAACCCAAACCCAATCTTAACAATACGAACAGACGCAAGCCTGTCAGGTTGGGGGGCTGCATTGGCAGGCCACTATTTTCAAGGTCAGTGGGACAGCCAGACTTGTTCTAGGTCCTCAAACTTCCGGGAGTTAAAGGCAGTCCTAGAAACATTCAAAAAGGGCCACTTGCATATAAAAAATCAACACATAAAAATCCTTTCTGATAACACTACTACAGTAGCTTATCTGCGCAGACAAGGGGGCACAAAGTCTAAATTTTTGTCAGAGTTATCACATCAAATTTTTAGGTGGGCAGAAACACATTTTCTATCCCTCTCAGCTGTCCATCTCAAAGGTACAGAAAATATAGAAGCAGACTTCTTAAGCCGGGTTACATTAGATCCTCATGAATGGTCACTAAACCCGCAAACTTTCAGGGAAATCTGTCATATCTGGGGGACTCCAACCTTAGATCTTTTCGCAACCCATCTAAATAATAAATCCCCTAAATACTTTTCTTTAGACCATAGGGGCTCTCCTACGGGGTTAGATGCCTTCAGTCATACATGGGGGTCGGGGTTAGTCTATGCCTTCCCTCCCATACCCCTAATTCCCAAAATCTTACAGAAATTAAGAACAGAACGGGTATTATTGATTCTTATTGCTCCATACTGGCCAAAAAGAAGTTGGTTCCCAGTTATTCAGGAACTAGCTATAGATAATCCTGTTCATCTACCTTATCGTCAGGATCTTCTTCTACAGGGTCCACTGTATCATCAAGACGTGCGACATCTAAAGCTTACGGCCTGGATCCTGAGAGGGCATACCTAATGACCAAAGGCCTTTCTACCGAAGTGATCGACACTATTCAAGCAAGCAGGAAACCAGTGACTAACGCAATTTATGCCAAGATCTGGAAAAAATTCTGTACATGGTGCGGGGATTATCCTCCTTCTCCAGGAAATCCAAACTTAAGTCAAATTTTAGATTTCTTACAGGCTGGGTTTTCTCTAGGTCTTAAACCAAGCACCCTTAAGGTCCAAATTTCGGCCTTAAGTATATATTTTGACTTCCCCTTAGCAGATCACAGATGGATCAAAAGATTCATTAAGGGCTGTTCTCGTATTAAACCGCATATACACAACCCAGTCCCCTCTTGGGATCTCTCTCTGGTCCTAAATATTCTCACAGAGCCCCCCTTTGAGCCTCTGGATTCTGCAAACATGAAAATCCTCACATTTAAAACGATCTTCCTGATATCAATTACCACAGCACGCAGACTGGGCGAAATCCAGGCCCTCTCACGCAGAGAACCCTTTCTAAGAATTTTAGATGACAAGATAATTCTCAAACTAGATCCCCTCTTCCTCCCTAAAGTTGTGTCTGAATTCCACCGTAGACAGGAAATTATTCTTCCCTCCTTTTGTGCTAATCCTAAATCTGAACGGGAAAAGAAGTGGCAGACTTTAGATGTTAGGAGATGTGTTCTCTTTTACTTAGAAGCAACAAAAGAGTGGTGTAAAGATTCTAGTTTATTAGTCAACTTTGGGGGAAAGAATAGAGGGTTGAAAGCCTCAAAAGCAACCTTAGCCAGATGGATAAAATCCACTATATCTCTCTGCTACAAGACCACAAACACTTCCCTTCCGGGGGATATTAAAGCCCATTCCACTAGGGCCATGGCAACATCATGGGCCGAAAAAAGGGGTGCATCTCTGGACCAGATATGCCGAGCAGCAACGTGGTCAAGTTCCTCGACCTTTGCAAAGCACTATCGCTTGGATATTGCCTCCCAGGAGGACCTGGCATTCGGCAGGAAAATCCTGCAGGCGGTGGTCCCTCCCAAATAATGGGGTAATCTGGTAAGTCTCCAGGTGGGGGCCGTCATGGAACGTGGTGGAAATATGGAATTAGACTTACCGGTAATTCGGTTTCCACTAGTGACCATGACGGCCCCCCATTATTTCCCTCCCTTTCTTCTTTCTTGGAGATGGTTCTATGAAAATTTTTTGCACTTGCATCCTTCCGGGTGGTACTTTGGTAGACACTGGTGTTGGGTGCTAGGGAGGAGCTTTTAATCTCTTGCACTTCCTGTCCCTACAGGATATAGGAGCATCCTCCAGGTGGGGGCCGTCATGGTCACTAGTGGAAACCGAATTACCGGTAAGTCTAATTCCATATTTCCACTGACTGTAGAGATGTAGAGCCCAACTGGGAAAATGAATGGTTCCATCATGAGATGCTCTTTCAGTGCAATGGTTGCGGTACATTTCTTCTCTAGACCACCACTGTATAAATGTCTAAATTCTCTAAACTAGACAACCTAGAATACATAAATTCATTTAATTATCCACCACATTTTTCTAGACCACCAGTACATCGACAACACCCTTCCTCTTCACTAGACCACCAGGGGTCCTTACATTACTTCCTGTAACTATCCACTTTACCACTATAGACCACCAGTCAACTGGCATTACCTTTTCTCTACACTAGACCACCAGGAGTCCTTATATTATGTCCTGTACTTATCCACTTTATCGCTCTAGACCACCAGTATACTTGCATTACCCTTTCGCTATATTTGACCACCAGGGGTTTTTATATTATGTCCTGTAATTGTTCACTTTACTGCTCTAGACCACAAGTTTACTGCCATTACCCTTTCTCTACACTAGACCACCAGGGGTCCTTAAATTATGTCCTGTAATTATTTCCTTTGCTGCTGCAGACCACCAGTATATCTCTGGTCCTAAATATTCTCACAGAGCCCCCCTTTGAGCCTCTGGATTCTGCAAACATGAAAATCCTCACATTTAAAACGATCTTCCTGATATCAATTACCACAGCACGCAGACTGGGCGAAATCCAGGCCCTCTCACGCAGAGAACCCTTTCTAAGAATTTTAGATGACAAGATAATTCTCAAACTAGATCCCCTCTTCCTCCCTAAAGTTGTGTCTGAATTCCACCGTAGACAGGAAATTATTCTTCCCTCCTTTTGTGCTAATCCTAAATCTGAACGGGAAAAGAAGTGGCAGACTTTAGATGTTAGGAGATGTGTTCTCTTTTACTTAGAAGCAACAAAAGAGTGGTGTAAAGATTCCAGTTTATTAGTCAACTTTGGGGGAAAGAATAGAGGGTTGAAAGCCTCAAAAGCGACCTTAGCCAGATGGATAAAATCCACCATATCTCTCTGCTACAAGACCGCAAACACTTCCCTTCCGGGGGATATTAAAGCCCATTCCACTAGGGCCATGGCAACATCATGGGCGGAAAAAAGGGGTGCATCTCTGGATCAGATATGCCGAGCAGCAACGTGGTCAAGTTCCTCGACCTTTGCAAAGCACTATCGTTTGGATATTGCCTCCCAGGAGGACCTGGCATTCGGCAGGAAAATCCTGCAGGCGGTGGTCCCTCCCAAATAATGGGGTAATCTGGTAAGTCTCCAGGTGGGGGCCGTCATGGAACGTGGTGGAAATATGGAATTAGACTTACCGGTAATTCGGTTTCCACTAGTGACCATGACGGCCCCCCATTATTTCCCTCCCTTTCTTCTTTCTTGGAGATGGTTCTATGAAAATTTTTGCACTTGCATCCTTCCGGGTGGTACTTTGGTAGACACTGGTGTTGGGTGCTAGGGAGGAGCTTTTAATCTCTTGCACTTCCTGTCCCTACAGGATATAGGAGCATCCTCCAGGTGGGGGCCGTCATGGTCACTAGTGGAAACCGAATTACCGGTAAGTCTAATTCCATATTTGTTCCCAATCGCCATTAGTGACAGCTTGCTACATTGAATCAGTTATTTTTTATAGCATCTGAAATAAAAGCCAGCAGACAGCTCTATTTTAGGTGTATGTCTATGAAACCTAAGCCTCATCAAAAGTTGAAGGGACATGCATCTTGCTCTGTAGAATATAAGAATTCTCTCACTAGCACCATTTCATCTTTGCATTTTTTTGTTATTTTAAATTGGCGTATTTTGCATCATTCAAAAGAACTAAAGAGAAACCCGCACCAGAACAAGTGTAAACAAAAAAGAAATAATGTGTATCTAAAACAGAGCAGAATAATACAATTTGTTTTTATTATTTGCTGACTCTGGCCCCCTCTGGAGTCTTCCCAGAATTCCTGTTAAAAGCCTTAAATAACTTTTTTTTTTCTTTTATTTTTTTATACCCCAAATGGATTCACCATAACTTATTGCTTATATAGTATGGGTCATATTGATTGTGGAAATACTGAAATAGTAATAGTATATTGTATTTTTTCCAAATTCTATATATATTTACCCAATACCCCATCTGCATCCTTTCTGCTGCTCCAGCAAGTACAATCTGGTCTAAGTGAATGGATGAAATATGTTCCCCTTTTCAGACTCAGTGGTGAGTGTTTCAGCAGAAACCCGCTCCCCTTCTTAAACAGCTTGGTGTCAACCTCGATTTTTTTCCCTCTTTAAATGGAATAACCTCTTCATTTGTCTGAACACATCCCCCGAGTGTTGGAGTCTGTGGTTTTAAGCCATCTCTGTACCAGACACGGCTTCACCACTATACCGTATGGAAGAACTTTGGTAGACCAGCCCCTTGTGAATGTGTCTCTTCTTCCTGTGATTGATCATAATGGAATAGATATGTAACCCAGTCCCTCGGAACATTACGTCCAGAGATTTCCATACCCTTTTATGTTTTGTCTTATTGTTTTTCACCATGGTAATATGCCCTATGTAATATACTGAAATGCTTGTCCCGCCATACTTTGTTTTGCACATAATCTCTAAAATTTTTCCAGGCTTATATAAAAAAAAAAAATTCTCCTGCTTCCATGTCATTTAGTTGTCGACCCTGCAAAGAGGTTTTTTTTGTTTTGTTTTTTTTATGACCAAAAACCTTTTGCAGCATATTATTAAAATTCCACACTCTGCAAAAAGATTGCAAGCAGTTAATCCAACAAGTTCTGGAATGCTTTGAGACACATTTTATAGCCCATCCATATAGAACTTCTGCACTTGTATTGTATTGAAAGAACTGCACTCCAATACCCATACTTTGAAACTAAATCTTCTCTGGAAAGCCACCTATGCTCCTGCAAGTGCAACAACTCCCTAATAGTCAGAATACCCGTGTCTCTCCATTCTACAAAGAGTCTACTGAGGCTCATGCAGAAACCCCTTGTCATTCCAAAGAGGGAGATATTTGGAAACCTTCCATGGCAATTTATACTTTTTGCGAATAATCTGTTTGACTTGATGTTACTATACTGAAATTGTTCCCATTAAAGAACCCACATGAGGGCTTATTTTATGTAGTTTTTTTTATGGACTCACTTAAGGACACCAGACTTGCAGACTACCCCTAGTTAGACAGACCTCTCTGCCCACTGTGACCTCTGGTGAAGCTCCATGAATGCTATAGTCCCAGGTTGTAATCATCAGCTGTAAGGTGTCTGTAATGAAGCTTTATTGATAATCCTCGGTCCCATTACAGCAAATAATTTAGAAAATTCAATTGTTACTGGGACAAAAAAATTGTCTGGAGCTACAATTATAAAATCTACAGTTCCGGCATACAAATTAAACTTAAAGGGGGATTCCTATCTGGGCATTCACATTTAATTAATTTGCCTTATGTAAGCATTTCTTAAAATTGTATGTTATTTAAAGAAATGCTCCTGTATGAAGATAATTTCTCATTAATGTAGCCATGTAGCCCCTTAGAAACGAGATAGCTTCCTCTGATACGACCACCTCACATTTTGGCAGTGGTGGCCAGGCATGCACTATTGAGTCCTGCCTGACCACCTGGATTCAGGGTTCATTACCACAGGACGGCTGTAGGATATGCAGTAACTCCCGGACATTTCATATACAAAAAACTTTTTTGTTTCTTTGTGCAATCACCCCAGCAGAGGTGGCCGTATCTAAGGACACAGTTTTGTTTCTAAGGGACCATAAGACTAAATTTATGAGAAATTAACTTCCCACAGGTACATTTTTTTTAATAACCTCTAATTGAAGAAATGTGTGTATGTATGTATGTGTGTATATATATATATATATATATATATATATATATATATATATATATAGCAAATTAATGAAATTGAATCTGAATGCCCAGACGAGAATACCAATTTAAGAACAAACTGAAAGAACTTATCAATAATGTAATATTTGTGAAATTGATAACACCGGTCTTTGTGTGGCAATGGTATTTGTCACAGTTTGGCTTTATCATTAGCATCTTGTAAAGTTCATTTTTTTTCTTTCTTAAAGATTGGTCTATACATAGTTTTATTTGGTTAGAGTGTTGGTATTAATGGTGTTGCTGTATTTAGACTTTACATGAGTACACATTTGTTTTTCTCTTCACTAGAGTATGAGCCCAGTTTGGGTTTTTCAGCATATATTTATATAATATAGGAGGGGGCTCTATTGTAAATGCTGCCACTCTTAAATGGGTTCACCAGTTTACTTTAAGTAATTTTGCACATTGGTAAATTGCCCAATATCATACATACACATATTGCATCTATTAAATTTTCAGGATCACTTAATGTAAAGTAAAACCCCAAATTCAGAAATGTCATTTACTTCATCAGCCAAACATTCCTGTATATAAAATGGCTGCAGATGGAGGGTCACAGAATCCTTAATGTCAATAACCAATTTACTTTCCAGGAGTTATAAGAGTGGCAAACCCCTTTAAGTTGCCAATGTGTCTTTACTGCCTTAATAATAATCTCTGAATATTCATCAAGTGATGCAGCATCCCTGATACTCGTAACTTGTAAAAGCACTGATGAATAGGAAGATCTGGAAGCAGGAGAATTGACTTTTCATATTCTCTCCCCTTATCCTGTGTCTGTCAGTAAGAAGGAGAGAAACCAGAAGGTATGTGTGTGTGTATGTATGCATATATTATATAGAGCTATATATATGCACATGCAGAGGGCTGCATGTCGAGAACAGGGAAAGGCTGAAGTTATGAAAGGAGGCAAAAGACACAAATAAATAAACTTGCAGAGAACTGTCTAATGGAAGAGATTTGTTGTACAGTTAGGATCCCATGAACCTCCATCTTCCAGGACTTAAATTTATTTCCTGCCATTTTATGAACTGGAAAGGCTGCTAAGGGAAGACATTTCTGAACTACAGTGGTTTACTTTTACATATATATTAGGTATCACAACATCCATAACGACTCGTACAATAAAATAAAATTGTCATTGAACCAGTACGGTGAATGCCATTAAAAAGTAAAAATAACTCACAAAAATTATGAAATTTTCACATCTGACCTCATAAAAAGCACATAAGTGATCAAAAAGTAACATTTACCCTGACCATGATACCAAGAAATAGTACAGCTTGACCCGCAAAAAAAGCTCTAAACAGCTCATTATTTTTATGGCACGGGAAACATCCGGTAAAAAGAATACTAAAAACCATAATCGAGAATTAATGATTTTTTTTAATGCTCACCCAAAAAAAGAGTTTAATAAAATCAGATTTTTAGCTATTGAACCCCCTGGATATGATGTACCTTAAAAGTGGATCTCGTCCACAAAAAATAATCCCCCATATGTCCAAATTACAAAAAAATTTAAATTTTATAGACTTTAAAACGTGACATGCAGATCTGCTCTGAATGGTGCTCCTTCCCTTCTATGCCCGGCCATGTGGCCATAAAGCAGTTTATCACCAAATATGTGGCATCCTCATATTTCGGAGATATTTGGTGGAAATTTTAGTCACTTAATACTTTGTGACAGTTTAATTTTTGGCCAAAATTAATACATTGTCCAAAAAAAAATTACAGCTTGTAAATTACACCCCCATTGTGTTTTAAAGAGAACCCGTCAGGCAAATAAACCCCCTACACTAAATATATTTTCATAAACTGCCATTAGAAAGCATTACCTCTATCAGTTCATTGTCCCTCTACAATGTAAGCTTAAAGGACACCTGTCATCAGGTCTGTGTCACTTGTCCTGTCACCTCTACCTGTTGGAGCAGCTCACAAGGATCCATTCCAGCCTTTATCTAGTTATTTCATACATTATTCATTGTAAAATCATCTATTCTTTATCATGTAAATGAGGCTGGTCACATGGTCAGAGGCAGTGATGTCACTGCTGTTCCCCCTCCCCTTTCCTCCCCCTGCTCATGTCTGTGTGTAATGTATAGTAAAGCATGGCTAGTGTGTGTGCTGCATCTGCTGACATGCTGCATCCTCCTAATATACAGGTGAGAGACACAGACATCAGCTACACATGAATCTGACATGTTCTGCTGTAACATGGCTGCCTGGAGCTGCTGTATCTCTCCTATACACACACACATGCGCACACACAGGCTGCAGGGGGCGTGGCCACGAGCACCAGGAAGCACATCATTATACAGCCTCACATCATTATACAGGCTGTCAGTCAAGCACTGGGGGTGTGGCTGTGCCTCCCACCCATGAATAGAGTGGACAGCTTGAATATGCTAATGCTTCATTGGACATTTCACAGGTCATTTGCATACAGCTTTAGGACCCCATTGCTTAGGTTTACAGGCATGTAGAGGGACAATGAAGGGATAGAGGCAATGCTCTCTAATGGCAGTTTATGAAAATATATTTAGTTTAGGGAGGTTATTTTGCATGACGGGTTCTCTTTAACCGGTTAAGGACCGGGCCCTTTCCTGTTTTTTCATTTCCATTTTTCACTCCCCACCTTCAAACTTTTTTATTTTTACACGTAAGATTGTGTATGGCTGTGTTCTTTTTCGCGTAAACAGATGTAATTCATAGTAATGGGTTTGAATATTCCAGCATGTTACTGGACGGCGGGAAAAAGAGCAAAAATTCCCAAATGCAGTGAAAATGGTGCAAAACCGCATTTGCGCCATTTTCTTGTGGGCTTGGATATTACGATTTTCACTGAGTGCCCCAAATGACATGTCTACTTTATTCTTTGGGTTGGTACGATTACGGGGATGCCAAATTTGTATAGGTTTTATAAGGTTTTCATACATTTACAAAAATTAAAACCTCCTGTGCACAAATATTTTTTTTTTTTTATTTTGCCATCTTCTGGCGCTAATCACTTTTTTTTATACTTTGTATGAAGCTGTGGGTGGTGTCATTTTTTGAAACATTTGATAATATTTTCAATGATATCATTTTTAGGACTGTACGACCTTTTGATAACTTTTTATATTTTTTTTAAATATTTTTCAAAATGGCAAAAAAGTGACATTTCCGGCGCTATTTCCCGTCACGGGGTTAAACGCATTGAAAAACCGTTATATATTTTGATAAATCGGGCATTTTCGGATGCGGCGATACCTAATGTATTTGTGATTTTTACTGTTTATTTATTTTTATGTCGGTTCTAGGGAAAGGGGGGTGATTTGAAACTATTTTTCAGACTCCCTAGGGTACTTTAACCCTAGGTTGTCTGATCAATCCTATCACATACTGCCATACTACAGTATGGCAGAATATGGGGATTTTCCTCCTCATTCATATCAGCACATTGTAATGAAGGGGTTAAAACGAAATAGCCTTGAGTCTTCGGAAGACCCGAGGCTACCATGGAGAAAGATCGCCGCTCCCCGATGACATCACGGGGAGCGACGATCCTAGGCAAGATGGCTGAGGCTGCGGGCAGCGATCGCTGTGATAACAGCCGCAATCGGTGCTAGCAATATGCAGCAAAGACTTACCGGCTATGGAGAGGGCTCAGCCCAGCGGGACCAGTCATGGTCGTGAACCAGTTAAGCAATGAGGTCTTAAGGCTGTATGCAAATGACCTGTGAGATGTCCAATGAGTTATTATCATATTCAAGCTGTCGAGCTTATTCATGAGTTGGAGGCAGAGCCACACCCCCAGTGCATGACACAGCCTGTATAATGGTGTAATGGCTCCTCCATGTGCTTCCTGGTGCTGGCGGCCACGCCCCCTGCAGCCTGTGTGTGTATAGGAGAGATACAACAGCTCCAGGCAGCCATATTATAGCAGAACATGTTGGGTACTTGTGTAGCTGATGTCTGTGTCTCACACATGTGTATTAGGAGGGAGAGCATGTCAGCAGATAAAGCACAGGCACTAGCAATGCTTTACTATATGCAACACCCCTGCCAATGCAAGGCAGAGGAGTTATTGCGAATAAGCCCCTAATATGTGTGTTCCCCTAGTAGTGAGTCTGATCAACTCCTCTGCATGACACTACATATGTGGTCAGGTAATTATGCAGCGGTAGATACTGCCTGGATAGGCAGAGGTTAATATTATTTAATGTTTATCATCCAATGATGTTCCACTATTGTAACTGAAGTGTGATTGAAGGAGATCACCTGACCAGGGATTAACTAAGCCCTTAGTCAGGGGAGGAGTAGAACGGAATCAGTGGCAGAGCAGGGAGTAAAACTACATACCTAACAGGACTGGAAATGGCTCTGGAAGACTAGTGCTGCTCTCTACTTCTCCATGCCATTCCACATGCTAGTGTCATGTTGCTTGGTATGGGGATTGGAGGGCTGTCCTACAGCCTGGCAGGTCTCCAGACGGTGGTGTGTGCAAAATTAGATGAGGGAGGGCTGTTGGTATGGTTCTCCGGGGCAGCCCTTAGAGTCTGTAGTTGTCTGTAGATAGAGGGCTTGGGGGGGTTATTGTATTCTTTGGTCCCTGATGGTGATACAGCCATAGCAGGGACAGACGGAGGCAATGTTGTGCATAAAAGTAACTGACAGTTCTTTATTTGAAAACACCAGCCAGCAACAGTCCAAAACAATTCTGACAAGTGTGGTACTGGAGTGATCTTGGAGAGGGAAGCTCAGGAGTGGGGTCGCCAGCTGATGCAGGGTGCAGGCTGGGAGCTGGTGAGCTGTGTCCAATTCTGGAAGCTGCAGCTTTGCCTGGTAGTTCTCTGTCAATCAGTGTGTAGTTGATTGCTGAAGGCCTAGGAGGTCTGTGGTCACAGCATGTGCCTGAGGTCTCTTGGTAAGAGAGCAGATTCCAAGAGGGCTAATTAGTCAGGGGAGGAGTTAGCTCTCTTGGAATCTAGCTCTCTTACCAGAGACCTCAGAGCACATGCTGTGACCACAGACCTCCTAGGCCTCAGCATATCAACTACACACTGAGTGACAGAGAACTACCAGGACAAAGCTGCAGCTTCCAGAATTGGACACAGCTACATCCCAGCCTGCACCTGCATCCAGGCTGGCGACCCAACTCCTGAGCTTCCCTCTCCAAGATCACTCCAGTAACCTGCACTTGTACAGAATTGTTTTGGACTGTTGCTGCTGTTGGTTTCAAATAAAGAACTGTCAGTTACTTTTATGCACAACATTGCCTCCATCTGGTCCCTGCTAAGGCTGTATCACCATCAAGGGCGCCCCATCTATCTACCAGGGACACATACTACAGACTCTAAGGGCTGCCCCAGGGAGCACCAGTACCACAGCCTCTCCCTAATCTAATTTCTTGCTCACACCACCGTCTGGAGACCTGCCAGGCTGTAGGACACCCCTCCAATCCCCATACCAAGCAACATGACACTAGAGTGTCTAGGCCGCAACCGCCAGCCACTCGGGTATTCTGGGCCCCGGCTGCCTCCAGGCCACAAGAAAAGGATAGACCCCAGTGGGGGATGTTGCATATACATTACACACAGACATGTGCAGGGGGAGGAGAGGGGAGGGGGAGGTTACCTCTTTCCAATGTCTAGTTATGACAAGCTTAGTGGCCATAACGGTGTGGTTACCACTCTATAGGGTTGTGGGAGTTTATCCATTCCTATCAAAAGCAAGGCCAAAGCAGGAGAAAACAGTATGGTTGTTTTAAATAAGGTGGACATTATTCTATATGCTTCTTGCCATAGTGATTGTATTACTGGGCATGACCATAGAATATGTAGTAGGGAACCTTTGCCGCCCCAGTTTCTCCAACACATTGGGGAAGTTGTAGAAAACATTTTGCTTAAATGTGAAGGAATGAAATACCATCTCATGCGTGTTTTTGTGATGGTTTCTTGGTGTGAGGAGCATCTAAGTAAAGTGTTGATTACCTTGCCATATGAATTTATTTAGTTGTGCTTTAATTTTGTTAAAGTATGAGTTGGGGACAGGTATGGGTAGGGTGCGAAATAGATATAAGTACTTTGGTAATAGCATCATTTTGTAAGTAGCTATCCGGCCATACCAGGATAGCATATGTTTAGAGTAGTTTTCTAAATCACTTAGAATCTTAGGGATAAGAGGTAGGTGGTTTATGTGGAATAGTTTGTTTACTGGATATGTTAAGTTTATACCTAGGTAATTTAGTTTGTCTTCCCTCCAGTCTAGTTTGAGGGGGCTGGGGACGTTAATTGGAAGGATTCGTGATTTTGTATTATTTATTTTATAGTAGGATATTTTGCTATACTTTTCCATTATTTCAAATATGTGGTTAAGTGAGTAATTAAGATCAGTTGGAAAAAGAATGATATCATCGGCGAATAAAGCAACTTTATGCTCTAAGTTGCCTATCTTGATTCCCTTAATTCCTGTATGTGAGCGTATGGCTAAAGGTTCAATATATAATATAAATAAGATGGGGGATAAGGGACACCCCTGTCTTGTCCCGTTTGTAAGGGTAAATCTTTTAGAGCGTATTCCATTAACAAATACTGTGGCTGATGGGTAAGAATACAGTGCTTTTATAGCCATGAAGATATGCCCTTCCAAGCCAAATCGCTGCAGTGCTAAAAATATATATTCCCAATTTACTCTGTCAAACGCTTCTAAAAGTTCTTTGGGAAATTCGCCCTTTTGTGCTGCAAGGGTATATATTCTGAGCAGGTGGGGTGATAGAGTTTTTGAAATTTTTTTATAGTAGGCTCCTGGTAGGCCTGGGGTTTTGTTGGCAGGGAGAGATTTAAAGGGGTTGTCCGTGTTCTTGAAAAAAAGCTAAAAGTGGCCGGGAGAGGGCTGCTTAAAAAAAATAAAGTCCTACGGCTGGCTATATACACTGGGGCAGGGGCTGGCTGGCTATATACACTGGGGCAGGGGCTGGCTGGCTATATACACTGGGGCAGAGCCTGGCTGGCTATATACCTGGGAAGCTGTGACCAATGCATTTCCCACCCTCGGCTTATACTCGAGTCAATAGATTTTCCCAGTATTTTGTGGTAAAATTAGGGGTCTCGGCTTATACTCGGGTCGGCTTATACTCGAGTATATACGGTATTTATTTTATAGTAGGATATTTTGCTATACTTTTCCATTATTTCAAATATGTGGTTAAGTGAGTAATTAAGATCAGTTGGACTCGGCTTCCGGCCGGACCCGACAGCCTTCCAGCCCCCATACCGAATGCTGTGTATAGGGATGGATAGGCGTGCCCGGCCGGAAGCTGAATCCAGCACTGCTCCTGCGGCCATGTTTGTTTACATGGCGCCCGGACCGGAGTGACAGCAGTGCTGGATACCGGAGGGAACCAGAAGGTAAGTAGGACTTTATTTTTTTTAAGCAGCCCTCTCTCGGCCACTTTTAGTTTTTTTCAAGAACTCTGACAACCCCTTTAATGGTTTTAATAATTTCAGCCTCAGTTATGGGAGAGCTTAATTTTGCTAGCTGTGTTTTAGAAATTTTAGGGATATGTAGATTGTCTAAAAATGTATTTATATCCTCGGTTGTTGGTGGTTGAATAGAGTTGTTTTGAGATAAATTATATAATTTGGAGTAGTAATTCATGAATGCATTAGCTATATCTCTAAGGGCTTTTTTTCCTGTAGTAAGATGGATTACGAATGGGATTTTTGCTTTTTGTGAACGTTGTTTTATTCTAAGTGCTAGAAGTGCTCCTGCTTTATTATCTTGGGAGTAATATTTTATTTTCAAAGTTTGGAGGGATCCTGAATATTTCTTGAGTAATAAATTGCGAAGATAGATTCTAGCATTGCTGAGCGCTTCTGTTAGTAAAGGTGTGGAGTGATTTTTGTTTTGCCTTTCAAGAAAGTCAATAGTAGGATGGAGGACGTAATTCTCTATTTCTTCCCTTTCAGTTTACTATGAAGCTTGTCTGAGCTCTGATCCGATCAATACATTTAGGGGATCTACAACGAGAAAGGGCACTCACCATCCATGTGGGTAAATGAAAAATTTCCCTCATGCTTCTTCCATAGTTAGGAAGTTCTTGTTGTGGCTAGCTCTGAATGATTGCTTTTCCACCGTCGTTCAGTGGTAAATGAAAAGTTATACGAGAAATTCGTGGTAACCTTATTGTTTCATGACCGACAATGGATATACCTTTGGTGGATGAGAGCATTTCTATTACCGTATATACCCGCAGATATAACGCCGAGACCCTAAGTTTACCACCAAAAACTGGAAAACCTATTGACTCGAGTATAAGCCTGAGGTTGGGAACGCATTGGGTCACAGCTCCCAGATATAGCCGGCCTGCCCCAGTAGTATAACAGCCTGCACACTTAGGTATACAGCCTGGGCTGGGCTATTGACCGTTGTATTAAGCCGAGTTGAGGATTTTCAGCACATTTTTATACACAGTATATACGGTGGTAATAAAATCTGTCGTTATAATACAATCAATACGAGAATTATGGTCAGTTTTTATGGGTTGAATAGCATGTAAAAATCTCTTCCAGTGGTATGGTGACCCTCCAAGACACCAAAAATAATCTTTGTCCCATAGTGAGGATTTTTTAGTGTTGTAAAGTCTTTCTGTGTGGGGACTTTGAGTGGTATCATAAGTACATGATCCTATGGTGTTTATATATTTTTAATCTGGGGCACCCAACCCCTCTAATCATGTAAGGTGATTTACAAATTTTAAATGAGGTAGTCTGTATGCCCAGTGCTGGAATTGACTAACTTTAAAGAAAAGACAAAACATTGTCATTGCAGGGAAGTTGGCAAACAACAAGGACTGATATAAGTGGAGGGACCGACATTATAGAAAACCATAAGGCACTTATTATAAGGCGTTGGAGTCGTTTTTAACTGGTTGGGATTCGTATGTTGTGCTTTGTTTGTAACGTTAGGAAGGGTTTGTTATCGGTTGGGTTTGCGTTATGTGTTGTTCTGGTGTTGTAATGCGTAATGGTCTGTTGTTTGGTAGATGTTGTCTTGTGAATAGTCGGAACGCGCAGTCAGCAGCAACTATAAATTGGGTGTTCTCACCCAGGAAATGTCACTCTATGGATGTAAGAAACACAACAGGAACGTACGAACCATTGGCTGTCTTCACAATAAACCAATGTCCCGCTGTTCACCTGGATACCTTCCACTAGGTGGTGCTTAGCGGAGCACTAAGTCTTTGTGTGCTGAGGGCACACCTAAATTTAGTTATCACTACACAAAGTGATATGATGAGTGAATAATGAATCTTACAATGTTCACATCTAGAAAAATGTGTCCGAGTCCAGTGTAATATCTTACAACCCCCCCCAGGGCCCACGGGTAAAAGCCGCCGGCACAGAAGGAGAAGGCACACGGGGGGCAATTGGGAAGTGGCGTGCGTAAAAAGTTTGTGAATGAAATGAGACTGGTCTGTTGCGTTAGGAAGCATACAAATTCACCAATAGGATATTTCCCAACTTGGTTTGATGGTCCATAAAATTTGATTAGATAGGGATCTCGGAAGGTGGGGGTTTTCTATTTATATAAGAGCATAGGACCTCCCCTTTTTTTTTTTTTTTTTTTTTTTTTTTTTTTTGATTACCGTATTATTACGGCGTATAAGACGACCCCCTCCTACCTTTCCTGTTTAAAAGAGAGAGTTTCAGATTTATTAGCAGTTTATAAGACTACCTTTTCCAAAGGCAGACAAAACACCGGTAATAATTTAAAAAAAAAACAGATTTTGAATTTAACATGTCCTTTTTTTTAATTTAAATTCTTATGACATTGCAGGTATATTAGCAGGAAAACTGTCGCCTATAAAACATAAGGCAACAAACACAACATACCATTAAGCACAGCCCCCAGTAGATACAGCACAGCACCCAGTAGATATACCGCCATCCCTAAGGTGTGGAGTGATTTTTGTTTTGCCTTTCAAGAAAGTCAATATGTAGGATGGAGGATGTAATTTCTCTATTTCTTTCCCTTTTCAGTTTACTATGAAGCTTAGTGAGCTCTTCCTTCATATACATTTTATGGGTGATCCACAACGAGAAAGGGCTCACCATACCATTGTTGTTAAATGAAAAATATTCCCTCATGTTTGCTTCCATAGTTAGGAAGTTCTCTGTTTTGGCTAGATCTGACATATTTGCTCTCCACACGTAGTCAGTGTTACATGAAAAGGTATCCGAGAATGTAACCTCTATTGGTGCATGATCCGACCACTGGATATTACCTATGGTGGATGAGAGCATTCTATCTAATAAAAATCTGTCTGTTATAATCATATCAATACGAGAATATGTTCCATGTCGGGGTGAATAGTATGTAAAATCTCTTTCAGTGGTATGGTGAACCCTCCAGACATCAAATAATCCTTTTTCCCATAGTGTAGGATTTAGTGTAAAGTTTCTGTGTTGGGACTTTGAAGTGGTATCATAATTAACATGACCTATGGTGTTAAAATCCCCGCACAGAAGTAATGCACCTTTTTTCATTTTTTCAGTTTTGCGTAAAAGTTTTTTAATAAACGATCCCTGTCTCTGGTTAGGAGCATACAAATTCACAATAGTATATTCCAAATTGTTGATGGTACATACAATGATAATATAGCGGCTCTGAGGGTCTATATAAGAGTTATGTATTGATAGCGTCACTGTGTCCTTAAAGGCAATCAGGACTCCCCTTTTTTTTTTGACTATATGAAGACTTAAATATATTGGGAAACCTTGTGTGCGCTATTTTTGGTGGGTTTTTTGTGCTTACATGTGTTTCCTGTATGCAAATTATGTCTCCTTTACTACTCATAGCTTCCTTCCACAACATAGAGCGCTTGTAGGGGCTATTAAGTCCCTTAGCGTTCAGAGATACTAATTTAATGCTCATAGTATATGAATAAGAGTGTGCTGTAATATACAGGTACAATCAAGTTATATTTCAAATATGTTAGTTGCCCTAAATATGTTACCTGCCCTGTAGTTATTTTGTCAGTAAATAAAGTCATGGTTTTCAGGTCAAACAGATTCACCGTGCTTAACATGGTTAAAGGCACAGTAGGAACAGAAAGGTACTAATATTACCAATTTAGTACTTATATGGGAACAGAAAATTAACTTGTTAATGTGGAAATGTGAGTTACCAGAGGGTACCGACCCTGACCGCCACATTTTCTGCAAAATAGAAAGTAATTTTATTTGCCGTTTGTGCGCCATTCTGGGTTAATTCTGGTTGTGAATCCCACTCTTGATTTTGCGGTTTCTATTTCCTCAGTGGGAATGCCCCAGGCTTCCAGTGAGTTGTAACCTTCTTCCAGAGATTTGATCGGGATAATGGTGTTTTGGCGTTTCACCAGAATTTTTGTAGGGAATCCCCATCTGTATTGAATTCCGTGATCTCTCAAGAGAGAGGTAATAGGCCCAAAGTCTCTTCTTGCCTGCAGGGTTGCCGCTGACAGATCCACGTACAGTTTTATTGCTTCATATGGATTAGGTAGAGTTTTCATTTCCCGTGACTGGGACAATAGCTGCTCTTTGGCGTGATAAAATGTAAATCTTGCCAATACATCGGGGGGAATAGTTTCTGGAAGATTTTTCGGTTTGGGCACGCGGTGAGCGCGATCTATACTGAGCTAATAATCAGCCAAGTGAGGTAGAAGCGTTTTGGTCAGTTGCTGCACGTAAGCTCTCAGTTGTGAGTTTGGGACAATCTATAAGATGCCTCTACCTTCACATTATTACGCCTGTCTCGGTCCTCTGTATCTACAAGTTTCGCTTGAATAGCAGAGACAGTATCTTCCAATGCGTTATGGAAGTCTGCTAAATGGTTGAAGGAGTTGGCAAACTCCGCCATCTTGTTTTCAGTATGAGATACTCTATCTCCCAGTTCCTCTGTAAAGTTCTGGAGCGGTTTAATCAGAGTAGAAATGTCTTTCTGTATGGATGATCTTAGTACACCTAGCATAGCTTTAAGCATATTTTCTGAGACATATTTGTCTGAGGCTTGAAATGTTGCAAACATATCATCATTTTCTGCTGGAGGTGTTAGACTGATATATTGCTCACCTCATTTTCCAGGCTAGTAGATTGCTGTTTTAGTCACTGGCCGCGTGGACTCTTACGGAGGTCACCTTGATGGTCAGATGTCCATAAAAGTATGGCCACCCTAAGGGACGCCAATTCTTATAGATTTTTATCTGGGGCTCAAACCCCTAATCATTGTAAGGTGACTTTCACATTAAATGAGTCTGTGTCCAGCGCTGGAATTTGACTAACTTGAAAGAAAGACAAGACCTGTCCTTGCAGGAAGTTAGCAACAAGACTGGTAAGTTTATTGAGGGACCGACATTTATAGAAAACCATAAGGCACTTTACATAAGGCGTGTAAGTAGGAAAGCAGCAACTATAATTGGGTGTTCTCACCCAGGAAATGTAACACTATTGGATGTAAGCACACAAAGGAATGTAGAACCATTGGCTGTCTTCACATAAAACAAATGTCCAGATGCGCACCTGGATACCTTCCACTAGGTGGTGCTAGCGAGCACTAAGTCTTTGTGTGCTGAGGGAAACACCCAAACTTTAATTATCACTACACAAAGTTATATGAAATGAATGCCAACGTCCAATGTCCAAAAATATGTAAGATGGCGTCTGAGTCCAGTGTAATATCTTTAACACAGTGATTGCTGGGGGAGCTGTATATAGTGATTGCTGGGGGAGCTGTATACAGTGATTGCTGGGGGAGCTGTATATAGTGATTTCTGGGGGAGCTGTATATAGTGATTGCTGGGGGAGCTGTATATAGTGATTGCTGGGGGAGCTGTATATAGTGATGGCTGGGGAGCTGTATACAGTGATTGTTGGGGTAGCTAAATATATTGATTGATGAGGGAGCGGTATATAGTGATTACTGGGGGAGCTGTATACAGTGGTTGCTGGGGGAGCTGTATACAGTAGTTGCTGGGGGAGCTGTATACAGTGGTTGCTGGGGGAGCTGTATACAGTGGTTGCTGGGGGAGCTGTATATAGTGGTTGCTGGGGAGCTGTATGTAGTGAATACTGGGGACTGGTATGTAGCGATTGCTGTTCCCTGTCTAGACTACATTCAATGGGGGGCCCCACCATATTTTTCGCCCAGGGGCCCCCACCAAACTTAATCCGGCCCTGTGTGGTGCAGTCGGTAATAAATGTGGAGCGGTCGGTAATAAATGTGACGCAGTCGGTAATAAATGTGATGTAGTCAGTAATAAATGTGGTGCAGTCGGTAATAAATGTGGTGTAGTCAGTAATAAAAGTGCAGCAGTCAGTAATAAATGTGCAGCAGTCAGTAATAAATGTGATGCAGTCAGTAATAAATGTGATACATTTAGTAATAAATGTGACGCAGTCAGTAATAAATGTGGTGCGGTCAGTAATAAATGTGGTGCGGTCAGTAATAAATGTGGAGCAGTCGGTAATAAGTGTGGAGCAGTCGGTAATAAATGTGATGCAGTCAGAAATAAATGTGGTGCAGATGGTAATAAATGTGGTGTAGTCAGTAATAAAAGTGCAGCAGTCAGTAATAAATGTGTAAGATGCCTCTAATCTTCACATTATTACGCCTGTCTCGGTCCTCTGTATCTACAAGTTTCGCTTGAATAGCAGAGACAGTATCTTCCAATGCGTTATGGGAGTCCGCTAAATGGTTGAAGGAGTTGGCAAACTCCGCCATCTTGTTTTCAGTATGCAATACTCTATCTCCCAGTTCCTCTATAGCAGTGATGGCTAACCAATGGCACTGGTGCCAGAGGTGGCACTCAGAGCCCTTTCTGTGGGCACTCAGGCCATCACCAGAGATGACTCCAGGTATCTTCCTGCAGTCCCAGACAGCCCAGGGCTTGCTGTGCATATTTTAAAGTGACCGCTCTACCTGGGACTATTTTCTGCTTTATCGGTGTCCTCAGAGTGCTGCTATCAATGAAAACTGTGACGAGAAGGGAGTATAAATCACAAATTACATTTTTGTGTTGGCACATTGTGATAAATAAACGGGTCCTTGTTGTAGTTTGGGCACTCGGCCTCTAAAAGGTTTGCCATCACTGCTCTATAGAGTTCTGGAGCGGTTTAATCAGAGTAGAAATGTTTTTCTGTATAGATGATCTTAGTACAACTAGCATAGCTTTAAGTGTATTTTCTGAGACATATTTGTCTGAGGCTTGAAATGTTGCAAACATATCAGCATTTTCTGCTAGGGAGTTGTTAGACTGTGATATATTGCTCACCTCATTTTCCAGGCTAGTAGATTGCTGTTTTAGCTTCTGCTTAGCAGGGCTTGCAGTAGGAGATCTCAGTGATTCTGAGCAGCTAGAAGCAGAGCTGCTGAGAGAGGAGGGGGAGGGGGCCTCAGGGCTGCTGCTGTGTTGTAGCTGTAATGGCAGCATGCTGCACTCATCCTGGCTGATGGCAGGAGGTGACACTTCCAATGTAACAGGTGTGCCCACACTCCATCTCTCAGGTATGTCTTGCAGGGATGGGGAGCTGCAGGGGCTGGCAGGCTTCCTCCCCTGCTTGCTGAATGTCAGGTGGTCTGTGGTGCTCTGTTAGCGTGTGCCTGGCTTGCATGATGAGGAGCCAGCACCATCTTGCCTCCTAGATGGGCCTGTGTTAAAGTACTGTTTTATGGGCTATCTCGCCTGTTCCTTGGCTCCCCGCTTCCTCCCTTGCTGTGCCCAAATATTGGTGGGCATTTTGCTTACAAGTCTGATGTCTGTGCTGGTGCTGGAAGCTGATAGTAGCGGTCGGTGGTACAGAGCTCTTCACTCACACGGCCATTCATTCTTGCAGCCAAGCCACTCCCCCCTCTGCCACTGATTTCAACAAGACCAGTGGCAGCTGACAGTGGGGCCTTGGGCTGTTACAATTCCATATAACAGCATGTGCCCCGTGCTGTGAATTGATGCTGTCCGCTTTTTGTATCTGCGTAGCACACTCGAATTTGCGTAAATTCAATTTGACCCGGTTTGCCGAATTGTCAATGCTTGAGAATGGTTGCATAGAGTCAACCAAAATGTCGCTGTATCCACTTGTGAAATAAAATAACTCTTATTTAACGGAGTGCTGCCCGCCTGCCATTTTACTTTGGATGCACCCACTTTGGATTTCAATCAGTTATCTCACTGTGCCGCCCTTCCCTGCTTGTGATGAACACACAGATGATCAGCTTGTTCATGTCCCAAGGTGGAAGTAATAGAAAATTGTAAAAAAAAATGTTGTTCAATAAAAAATTAATAAATCAATAAAATTGCCCATAAGCCCCATAACATATAAAGAGACATTATAATGCTCAAAAAATGACACACACCCCACATATATAGGATTACTGTGTCCGTAACAAACCGTAGAATAAAAGTAAATAATAGTAAATAGGTAATAGTGAAGCCATGCGATGAACGCCTTAATAAAACAAATAAACATGCCAAAAATTATGATTTTTACCTTTTTAATCCCACAAAAAATGCAATAAAAAGTGATCAAAAAACATATGTATTCCAGATATTGTCCCGCAAAAAATAAGTCATCAACCAGCTCTATAGACTATAGTAAAACGTAAGAAAAAAATATTGAAGTATGGTGTCCTTGTAATCGTATTGACCTATAGAATAAAGATAACATGATTATTAGGCTTTTTGGTGAACACCAAAAAAAAGTTAAAAAATGCAGTACAGAATTGATGCTTTTCTAGTCCTGCCCTGAAAAAAAATTCATAAATTTTCAACAATGGGGGATACCAACACTGGAAAAAGCAACTCATCCCGAAAAAAAGAAAATGCCATCATATGGCCCCAATAACACTAAAAATTTATAGCCTACTAAAAGGGCCAATGAGGAAACTAAAATCCTGGCAGCTGCTGGGCACTCCATCCCTTCTGCGTCTCGTTGTGCGCCCATAAAACAAGTAACTTATGGGGGGTCTCTGTACTCAGGAAAAATTACATAACAAATTGTAAGAGGGTTTTTGCCTTCGCCACGTCAGTACCAATGGAGAGAGGGTCTGCCCCATGACGGGAAACCTGAGCATAAAATGAATGCTCCACCCACCAGCCTCAGTGGTTTCCTGTCCCGAAGGGAACCTGAATGCTGGGGCGAAGGAAATTACCTGGACGCACCGTGAAGTGTGAGCCAACATGTAACGGTGCTGCCGTGGACTGGGCTCGAACAGGGGCTGGTGGATAAACACCCAGCCACCCATCCAGAACATCAGTGGTGTGTAGTGGAGTGACCAGTGGATGTGTAGCGGTGTGGCCGCAGGTGGGGTCGCGGCCATCAATGAGAAGGCGCGGGCTCCAATGATATTGCAGGGAGTGCGGCCAACGGGAGTGTTGTGGTGGAAGGGTGCTAGCAATACAGTGACAGCCTTGGGCGTGGGCCTTGCTGCCCTATGAAGATCCTCCTGACAGGGCCTTGATGAGTGACTACAGCCGCTGCCAAGAGGATGTTAATACTCTAGGGGGAGGGGCGACGGCAGGATAAAAAACGCCCCTGCAACTGTTCGGCCCTTTATGTGCATCATCCGAGCGTGTGTACCATGTGGACTCACTATGAGTGCTGGCATGGAGACCAGAAGAAAGGACCCCCACTGAGACCCCTCAGCGAATGGCTACCCTGGTACAGACAACTATGTGGTGAATCCGTTTGATACCTTTCTTTCTGGGTTAATGGGGTTCCCGCTTATGTATTTTAGGGTGAGGATGTCCCAAGGAAAGCAACCCGTAAAACCCGCCATAGGCAATGTAGGGTGTGTGAAGATAAACTTCCTTCAGGCTATCAGAAGCTTATTTGTTAATACCACTATAAGTATATAGGACCATAATATTCATGAACAATAAATCATACACAGTAACACTGACTGAAATGAAACGATTGTACAAACTTTATTAAAACAAAATATGGCCATCAAAAAATACCAAGTTAAAAGCATACACTAAAATCCACAGAAACAGGGATGTGGCGATGGTCTCCAGTATTCAAACGCATAGCAAACCTTTTGCAATAAACAAGAAGACAAAAATCTTAGTAGCCAATTTTGGAAGTAAACAGTCACATTACCCACCCGGTTGTTGCATAATACCAAAATTCCAAAGGTAATAATGGACCACCACCACAGAACCCCGACGTATGTTTCGTCGTCGCTTCCTCCAGGGGGTGTGGCATAGTGTGGTAAGTGCCCAATGTATATACCTAATGTGGCTAGTCAGGTGGCCTAAACAGGCCTATAGGAGTTCATTATACCTGATGGGTGGAACGCTAGCAGGTGTGTGTATTCACACATCGCCACGGTTGCCATGCCCACATCCGGGGGTGGGACCGAAGTTCCAGAAGATGAACAATGCGTACACTGTGTGCGCGTCATCGTGAGCCGGAATTCCGGAGCCACCACCGAGAAGCGGGCATGTGCCGAAGCGATGCACGCCATGGGGCCATAGTAAGTATGGGCAAGATTATGGGCAATTACCGGGCAGATAGATATATATATATATATATATATCTCTATCTATCTCTCTGAAGTATGCAATAATTACTATAATAAACAGTCACTATGTCAGCATAGCACAAACACTACACCAGCATGACACATAATATTATAATTCATAAATATATACAAAATTAATAACTATGATTAGTTCATATATAATACCCATTGATTAATCGGACATGTTTTTAGTGTTTTGTGATGTTGAGGGGTTATACACCTGTATTGGCCATGATTTGGGCATTAAATCAGTAAAATTCTTTCTGGGGATTCGTGATTTGGATGAGGATCTTTTCACAACGGATCAGTTAGTTTGGTTGGTCTGGGCTACCATGGACATTGATGAAGTGAGAGAACCAAAATCCGTGTTTAACCCCTTAACGCTCTGCGCCGTAGCTCTACGGCGCAGAGGTATAAGGGATGTATGAAGAGGGCTCACGGGCTGAGTCCTCTTCATACAGAGGTGGGGGTTTTTGCATTTTGCACAAAACCCCCACCGCTAATAACCACCATCTTTTTTCCGATCGCCACGCCCCCGAACGTCATCGGGGGGCGGCGATCGGTTACCATGGTAGCCTCGGGTCTTCTTTTGACACGAGGCTACATGGCTTCTGCAGGTTCGTTACAATGAGCCAGTGGCTCATTGTAATGTATGACCTGCAAAAATGCCATATATTGCAATACTGTAGTATTGCAGTATATGGTAGGAGCGATCTGACCATCTAGGGTTAATGTACCCTAGATGGTCTAAAAAATAGTGAAAAAAAAAAAGAAAAAAAAAAGTTAAAAAAGTTAAACAAAAAAAATAAAATATTTCAAAGTTCAAATCACTCCTTCCTAGAACGGATATAAAACATAACAAACAGTAAAAATCACAGACATTAGGTATCGCCGCGTCCCAAAATGCCCGATATATCAAAATATAAAAACGATTAACGGCCGGGGCGGTGACATCGAGGCGGGAGGAGGGAAATGGGCCCCAAATGTCCGAAATGCGACTTTTACACCTTTTACATAAACATAAAAAATGAAAATAAAAATGATCAAAATGGTGCATAGACCTCAAAATGGGTACGCAATGAAAACGTGCCTCATTTCGCAAAAATTACCCCTCACACTCTCCGTGCGCCAAAGTATGAAAAAGTTATTAGGCGTCAGAAGATGGCAAAATTTTTTTTTTTTTTTTTGTACACATTAGTTTAATTTTTGAAAATGTATTAAAACGCAATAAAACCTATATAAATTTGGTATATCACCGCGATCGCCCGAACCAAAGAATAAATAGGGTGTTATTTGGAGCAAAGAGTGAAATTCGTATAAACTGAGCCCACAAGAACGTGACGCACGTGCGGTTTTTTTCAATTTTCACATTTGGAATTTTTTTTCAGCTCGCAGTACACGGGCATGTTAAAATAAAATAACATACAGGAGGAAGTAAAATTTTTTACGCACAAAAAAAGCCTCAACACAGGTCTGTACACGTAAAAATGAAAAAAGTATGGATTTTTGAAGTTGGAGAGCGAGAAATCAGCCGAAAAACCCTGCATCCTTAAGGGGTTAAAGGGCTGAAGGTTAAGCAAAAGAAAGTATTTCACATTCATAATGTAAAGGAGCTTCTTAAGAATGAATGGAAGAGACCGGACCGTAAGATATTCATACCAAGGGCTATAAAACGTAAATACCCCTTTGCTGCAGATGACTTGTCTGTTAGGGAGGGGGCCCCCAAAGTACATGTACAGTGATGGCAAAAAGCATTGTCAGATTATATTCTTTTTTTTTTTTTTCCAGAAAATGATTGCAATCACAAATTCTTTGGTATTAATAGCTTCATTTATTTTGCTTGCAGTAAAAAAAAACACAAGAGAATGAAAAAAAGTCAAATCATTGATCATTTTACCCAAAAGTCCAAAAATGGTCTGGACAAAAGTATTGGCACCCTCAGCCTAATAATTGGTAGCAGCTTCCGGTGACCATCAATGAGTTTCTTACAATGCTCTGCTGGAATTTTAGACCTCTAGATTTTAGACTTCTTTGGCAAACTGCTCCAGATCCCTGAGATTTGAAGGGTGTCTTCTCCAAACTGCCATTTTGAGATCTCTCCACAGGTGTTTTATGGGATTCAGGTCTGGACTCATTGGTGGCCACTTTAGAAGTCTCCAGTGCTTTCTCTCAAACCATTTTCTAGTGCTTTTTGAAGTGTGTTTTGGGTCATTGTCCTGCTGGAAGACCCATGACTTCTGAGGGAAACCCCGCTTTCTTGCACTGGGCCCAACATTATGCTGCAGAATTTGTTGTAGTCTTCAGATTTCATAATTCCATGCACACGGTCAATTAGTCCAGTGCCAGAGGCAGCAAAGCAACCCCAAAACATCAGGGAATCTCGGCCATGTTTGACTGTAGGGACCGTGTACTTTTCTTTGAAGGCTTTTTTTTTTTTTTTTTTTTTTTTTTACCCGTAGAACACAAGGGGGTACGAGAAATCCAGAACTGATGGGAGGAGCGGACCAAATTTTTTGCTTAGCAGTGTCCGGTCTTTCATCCTTAATGGCAGCCCATTTGAGGGCAAGGACAATGAGATAGCCGACTTCCTCAGTCGACATCTCCCGAGACAGGGAAAGTGGGCCTTGAATTCAACAGTGTTTCAGGACCTAATCAGGCTATGGGGTAGCCCACTGATATACTTGTTTGCCACCAGAGTCAACAGTAGGGAAAGTAAGGAAGTTCTACAGCCTAGACCGCATGGACAAACCATTAGCAGTCAATGGCTTCTCTTAGAAGTGGGGGAGGAAGCTGATCTATGCCTTTCCACCTCTTCTCCTGATACCGAGAACCCTGAGGAAGATCAGGGAGGACAGGGCCAATGTCATCCTCGCCCAGGAGGGCCTGGTTATCTGTGTTAAGCGAGCTCTGGGTATTAGACCCCTTGGTGCTTCCCGACACAGAGGACCTACTCCATCACGGCCCAATAAAGCATCCCAGTATAAAGAACTTGCATCTAACGGCCTGGTGGCCGAGAGGCTGCCTTAAGCATAAGGCAGTCCCAGGCACAGTCATCCCTATGGGGATGAAAAAAGGATGACGTATGGGGTCTATGCTAGAAGATGGAAAAATTTCCCTGAATTTTTGGACAAAGTTCTGTAACATGAAAGTCAACCAAAACTGCCGTTAGTTCTGTCATTTTTTGCAAAAAGAACTAGAAAAAGGTCTTGGACTGGCCACTCTGAAGGTACAGGTGGCTGTGCCTAGTGCCCTCCTGGATATCATACAGGCAGAACATCCATGGATCAAGAGATTCTTTAAGGCTAAAGTCAGAAGTTGCCCTCTAGGTCTGTAATATCTACATGGGACCTCTTTAGGATGTTGACTCTAGCTCTCTTGGTTGCACTCGCCTTGGCGAGAAGGGTAAGGGAGACAGGATTGTTCTAAGGACTAATCCAGTATTTCTGCCAAAAGTGGTGTCAACATTCCATCAATCCCTGGTGGTGATTCTCCCATCTCTTTGCAGTGACCCCAAAACAAACAAACAAATACTTTGCCACAAACTGTATGTCAGGAGGGGTGTACTAACATATCTAGATAGAACGGCAGCCATTGAGAAATCAGACAACCTATTTATTGCATCCAAGGGAGCTTACAAGGTAGCTAAAACTTCTTTTTCTACCTTGGCCGCCTAGATAAGGTCTGCCATCTCTGAAGCATACAAGGAAATAGGTCAACCTGCACCAAGCCACCTGAAGGCTCACTCTACCTGGACCCTCATTGCTTCATGGGCCAAGTTGAAAAATGCCTCTATTGATCAGATATGTAAGGCTGCTACCTGGTCCTCTAGACACTATAGGGTGGTTGTGGCTGGTGCCGGTGATTTGACTTTTGGTAGGAAAGTACTTTCTTCCGTTCCCTGAGTGTATTCCTTGTTATCCTCTCGGTGCTGTCATGGTGACGGAGAATACAATAGTTACTTACCAGTAAAGTTGTTACTTGGAGCCACGACAACTCCTGGTATTTTCCACCCGGGAGGTTTTTTTTGGTAAAGGTGCACAGGTGAAGCAAAAAAAAAAAAATTACACAGTTGCCACTATGTTTGGGTTTTCCCCTTCATTTAATCTGTCTGGAGGAATGAAAATCTTCAGGATTGATAGCCAAAAGCAGGAGTGTATACATAACACGGAGGACATGCATTTACTGGTCATCTCTGTTTTGGATCAACTACTGTTTGTTTGTATACCAAACCAAGCTCCCTATGCATATTTCAGCATGGCACAACATTCTACAACACCCTACAGGCTCTCTGCAGCCAGGAAACACCTGTTCGAGTAGAATCAAATTTTGTCGGAAAATTCATCGAACTCGGCGAATCGAATTTTTGAAAACTTTGCCCATCTCTAGTTATAATCATCTAAAGCAGCGCAAGTCAGAATATAAAACTGGGGCTGAGCCTTAAGCTACAAAATGGCTGCATCCTTAAGGGAATTAATTGGTTTTATGAATTATTGTGCTGGATATTAAATAAAAATGAAAAAACAATAGCACTTCTACTACAAAGTAGACGAAAGTGAAAAGGAAAGCCAGCTCACCCAACCTTCAGATCAGTCTCGACTGTACATGGTCTGGATTTCTTCTGGTGCACGAGAAGGCTCCATCCATAGCCGTCTGGTACATATAGAAAACAAAAATTGGACCGACACAACACGAAGAACGTCACAGAAGTTTCATACTAATTCCTTTATTAAGTAAAAAAGGACTGCAACAAACACGAGGACAGGGCTGATTAACGCATTTCAACGATAGCGTCTTAATCATAACCTACCTGACCTTGCAATGTACTTGCCTTACAACAGATACAGGTGTGTGACTGGGGAGGAATCTCACTCCTTCACGCCCACATCACATGATCGGGAACACCCCCCCCCACACACACATCACATGACCGGGAATGCGATCCAGAACATCTTACATATGGTAAGCCGAAATCTGCTACAGACGATAACTAAAATACACAACATATATAAAAATACATTACTGTTACTGAGAATGTTTCACAGCAATTGCATTGGTTATCAAAAGTGCATGAAGGGATCATATTGAAAAACAAATATATACGGTATGTATAATCAAAATAGGACAGTATTTAAAACGGCAAATTTCAAGTAATTCCAAAATGTATATATGGTTTTTTTTATCTTGAAATACCTATAATTTGAAGTCCGAGTAAAGAGAAATACATATATATAAAGGAGAGAAGGAAAAAAAGGAGAGAAGATAAAGACATGATGAAGAAACACGGTGCAATATAAAGAAATAACAAATGGATAATCCCTGCAAAAAGAGGCTAAAGTTTGTATGGAGCACATAATGGAATGTATATGTTTGCAAGATAGCCGTCCTAATCATAACCTACCTGACCTTGCAATGCACTCGCTTTATAACAGATACAGCTGTGTGTGACGGGGGAGGAATCTCACTCCTTCATTTGGCACAAGTACTTCCGTGACGTTCTTCGTGTTGTGCCGGTCCAAGTTTTGTTTTCTATTAAATAAAAATGTATTGCTGAATTGTAGCTCGCCTATACAGTTTTGTTTTTTCTTGTCTTTGATGTGCTGTACTGATTTACATAGTTGGCATCAAACACCATGTGCCCCATCTGATATTTTAAATTCAGTTTCTTCCTCTCAGAAAATGTACCAAACATTCCACCATTTTACATCAAACTACGAATTTGTCCTCCACGCAGTTTATTCCAAAAGTTCATCCATAGTGAAAAGTTGGAAAGAGTATTATTACTCAGACACATTATTTGGTAAGCAATCCCACCTTTTATGCAAAATCCCAGAATTGGAAATGACTAATATGCCAGAAATTAAAAATTCCTTGTGAAGTAGACCCTACATGGGGGTGGGTTCCTGTCCCATACCTGCATACTAGCTGTAGCCTACTTTCAAATCTATATGAATCTCAAAAAAGTGAGGAGGAAAGGATTGGTACTCACCAGTGTATGTCCAATATCTTTATTGAGGCCACACGTTTAAAAGCCTAAGAAATGTTGCCAGATTTGTTATGCTTTTTGATGTGATTCGGAGTAAGCATGGCCCCCCTTCCCCTTAAACATGAAAAAATATATATTTCTGTAAATTTATACACCTTAATACACTTTTTAACAGACAGTAGTGCCATTTAAGTTCTCCGATTTCCTCCCACACTCCAAAAACACACTGGTAGGTTGATTAGATTGTGAGCCCCCATGGGTACAGGGAGCAATTTGGCATGCTTTGTGCAGCACTACGTAATCTGTAGGCGCTATATAAATAATTATTATTATGTAGTTGCCCTTAGTTGGACAATTTTCTCTCCACAATGAATTTTTAGACAAATGTCTTCTACACATCTCTACATTGTGTCTCTAAGGATGACCCATTCACTTACATTATGTCACCTTAAAAACAACCCTTCACTCCAAAACTATACATTTCTCCGAAAGTGACCATGCTGTGCCACTCAAATTATATATAATACATTAAATTATTGTATTAAATTATATATAAAATACACTACTGTATACCCCTCTTTGCTGTCCCCTGCGTATACTAAAAAATACTCTACCTCTGCCTAGATCAAAAAAATTATTTTCTCCTGTTTAACCCCTTCGTTTTTGCATTTTCATTTTTCACTCCCCACCTTCAAAAATCTGTAACTTTTTTATTTCTCCATGTAAAAAGCTCTGTTTGGGCTTGTTCATAGTGATGGTATTTATTATTCCATGCCGTGTACTGGGAAGCGGGAAAAAAATTCAGAATGCAGTGAAAATGATGAAAAAACGCATTTGCGCCGTTTTCTTGTGGGCTTGGATTTTACAGCTTTCACTGAGCGCCCCAAATCACATGTCTATTTTATTCTTTGGTTCGGTATGATCACGAGAATACCAAATTTGTATAGGTTTTATAATGTTTTCATACATTTAAAAAAATTAAAACCTTCTGTACAAAAAAAAAATTCTTCCACCCTAATTTCAGGCCCCCTTGAATAGACGAACTGGCATACCAGCTATATACATGTAATTATCAGTATTCATGTAATAAAGGGTGCTCAAGTAGTTCTGTATCCACCGTTGAGTACCATCTACGGCAACAAAGTCGATTGGGGCCCCCTCCCTGTGCCAGGAATTTCAATTAAATCACCTCTTTTATATGTTTGCAGGTGTACAAGCCATGATAAATCCCCCTTATGTGTGCTATGAGTTAGACACAGTTTGTGTGCTAACACATCACACATATACAGCCATGCGTGTGAAGCTGTAGGCTACATACACATGATGTGTGCCTGCCGTACAGTATTCACAGCGGGCACAAGTTGGCGCTGGGGAGAGGAGGCAGGGATGAGCACTACACACCCTCGCCCCTCTTTATAGCAATGTATGGCGCAAGGCGCCTATTAATATTCACAGCGTCCGATCTTTCTCCCGGCTACATGCAGCACCGTACTTCTCCTGTACTGTGTTGTGTGCTCATTGCTGTCTATGGGGGACGTATATATGGCATATATACGTCAGCCATATATATGTCCCCCTTATGGTCTTGTGAATATAACTTAAGGTATAATGTAAAGGATATGTTCCATTAATTTCTTCTTCGCATGGCCGCATTTATGTAAAAAAAAAGTTTATAAGACATGCAAATTGGCTTCTGATCAGGCTCCACCGTAATATTATTTATGCCAGCCGCATTCTGAGAGCCGGTGAGATTTGAAAAGGGATCCGCTGACATCACCGTCTCTCAGAACGCAGCTGGCATAAATTGTATTACGTGGAGCCTGATGGTGCTGTGCAGAGCACCACAGGTTTATTTGCATATCTTAGAAACTTATTTTTTACAGAAATGTGACCAAGAAAAGATAAGAAATTAAGGTAATCCATCAGGTAATCTGATGGTAGATGTCCTTTAAAGATATACATAGGCAACATCCCCCACCGCCGGGGCCTAGCGTTTTCTTGGGGCCTGGAGTCAGCTGGGGCCCAGAATACCGAAGTGGCTGGCGGTTGCGGCCTAGGCACGCTAATGTCACGGTGCTTGGCATGGAGGCTGGAGGGCTGTCCCACAGCCTGGCAGGTCTCCAGCGGGCAGTGTGTGCAAGAAATTAGATGAGGGAGAGGCTGTGGTACTGGTTCTCCCTGGGGCAGCCCTTAGAGTCTGTAGTATGTGTCCCTGGTAGATAGATGGGGCGCCCTTGATGGTGATAGAGCCGTAGCAGGGACCAGACGGAGGCAATGTTGTGCATAACAGTAACTTACAGTTCTTTATTCGAACCAACAGCAGCAACAGGCCAAACGATTCTGTACAAAGGCAGTACTGGAGTGATCTTTGAGAGGGAACCTCCATAGTTGGGTCACCAGCCTGGATGCAGGGGCAGGCTGGGATGTAGCTGTGTTCAATGCTGGAAGCTGCAGCTTTGTCCTGGTAGTTCTGTGTCACTCAGTGTAGAGTTGCTGAGGCCTAGGAGGTATGTAGCAAGAGCTTGTGCTCTGAGGTGGTGCTTCTCTGTCTAAGAGCTCCTCATGTTGTGAGAGCTGGGCCTAAGAGCTCCTCATGTGGTGAGAGCTGGGCCTAAGAGGGCTAACTCCTCCCCTGACTAAGGGTTCAGTTAATCCCTGGTCAGGTGATCTCCCTCTCCAATCATATTCCAGTTACAACAGTGGAACATCATTGGATGATAAACATTAAATAATATTAACCTTTGCCTATTCAGGCAGAATCTACCGCTGCAAAATTACCTCTGAATGTACTAAATGGTACATGGGGCTTATTCGCAACTACTCCTCTGCCATGCGCATTGGCAGGGGTGTTGCACATATCATTTAGAACTGCATTTAAAACATGTTCCTCTGAGATATCAATTCTGGACCCAGATAGAGTTTTGTACTGTATAGGAGGAACATCCTAGAGGCTCACTGTTGCGGCCTAGAGCAGGAAGCATTATATAGTAATATCATAAAACCTCATCCTTCACAGCAAGAAGACAGATTGAATTTGGAATAGAGGCAAGTATTAATATTTATTTATTAAATCCTATAGTTGGGGCTCAAATTAATGTGTCTTTGGCGTGGTAGCATTGACAAACATTTCAGACTTTGCAAGTTCTTTTCAGTGCAAACTGCTTGCATAGGTAATTAAAAAGTGTGACACATTTGTGGCACACGTGACCGTTTTGTGGCGCACGCTGCACTATACCCAATGCAACACAAATTTCTGCACTGATATGGGCTTTCCATTGCATGATAAATGTGGGGAAAGGTCTGACTGAGCAAAGTAAGACAGAAATGTGTCACGTGCCCCAAGTTAAAGCTGCACCAGAAAAAAATTCATATAGTGCCCACTGCACTGTTATTGTGCCCTATTATTCACTGCGATCATTAGTGAATGTGGGGTATTATTCAGTGTGGATGGGAAGGGGGCACATTGAGGGGATTTTTTTTGTGCTAGCATTTTTTAGTGGGAGCATAATTTAGTATGGGTACTACTAGGTGGGTGTTTCTTACAGTCTTAGGTGGCAAGTGTAGATGTTTCATTGAAGTCACAGGATATGTCTTAAATACATGACAGGCGCATTTCCCTAAGGGCCATCTCTCAAACAGGGGTCTGATGAGGTCCTTTGTACAGCCAGGCCAACTGAAAAGTCAATATGCTTTTTCCATAACTCCCATAGACTTGAGTGGAAAGTGACCACGCATGCATGTAAAACTCTGCATTCTGCCCGTCTGTGTGAATGGGGTCAGCTGCTCCCCATTTCTGAGATCGATGCAAATCCCAAAGTTGGGACCCAAAACTATTTTATATCTTTGACATATTCTATGAATATGTAATAAGTGCTTTTATTCACAATACCCTTTTTAGTGTGATTGCCACAATGACCCCATTTATCATTAGATGTAATAAGTACATCTGTACATCTAATGCTACCCTATCTATAAATGATATGTACTGCTGTTTGTAGCACAAGCACACATGGGCGGAGGATATGAAGAGTAGTTGACACTACTGATATTTCAATGTATATTTACTTGGGCCCATGCCCTGAATCTTTTACGACCCTAGCAACACCCCTGGTGTGGCCTCACTTCTAGAAGTACTCCCCCTCCCCCTTCCTGTGTGATAACAACAGTGCACTTAAGTGCTGTATGGGGGATGAACAGGATAAAACTGATGGAGGGTATTAGTAGACAAGTGTCATCACACAGACAATGGGTATACACTGGGATTTAACTAGGAGGGGATGAATGATGGGTGTAGTGTTTTCTGCAGCACAGTACAGGACAGATCACACAGTATTCCGCTCTCCACCCCCAAACATGGGAATACAGTAGTATTGCAGTAAATGGTAGATTTGGGGAAGAAATGTAACAGTGTGTCATTGGCTCCAAGCTGTCATGATGATGGATTGGATCCCTCCAATAACGTCATAATGAGCAACTATGCAGCCGATGGCATTCAACAGGTTAAGCTGCTGTTTCCAGTGGGTCTTTGCAAAATAATGCAGCAAATATGTATGTTTGAAGGGGGCTGAGCCTGTAAGCCCTTTTCAAACATCCTTAATGGCACTGATGTGCTAGTACTTCAAATGTCGTGAAGGGGCTAAAGCTAAAAAGTGGCATATTCTTGAATGCCCTTGTTAACCCTTAAGAGCAAGGGTTTTTCGGCTCATTGCTCGCGCTCCAACTTCAAAATCCATACTTTTTCATTTTTATCGTGAACAGACCTGTGTGGGCTATTTTTGCGTAAAAACAATTTTTCTCCCGTATGTTATTTATTTTAACATGCCGTGTACTGCGAAGCTGAAAAAATTCCAAATGTGGAAAATTGAAAAAAAAAAACGCACGTGCGTCACGTTCTTGTGTGGCTCAGTTTTTACGACTTTCTTACTCTTCGCTCCAAATAACACCCTACTTATTCTTTGGTTCGGTGCGATCGCGGTGATACCAAATTTATATAGTTTTATTGTGTTTAATACATTTTCAAAAATTAAACGAATGTGTACAAAAAAGAAAAAAAAATTTTTGCCACTTCTGACGCTAATAAACTTTTTCATACTTTGGCGCACGGGAAATGTGTGAGGGGCTTTTTTTGCGAAAGAGCGACGTTTTCATTGCTACCATTTTGAGGTCTTTCGACCTTTTGATCATTTTATTTCATTTTTTTATGTTATGTAAAAGGTGTAAAAGTCGCATTTCGGACATTTGGGCGCCATTTCCCTCCTCGGAGGTCACCGCCGCCGGACCCGTTTTTATATTTTGATAGATCGGGCATTTTGGGACGCGGCGATACCTAATATGTCTGTGATTTTTACTGTTTGTTATTTTTTAATCCTTTCTAGGGAAAGGGGGTGATTTGAACTTTTAATATTTTATTAATTTTTTTTATTTTTAAACTTTTTTTTTTTCTTTTTTTTTCACTATTTTTAGACCATCTAGGGTACAATAACCCTAGATGATCAGCACGCTCCTACCAATACTGCAATACTACAGTATTGCAATATATGCGTTTTTGCGGGTCTTCATTACAAGAGCCACTGGCTCATTGTGAACACTGCATAACCATGTAGTCCTCGTGTCAGAGAAACCCGAGCTACCATGGTAACCGATCGCCGCCCCCCGATTACGTTCGGGGGCGTGGCGATCGACAAAAGTGGCGGCGCCCCTCGCGCTCGCCGTCTTTTAAAAAACCGCCGCCACCCCTCGACTTTTTCGTGGCGGATCGTTTAAGGGTTCACTAGCCGCCATCCGGGCAATAGCACCGACTGCGGTTATTAGCGGTGGGGTTTTTGGTGCAATTCAAAACCCCCACCTCTTATGAAGGACTCATCCCCGTGAGCCCTCTTCATACTTCCCTTATACCTCTGCGCCGTAGACTCGGCGCAGAGCGTTTAAGGGGTAAAGACAATCTTCAGACAGACCCAAAAACAGTGACTGAAAACCGCGGAAGTATAGGCTTGGCAGAACATCGAAAGCGAGGAAACGCAGCCTCTGGGCATCTGGAGCCCCTGAAATGAAGTAATTGCTGTCGTTCCTCACTTTTTTATGCAATAATTTTGTTCAACCCACTTTAAAGCTGAAATTTTGAATTTCAACTTGACCTGAATAGTTTTGTTTTAACCCCTTTACACATTTCCAAAAGATAAAGAAAACCCATCATAAAATTTGATATGCATGTGCTCCTGAGTACAGAGACCCCCTACAGTGGCCATCTACTTGTTTTTGGGCACACCATCAAGGTTGCGAAGGGAAGGAGCGTCCTACCTAACAGCTGCCAGATTTTACTTTCTACATTGGCCCCTTTTTGGAGTCTAAATAAAATTTTTTTGCTTTTTTCCGTTATTGGAGTCATGTGACACTTTTATTGTTGCGTGACAAGATGCTTTTTCCAGGGTACCATGTGGGGGGGGGGATCTCCGAGGATGAAAATTGATAACGTTTGTTTGAGGGCAAGGAGACAAGCATAAAGGCTGGACGGATTGGGACTTTTGGTTTTTTAATGTTTTTTTTTTTTTGGGGTGGTGTGTGTTCATCCGGAGAGCTAGAATCTTTATGTCCATAGGCGAGAAGAGGGCAGCAGGAGACCCACTTTGAATATTTTTTTTCTTTCGTTTTACTAAATTTGCCAAATAAGACCCTAATGTGGGAAAAATCTATCATTTTTGCATTTTCCAAGTGGCATAACATTTTTTACTTTTTTGGCTACAGAGCTGGTTGATGGCTTGTTTTTTGCGGGACATGTACTTTGCAACAGTATCATTCTGGAGTACATATGTTTAATTCACATTTTATTGCATTTTTTTGTGGGATTAAATAGGTAAAAATAATTTTTGGCGGGTGTTTTTTACGGCGTTCATCGTACAGGTTCAATAATTATTTAATTTTATTCTACGGTTGTTAAAGACGCAGTGATACTATATATCTGGGGTTTGTGTTATGATTTTGACTTTTTTTTTGCGTGATGTCTCTTTAGATGTTTTGGGGTTTATGGACATTTTTATTGATTTATTACTTTATTTTTTATTAATTTTTTTTTTTTTTTTTACTATTTCCACCATGGGACATGAACAAGCAATCATCTAATTGCTTGCTTATGATAATATCCTGCAATACTGATGTATTGCAGGCTATTAGCAGTGTCTGCCTATGCACATGCATTAGGCCGGCACTCTGCCTTTAAGATGACGTCATAGACGCCATCTTTCAGGCAGTGCCAGCAGGCAGCCCTAGGGTACTGATCGGACCCCAGGGCTGCCATAGCAACAATCGGCGTCCCCAAAAAACGGCTCGGGGGTGCCGATCTTGAGGGAAAGATCCCCCAAAGGCAAGTTAAATGCCACGGTCGCACTGACCAAGGCATTTAACGGGTTAAAGAGATGGGTGAATCGATTCTAACGAAGTAGAATTCGATATGAATTTAACAAAATTTGATTCCTCATGAAGCCGAAGTTTACACTGATTTGCGTCATACGCTGATTTTTCTAGCTAAATGGGTGCGAGCACAACGTGTTACATGGGGTAGAGAACTCTGGGAAGGAGAAAGGAACACCCCCAATGACATCTGCAGACCTGTAAGCCAATCAGCGACCAGTAGGCTTATGTGATAACGGCTCACAGCCCTATAAAAACTGTCGGCCATTTGCCTGGCTTTTTACACTGCATGTGCTGTCTGTAGTGTCTAGCTGCTGCTACTGTAGTGGGCAGTAGCGATTCCTGCTCCAATCCCTGGTTGTTCTTTAAGGGGGATCTGTATGCCCCAAATAGCAGTTCTATTTAGTGACAAAATTGAATAGGAAGAAATCTGTTTCACATTCATGCATCTGCTGTAGTGATTTGTGGACCTCTTGCTGGGTGTCAGTTGTGGGGTATACCTGTATACAGGTATACCTGTATAGTTTACAGCCAGATTTGCGTGTTAATTCCACGTAGTTTATAAACCACTATGTCAGACAGAAAGGTGGCAGGTGGAGTAGGCAGAGGTCGCAGCACAGTAAGGGGAAGTCGCAGCAGGTGTGACTCTGAGGCCAGAACTTCCGTTGTCGTCATCTAGCGGCAGTTTGTTGATCAACAACCCAAAGGTCGTTGAATGGTTGACTAGGTCATCCAATTCCTCAAATATAACATCTGACAACCCCAGCCAAGAGTCTGTGGGTTCCTCAGATACAACAATTAGTTGGCATGGCCCATGAGCAGGTCAGCAGCCCTCGCCTGTCCTCAACCAGCCTCTGTCCTGTTCCAGAGAGCTACTAGGTGGTCTGGGCTCAGCGCCACTATTCAGCGAGGACAAAGTGTTTGAGGACAGTCAACAGCTGCTTGGCAGTGAAGAGGTGGGTCAGATTTCCGCTGCTTCCTGCAGTAGGCAGGCTGTGCATACTGTTAGGAGAGTAGCAGTGACCGGGAAGCGTGAATTGATGATGATGTAGCCGATCGCACTTGGGAGCTGGGTGTAGCAGGGGATTCCTCATCGTCCGGTGAAGAGTGTCAGCTTGCGTGTCAGGAAGCGGAGCAGGCAGCAAGTCGCTACTGTGGCTGTGAGTCAGCAGGGTGGCAGCAGTGCGAGAACGGGAGGCAAACGTCCGCGGGATACAAATCCCGATTCGCAGGTCCAAGTAAGCAGGGGCTCAGCGAGGCAGCGGCGGTAGTAGTTGCTCAGTGCAGGGTGTTGGCGGTAAAATTACCACCTCGGCGGTGTGCCAGTTTTTTGTAAAGACACCAGAGCATGGGTATATGTCGTATCTGCGAGCAGAAAGTGAAGCATGGCCAGGGAGCTAACGTTGGCACCATGGTCCTGCGCCAACACATGCAGCATCACCATCCAATGGCCTGGGAGAAACGGGTGTCAGATGTGGTCCATCCTGCAGGCGCAGCAGCAGCAACAAGTGTCACTCATGCTGTTTCAGCAAAAGGGAGCTGTTTGTCTTTGACATCATCTCGATCCAGATGCTCCTGCTTCTCTCTACGTATGGTGCCAGCAGTCATTGAGCGAGGTGATTACAAAGAGACAACTCTATGCTACCAGCCATCCTAAGGTGCAGAAGCTGACCATGCTCTTGTCTAAGTTGTTGTTACTGCAGTCCCTCCCTTTCCAAGTCGTGGACTCTGCACCCTTGAGAGAACTAATGGCTTGTGCCGAACCGAGGTGGAGAGTTCCAGGATGCAATTTTTTTTTTAAAAAAGGCAGTGCCAGCCCTTCACCAATATGTACAACAGAAGGTGGGCCAGTCCTTGAGCCTATCAGTTTCTTTCAAAGTGCACGGCAGTGCGGATGTGTGGAGCTGTAACTATGGTCAGGGCCAGTACATGTCCTTTACAGCCCACTGTGTGAATGTGCTTTCCGCCCAGCCACACCAACAACTTCCACAATAGACGGCGCTTTCTCCTCCACATTGTCAAACTGCTGCTCCTGTGCCAGTGTCCGCCTCCTCTTCCACCACCACCTCAGCCTCCACAAGTGCTGCCCCATCATGGCACAGTGGTGTCACACAGTTCTACACCTGTTTTGCCTGGCAAACTAAGTCATACAGGGGAGGAACTGCTCCACATCATGCAACAAGAAATCAATGTGTGGCTTTCTCCGCGACAACTAAAAATCGGAACCATGGTGACAGACAATGGGAAGAACATGGTGTCCACACTGCACCGAGGAGGGATGTTCCATGCGCCCTGCATGGCGCACGTGTTCAATCTGGTTGTCAACAAGTTCCTGAAGTCTTCCACCCATCTGCAAGACTTTCTAAAAATGGCCAGGACACTGTGCACGCACTTTAGCCATTCTTACAAAGCCAAGCACACCCTTCTCGAGTTGCAGCGTCAGAACGGCCTACCCATACAGCGTCTGATTATGCAATGTTTCTAACCCGTGGGAATCCCCTCCATATGTTAGACGAACCGTGTGAACAGAGAAGGCCATTAATGATTTTTGATTGATGCAGTGGAGCGGAGTATCCCCTGTGTAACTTTGCACTCATGCATGACCACCTGCCTTTGCTCAGCGCCTTTGAAGAGGCCACGTTATTTGTCAGTCGCCCCAGGACTGCGGGATGAATACGTCATTCCACACGGCTTCATGTCCTGGAACTCATGCTGCAAAATCTGGCTGGTCAGGGCACTGGAGAAGTGTCGACTACATCTCATGGCTACATGAATCCAGTGGGGGACGAACTGGAGGAGGAGGACATTGGAGCACAAGCAGAGTCTGGTGTAATTTGTGGTTTTTCTACTCAGGTGACAGGAGAGGAGGAGCAGGATCATCCGGAGGAGGTAGATGAGGCAGATGACCCAGAAGCACCGTGGCAGTATACAGTGGAGATGGAGGCCGGTAGTCCCTCAGTCACTTGCGCAGTTGGCCCGCAGCATTCTGCTTTGCCTAACTAGTGACAGCCGAACTAGTGACATCCACTATAGGTTAGACTTTTGGCTCTCCACCCTCTTGGACCCTCACTACCAGTCAAAAATGGGTTACTTTTTTCCAGCTGCTGAGAGGGAGGAACAACTGGTATACTATAAATACTGTGCACACAGTTGGCCGCTGCCTATGTGCGCCATTGTCCATCCTCTGTCAGGTCTGACCGGGGTATTCCTGGCAGTCATCGCTCACATACTACTGCCACGGCTGCTGTAGAGGGCTGGGGGGTAGGAGCAGTAGCAGTTCCATCAGCAGCAGCTTAAGTCTGGATTCCTTAATGAACAATTTCCTTCACCCGCCTATTGAGGAGGGTAGCCGCCACCAGCAGCAGCAGCAGGACATGGAGCAGACCCTGCACCAGCAGGTGGTGGACTGCACTTTACCACCTCAGGTAGAGGATCCCATGGATACTGGGCAGCCAAACTTGATGTGTGGCCGCAACTTGCAGAGTTTGCAGTAAAGAAGCTGTCCTGCCCGGCCAGCAGTGTGGCATCAGAGCGGGTGTTCAGTGCGGGGGGAACAACATTACCCCAAGGAGAACCCGCTTGTCCACCCATAATGTGGAGAGACTGACCTTTGTCAAGATGAATCAGGCTTGGATCGGCCAGGATTTCAACTCACCAATGCCTAATACATATTAGATCAGCCATGACGCCTCCTCCAAACATTGAGAAATGAGTCTGGGTTGTAACTAACTGCTTCAGCCACTATTCTGATGCTGCCAACCGCCTGATGCCACACATCTGCTGCCAGTTGCTCCATTTGCCTCCTACCAACTTTACACGGGACTGGAATTGTCCACCACCTTCACACTATATCATTGTGCCACTCTGTGGGCTCCTGTTGCTGATGCCACCTCCACACTATATCATTTTGCCACTTTTGGGCTCCTGCTGATGCCACCTTCACACTATATCATTGTGCCACTCTGTGGCCTACTATGTTGCCGCCACCTCCACACCTCTGACCTCATGCTGCTGCTGGTGCCACCTTTGCAGTTCTTTTTTGGCAAAGACCTGATAAAACTGTAATGTGTTATGCATGTGGCGTCTCAAATCTGCAAATTGAAATTTACATTGAATATTTAAAATTCAAATTCATTTCAAGCTTAGTCATTGTCCCATAATGTGGCCTCCTCTGCTGTGGGTTTTGTGGGCTCCTGCTGCTGCTACTAACGCCACCTCTACACTATATCATTGTGCCACTCTATGGCTTTCCCTGTTGCTGCCACTTGTGGGCTGTTGCTTCTGCTAACGCCACCTCCACACTGTTATCATTGTGTCACTTTGTGGCCTACCATGTATCCGCCACCTCCGTAATTTGTCATTGTGCCACTCTGCGGCCTACCCATGCTGCTGCCAACTTACCACTGTCTCCCTGGAACACCCTGTGATTTTCAGAATGCTGTTTTCCCCCTCCATCGCTGTATGGCATTGCCACTATGTTTAGTTTTCTCCTTCATTTCATCTGTCAGAAGGAATGAAAAGCCTCAGGATTGATGGCCAAAAGCAGGAGTGGATACAGAAAACAGGGGACATGCAAATATCCCATTTACTGGTCATCTCTGTTTTGGATCCACTCCTGTTTGATTTTGGCTTTAGCAATACTGATGATGGATTATTGACCGATTTTGAAAGTGGATACTGATGGACGAAATAAAGGGCAAAATGATCAGTGATATCAATACAGAATTACTGCCGACAACCTCTGCACTCTTTTGGGGGGTTTCTACATGTAGCCGCGTTTAACAGTACAGGTTCTGTCGCAATCTATGGATTCATCTGATGTCAGTGTAAAAAGAGTGCACTCTTTGATTTTATAGTGGGATCTTGGCCCTCAGCTCTGTCCTTGGCCTATGTAAGCGATTCTAAGAGCGGCGGCTGTCATGTGCGTGTCATACTAAAACACAGCATTTTTTGATGACCAATCCACGCTCCCTATGCATATTTAAGCATGGCACAACGTTCTACAACACCTTACAGGTTCTCTGCAGCCAGGAAATGCATGGTTTTTTTAATGTGATTCGTCATGATTCGATTTGGGTCGAATCATCATATTTTTTTCGAAAAAAATCTGTGAATCGGGACAAACCGACTTTTAGCAAATTCGCCAATCTCTATCAGGGATGTCAGCAGTAGATTACTGCTGACAACCCGCGACCCCTGATGCCGGCTCGGCTCCATTATAGAGCCAAACCTGCAATGGCTCAGCACTGTACTGGTACAACGCTAATCGCGAAAGTACAAGTACGCCGCAGAGCGCTAAGAGGTTAAAATTCATTAATGTACAGAACCATGATGTCTCTGTCCAAGTATTTATGGACCTAACTGTAATTGAAACCACCTATTGTTGGTATATATTATAAATATATATAAGTATATATTTGACCACTTTTATCAAGAACAATACACACTACTGCATAGCAGAAACTTTGCATTAGACCTGTCTTTTGTATCTGCTTGTTGGCTGCTCAATTTGTTTGATAGCAAGCTGCTTGTAAATAAGAGCAGCTAAAGTAAGAACAGAGTGACCCAAATAAAAAACAGTTCTCCCCCCCCCCCCCCCACACACACACACACTTTACCAGATCAGTTAATAAGATACCTAATGAGTTGTGTATACATGGAGTTCTAGTAGCCAGGGGAACAGACCAGCTATTAGTTGGGGGAGGGGAGATGCAGGTAGGCCAAGATGTTTGGTAGTTGTATGGGAACTTATAATGAGGAAGGCTAAGACCACCTTAATCAAATGTTTTTCTGTCGTCTTGGTGGCAGGGTTTAGCATTTGATGCAAAGGGTGGAAAAATTACTGAATGGGGCAGGGGATGACCTAACTGTCATTGTCCATGTGGAAATCTATGAAAAAATAATGGCAAGTTAGAGGGCCCTCAATTAATACCGCGTGCTCCATGTGCAACACATGATGGAAAGCATGGACTTAAGGAGTTAAATGTTTGTCTTTGGTCATAGTGCAGAGTAGAAGGGTTAAAGTCACCCAGGAAATACCATTTCTCAATTTGGCACAATTTTAGCATGCCTTAAACATGATTATCTTTAAAGATCAACCGACTCCCACTAGGGAAAGGCATCTTTATGTCTAAACACCCCTAGTGAAACAGAGCTATTCAATCCCAGCCCTCTAACCCTATGAATCTTTAGACTTGGCAGGTGTGTTTTGGAACCCAGTAGTCTCTGGATGGTGGTAGCAGCAGATATGTGGCTTGGACCAGCAAAAAGCTTGTGGAGAAAAAACTGCACAAACAAGGTACTAACTACAACAAGCGTTCTAAAATAAAAATAATTATTTTTACATCGGGGTAGGCACTGGTTCTTTTAGATTGCACTACTGTAGCTTATTGATACTGAACAGGGACCTCAATTTATGATTTCCAAATTCCCTGATAGGACACATGCATATTGTGTATTGTTTTAACAGGAAGATCTTAGATTCAGGAAAGAATGCTTCCTGTTTTGAATTCAAACAAGGAAATGGTTACTTGCCATTCTACATATAATATTTCTTGATGGGCAGATGATAATTTATGCCATAAATCTGTATATAGATTTAAGTAGATAGTTGTAAGAAACCTCCTGTTAATTAACATGATGCAAAGGGGGATTTTATTGATTGTGTTAACATGTATAGAATGAATAACTTGCTCCTCAACTAACATCCACTCCCAGCAGGATGACGTGCCTTCTGAGCCAGAAGTCAGAGGGGCAGTCCTCGAAATCAGAGCGGCAAAGAGAAGGAGCATGTCATTTGAATTCACTGTGCAGGACCGCCACTAAGAATTTTAGCGCCCCTGACTCTGATATGGTGTGGTATAGTAAGATTAGAAACTACTAACCATGCCATTTGCCATACATACAGTAGGTGTGGCAAGAATTCATAGCCCTTTAAATTTGTCACACTCTCATTGCAGCCTATTTTTTAACGTACACTCTGCACCCTAGATGGGACATGGCAAAAATATCTACATTTCAGTTTTTAAAAATTATTTATATAAGAAAACTGAAATATCACATGCTATTATCATATGCTACTTTTTAAATGGCATAAAAAATCTCTTTAAAAATACAGGTAAAAAAAATGTGTGTCAGGCTACCTGCACGTTTGGATTGTCATGCACAAAATTTGCATAAAAATCTGCATCTAATACGCACATTTAAGTGTGGTTTTTTCATGTGGATATTTGCATGAAGACCATACATTAATGCAGATTTTTAATGTAAAAAGAATGGGAAAAGTAATATATTCATTATTTTATTTACCTGTGCACCAATTACTACATAGAAAAAATGCATTGTCTACATGACTTTCCAAATCAAATTCACTTTAATGCTTCTGTAATAATCTGCAGATTTTTGCCCTCCAAAATAAAAACTGGATCAGCAAGGTGTGCAGATAGCCTTTATAGTTTCCTGATGAAGTTTTATAAAAATATTATTTAATTTTGAAAGTTCATGTTTGAATTTGTCATAAGTATACAGTTGTTTTTGAATTTTTTTTATATAAATTCTATCAAAATTGATGCTTTTAAACGACAAACAATTAGAACTTGACAATAAAAACTATCACATTAAGGGTTGTTCACAACACACACACACCACACACACACCACACACACACCACTCCCCAGTGATTTTAGTGTCCATATAAATACACCGTCCTCACTAAAACCACCAAATACATTGGCAATAGCCAATAACTATCTTCTTCTGAGGTTAACTCCTCCCCTTACAATCAAGGCAACAGCCAAACAACAAGCATACAGTGTTGTTTGTCAGTGGTATACAGTGTAAGGACATGTTGCTAAGCGACACAAGTTATCCTTACAACATATGTGAAAAATGAGCTGCATTAACCGCTTAACTACTGTATGTCTGACACTCTGTGATATGACAGATGTATAAACAAAGTTGGTTTATTAAGTTGGTAAAAAAATAGCAAATATAAAAATCAAAAATGTAATTTTTTTTTTGGGTGTAAATTGTGATAACACAAATCCACCCCTCAAAAATACTATTAGTCAAAAGAATATTCCTAAATGCTTGAGTGGATGTTGGCAACTGAAGCTTATTTAAAGGCTTTTTTTCTCATTGCAACTATATGCTGCAAAATAGACAATTAAGGTGCAAAAGAAACGCAAAATAGAGACAATTAAGATAAATTCACAAAAGTCACTCTAAACACCCCTCCCCCTCCGACTTGGTGGCAGCCATGGTACTGTGTAATCCCCGCCCGTCCTAGTGATGCTCTTTCCTTTTGTTAGTAGGCCACTGATCCCCTGTGCAAACTCTACCAGAAGCTTGGTGATAAAAGAATTAAAAATAAGCTGGTACAGTGATGTCAGAAAGATTGACATGAAGGTTTGATACAAATTCAAACAAACAAATACGGTAACTTGCATGCATACTGGCATCACCGTTCCAGATTATTTTTTATTCCTCTTTGCATTCCGATTAAAGCAGCAATTGCTGTTGATATAGTGTTCTGAATATGTTATGTATATAACGATTATTTTATACCATCCAGCAAGTCAGCAGCTTTATTTTGGGGGTCAGCTGTATATTTGTAGCATCTTAATATGTATCCCCCCCCCCCCTTCTCCCAGATTAATCTACTGGTTAGATTTGCCATATGAGTTGTCATCCTTGAGTGTCTTTGCCTAGACTCAGATACTCAACAAGGCCTTGTTGACTTTTATTTTTTTTAACTTGTTGACTTTTACACAGCAGGTCGGATGAGCTATCATATTCTTATATGTGGTGGGGAGTGTCCGATGATTGTGTTAGACAAGACCTTGGAGCCCGATGGCCAGGACATGAAGGAGTTAACATCAGATAAGAAATACTGTGGCAGCAAGGCTGAGCCAAGGTAGGGTCAGATCTTCTTTTATTGAATTTGAATGTGAGAAAAAAAGTTGTTGTTTATGTAGCTGACTGTAACAAATTGACACTTTCTGTGCTGTTACTGTTCTGTGCCCAGAGACTAAAGTTAACTTATGTTGAAGTAGGAGAAAGATGAGATTAAGAGGTGACTCTGTATGAGGATGATGATGACCCCCACTATCCTCAGGTATTAACCCTGCCACAGCTTTTGGGCAGCAGCTGCCTACTGACAGGGAGGCCTTTTTTTGCCTGCATTAGTCAAACTCCACCTGCCAGAAGCCACAGTAGTTCTGCCAACTCAACATGATGCAACAGCTGTCCCACAAGAGGCTCAGGCGAGTCAGCAAGCCAAGACCATCCACCTTAAAAGCAGGTTTATCTGGAGTTTGGCTCACAAAGCCAATAGCCTGACTCTTTGACTTCTGGTGAGGAAAACTACCAGAGTGGGCTTACATGGCTCACTATGATTGTGAATTCTTTCCTGCCCAGCTTCCAGGCTACAATCAGAGGATTTTTAGCGTTGCAAAGGGAGAGGGTTGGGAGCTAGTGATGCCTTGACAGACCAATTCAGCTTCTGGCAGTGTCTAAAACACATCCCAGTACCTAATGGCAATCAAAGAACCTTTGGCTTGAACGTTGACGGCTGTTTAGCCCCCCAAAGAAATGCCTCCTCACACCATCGCTGAAAATGTAGCAGAATATTCTCCATGACGACTCATAAACTGCCCCTTCTATCACAGTTTTAACCTGTTCTCATCGGTAAAAAGCACAAGTGGTTTGTGGTCACAACCTAAAGAATGACTCTCTTTATAGGGGTTGTCTTGCTAATTGCTTCTCATCTATACCTGTTGTCTGTTCCATTTGCACATCACCAGGAGGAATTAATGCACAATCAGTGTTGCTTCATAACTGGACAGTTTGACTTTGATACATTTGCCCCAATCTAATGCCAACTTTTGTGTTTTTTTTTTTTTTGTTTTTTTTATAAATTTTATTTAAAGGAAAAGCATTACAGTTCAGAGAAACAACATTGACAATCATAAACATGCCATGTTTAAACATCTGGTGTGACAGGTGAACACTTATTTTTCTTTACAAGCAGTTAGTAATCTACATGTTGCCGTGGTAGATCTGTTGGAAGTTGAACGTTGATGGTCAGTCCACCTGTCAAGTTAAGTTTCCACTGCTTTGGTGTTGTAGTAGATCATCAAATCAAGTAAATTTAAATCATTATATAACATGTGACAAATAAAAACATAACCAAGTACAACCTGTGTCAGTAGGGCGTCTAATCGACTAATTATGTCCTTAGGGGGTGGTGTGCTGTCTGCTTCTTAGCTGAATGTTTTGTTAAGCGAGATAATTCTAATATCTTTGGTGCTAAACCGAATTTAGGGAATCGTTGTCGTTGTTCCCTAGGGTACAGAGAAGGGGCTGTTTATCCAGCTCTGCCATGTATCTAAATATAAGTTGTGCTTATTAGTTTGAAGTGATATTATTTTTTCAAATTTGTTTGTAGTGTTTATGGTGTCAATAACTTCCTTGAAGGGAGGGGCGGCCAACTCCTTCCAGTGCCTGGCAATGACTAGTTTAGTTAAGTCGCCTATTCGGCAATCATAGCACTCACTGTTTCGGAGACCTCAGGGCTGCGACGTACGTTCCTCTGACTGTTTGGACGTCTGAGGAAGGGGGCATGTCCCTCGAAACGTCACTGCATGTGGACGATGCCACTCTGTCCAAACAGTCAGAGGAACGTACGTCTCAGCCCTAAGGTCTCTGAAACAGTGAGTGCTATGATTGCCGAATAGGCGCCTTAACAAAACTATGCATATAGCGTGAACACTCACAAGGAGTCTTAGAATGTTTGCTAGCCGATAACTGTTAACTGCTGTGCAATGTGTTTTTTTTTTTTGTTTTTTTTTTTTTTTTTAAATTTCAAAAGCACACCTGTCACCGTGAATGTGGTTTTTAGCTGGTGACCGGGCAGAGCAAAGGGTGAGAAACCCAACAAAAAAAAGACTAAAGAGATAAGCAGAGCCAGAAAACTTCTCTAACAGGCACAAAAAGTCACATAAAAGTTTTAATGGAATGCCTGGAGTCTGCCCCAGCAGTTGGTTTGGCCTTCAGTCATATCAATTGGCACATTTAAATCGCCCCCAGCTCTGAGACCCAGCAAGATGAAAACTCAGCCCACTACAGAGCATACTTCTAGCTATTGTATTCAGCCAGGAGAACTTCAAACTGCAGGAGTTGTGTCAATTTTTTTCAAGCCATTTAATTGTGAAATAAAACTTGATTCATTTGAGGTTTTCAGTATTTTTATTACAAATTTCTAAATTACAGCATTTATTTACACATTTAATCAAAGAACAACCACTTTGCAAAACATTGGAGTCATACTTAAATGTTGCATTTTTTTAAATTTTAATAACAAAATTGTCTTGTTGGCTCCAAAACTTTAAAAGAATTGGAGTCTGCCAGCTCATTGTATTCTTCCACAGATTTATATGGCATTTTCACAGGTATATATTCAGTGAAATTCATTTCACTCTGGTAAACTAAAGACCATGTGCTCCAAAACCCAACCCTGGGTATTGCTTGCTAACTTTACTCTTCCCTTTGACTCCATTGTGATACTCTATCCTGCATAGAGTTTTGTAAAATCTGGTGGGATCAAGACTATGGGAGCATCAAAATTTGTAGAGAGCGCAGGGCTCTTATATCCCCAGCACTCCCATTCACTGTCTGTGAAAGTACCGGAGATGGCCAGACACTACACAGCAATTTCCGAGGCTCCCGTATAACTGGATGGAGTGGCAGGATACAAGGTCTGCCTACCACTTTATTCAATTAGTGAGAACTTGTGATTGATGTGGGTCAGCCCTTGTAATCAGTAGTGGTGCAAAAGCTAGGGTCATGTGAATAGGGGATTAAACTTTATACAACAATTTTAAGATGCCTGGGTAGAATTGATCTATTGCCTGTGCCTGTTCAGGCATAAACAGGCGCCGGCTATAGCTAGTGGACCTGCCCCCAGACAGTGGCACAAATAGGAAATCAAACTTATTGTCACTTTGCTAGGAATTATGATTATTTCGGGGGTTTGTACTCCAGAAAACTGGCATGCAAGTATTAATAAATGTCCCCCAGTGTGTCTAACTGCATTTAAAAGCCACCTAATTAGTCAATTGCATCTGTATAGGCCTCTGAGGTGGGTTAAAGTTTTGTCAAAGGGTATTGTGCATAAAATATCAATAAAATACATTTAAATGGGATTTTACATTGTTGTTGTAATGTTTTAAAAATGAAAAAAGGTCACAGGATTTAGCAGCTCACTAAATGTATTTTTCATGTGTTGCCTGTTACTAAATCTTTTGCTAGTTGACAAATCTCTTGATTTAGGTTTGACAAAGATAATTGGGGATCGTTTATCACAATGGGTCCGCAACTGTACATTTTCTTTTTCGTGATTAAAGTGGTGAATGCCTATGATTGCACAATTGTTTTCATGATCACATGCACATCAGACCCGTCAATGTGGTTCATAAATCCCACCGTCCCTTCCCAAACAATGTCAGAAATTTGTGATCATAGTTTTCATAATGCATTCTATTTTTAGCACCTATTTTTAATTCCGAGTTCAAAAGTAATTAAATTTTGACTCTGTGTAATCAAAATAACCGTTTCCACAGATATCACAAAATAATAACATGCTAGCTCAAGTACTAATTATTCTTTTTACGCGTGTATTACTTGTATAAAATAAAACGTGAATATTCATTATCTAATAAATATTATACAAAAAGCTGAAATGGTAAATATAAGTTTGGAGCACCTACCATGTGGAAAACAGTCTTGCACTTATGGTAGCACTCCCGCAGGAAATAGTGAGTGCAGCATCAGGAAAACTTTCAGTTGCTCCAAAGCAGGAAATACTAATACAGGTTACTAAAAAATAGTGTGCCACATCCTGCACTTATAGGAGAATGTTATAGAGGCAGAGCACATGTGTGGGACTGTCCAAGGCACAATTAATAGCTATAGGTCCACAGACAGGCACCATTTCACCATGTTAATGTCATAATGAAAAAGTTTGGGGACCAGCCCAGGGCTTGTAATATAATTTATCCACCTCTGGTACCAAGGCTCCTATCTGGACAAAGGACAAACAATATTTGCTATTTCTGTCCTCTACAAACTACATTGGATTTAGTTGAACTATTCACATTATTTAACAGAGAATGGTTTGCCCTATTTGACATGCACTAGTGTCTATTTACTCCTGATGCAAGCATGGGTGGGAGATAATGTATGGACAACCCCCTAATAAAAAAAATATAGATCCCATTGGAGGGGATAGAAAAAGCATGTCTGTCCTGTATAGTTTTCTTCAGAGGACCGAGAACCTAGTTTAATCCCTGATTAAGGAAATGCTTTTACTATGTAACCATAGAAAGCAAGCCAGCAAGATATTGGAGATTCGGTGTCCATGTTTAGAGTAATTACACTATATTGTCAAATATTGACCCAATATTCATACTTTTATAGCAACCTAACTTTTTTATAAGTTGATATATCTTCTATTTTTCTTTTCTTGGCATTGAGCTATTAGTGTATTAAAGTTCATGTGTGTGAGTATGTTTCAGAAGTTAATTTACAGTAACACCTCAATCCAACAATTTTCAGGGATCAGGAAAGGCTTTAATGATGCTTTCATAGGCTGGAGGTGGTGTGTGAGTTGACTGACCAAGGCGTAGACTGTTACTTGACCAATGGAAGTCTGGACGGCTAAAGTTGTTTGTGGTAATTGTTGGTGATGTGCTGTTGGCACGAGGTAGGGTGACAAGTTGACTCTCAGCTTCCACTGCAAGAGGAGGAGATTGTAAAAAAGGATGAAAGGTGGAAGCTCTGAAGCTGGGTTTTCTTGTGAACGGATCCGGCTGTTCTTGAGAGGTCTGCCGTTGAAAAGTCAGGCTGGCTAGGCTAAGGTTGCTCCTACGTTCACAACTACTGTTTCGATAGAAGCCAGATCTGTTTAATGCCTGGTTTTGAGAAGAAGTTCTAGGACGACGACTTGATGTACTGGTCATCCTCGGGGAAATGGCTGCACTGGCACGTCGGCGCGACAAGCATGTAAATAGAATCCATATTATGCCTCCAATAATCAATCCAATGGCAATGGAGACTGTAAATGATAGGATTACTCCACCTGTTTAAAAATAAAAAGATTATTATGAATAAGAAACTGAAAGGTAATACTGTAAGTGTTTGGTCATCCACTTGGCAAATGAGGTTCTATGTGGGTAAATGTTATGTACCTGGGGCTAATAATCCACATGCAACATATGTCCTTTGTGGAGTAAATCTGGGAGAGTCCCTTGTTGAGAAGGACCTGGGTGTACTTAATCAAAAATGAAATAAAACAGTCAATGTCAATCAGCTTCTTCTAAAGCCAGCAAGATCTTGTCATGTATCAAAAGTGGTATGGACTCTCAGGATAGGGATGTAATATTACCACTGTACAAGGCATTGTTCTCACCTGGAATATGGCATTGTTCTCATTGGCCTCACCTGGAATATGCCATCCAGTTCTGGGCACCGAAGGGTGCCCTGGAGCTGGAGTCTCAAAAATGATAAAGGGTATTGAGGGTCTCAGTTATGAGAAAAGATTAAAACAAGTTGATTTATTTAGTCTGGATAAGAGACGACAAAGAGGGGACATAGTATCATAGTTTATTTGGTTGAAAAAAGACACGTGTCCATTGTTCAACCAAGGAAGGGAAGGGATTGGATGAGGAAGAGATTTATGGGAAATTGTCTCTTTTTCCAGACTAAATAAATCTAGTTGTTTTAACCTTTCCCAATAACTGAGACGCTCCATACACTTTATCGATTTTTTTTTTTTTTTTTTTTTTTTGGCACTTCATTGAACCATCTCCAGCTCCAGGTCATCCTTTTTATAGACTGGAGCCAAGAACTGGACAGCATATTCCAGGTGAGGCCGAAACAATGCTGTATACAGTGGTAATATTACATCCTTATCTGAAGAGTCCCTACCACTTTTGATACATGACAAGATCTTGCTGGCTTTAGAGGAATCTGGCATTGTATGCTGTTATTTAATTTATGATCATCTAGTACACCCAGGTCCTTCTCAACAAGGGACTCTCCCAGATTCACTCCCCCAAGGACATATGTGGATTATTAGCCCCCAGTTGACGTTTCATGCAGTTGGCGAGTATGACAGGCTTGCCTAAAGAGATGGGTTTTAAGAGCATGTTTGAAACTTTGGAGGGTGAGTGAGAGTCCGGGGAAGGGCATTCCAAAGAATTAAAGCAACTCGGGAGAAGTCCTGGAGATGTGCATGAGAGTTTTGAGTTAAGGTAGAGATTAATCTTCTATCACTGGCAGATTGAAGAGCATGGGTTGGGCGATAGACTGAGATAAGAGGAGAGAGATGGGGAGGTGGAGCATTATGCAGAGCTTTGTGGATGAGGGTTACTATTTTAAAGTGAATACAGAAGGAGACAGGCAACCAGTGCAGTGATTGGTACAAATTGGAGGCCTCTTGTAGTGTTGGGTCTGAAAGACGAGCCTGGCAGCTGCATTAGGAAAAGATTGTAGAGGAGAGAGTTTAGTGAGTGGAATTGGTAGGGAGTTACAGTAGTCTAGTTGAGAGTGAATAAGCACAACAATTAGCATTTTTGAAATTTCGATTGTCAGAAATGGTCGGATTCTGGAGATGTTTATGAGATACATGTGGCAAGAGTGAGCAAGAGATTGAATATATGGTGAAAGAGAGAGGTCAGAGTCCAGCACAACCCCAAGACAGCGGGCCTGCTACCTTGGTGCTATAGTGATCCCACAGACCGAGATGAAGAGGTCAGGGTTAGGTCGTTTAGTAGATGGTGGAAAGACAATAAGTTCAGTCTTAGATTATGTTTCAAGAAGAGAGAGGACATGACGTAAGAGAGACGGTCACTGTTGTCCTGGTTTAAGGTGGAGTTCATGTTACGTACAGAAGTTTATAGCTGGGTGTCATCAGCATAGAGATGATACTGGAAACCAAATCTGCTGATGGTTTGTCCAAAGAGGGCAGTATAGAGGGATAAGAGGACCTAGGATTGAGCCCTGAGGACCACAACACTGAGAGGACGATGAGAAGAGGAAAATCCAGAAAAGGAGACCCTGAAAGTGCTGTCAGAGAGATGGGAAGAAAACCAAGAGAGTATAGTGTCCTTTAGGCCAATGGAGCTAAGCATCCTGAGGAGCAGCTGGTGGTACACCGTATCGAACGCTGCTGATAGATCCAGAAGAATGAGGAGCGAATAGTCACAGTATATAGTCTTTTACTACCCCGTCCAATATTTTCCCCTAAATGGAAGTTAAGCTTACAGGACTGTAATTGCCTGGCAAAGTTCTAGAGCCTTTTTTAAATATTGGCAGAACATTTGCCTTGCGCCAGTCAATTGGCACCGTACCAGACATTAGGGAATCTCGGAAGATTTTAGACAGTTGCACAGCAATAACAGAACTGAATTCTTTAAGCACTCTGGACTGTATGCAGCAGCCGACAGGTCCTGGAGCAGTGAGTGCTTATTGCACACATGTTGTTTTACGTTTTTACCGTGAATCGCGGAAAAAACGTGATAGTCGAGACCCCTGTGATTTGGTCGTTCGACCCCCGCTGGGGTCGCGACCCACAGGTTGAGAACCGCTGTTTTAGGGGCTTATAGTGGGCTTATAGTGTGCAGTGTTTAGTGTTTTTACAGCTCTGATCGCTGGTTCAAGTTCAATACACTGCTCTACAATACTTTTTCATTGTAGAGCTGTGTAAACTGTCTGAGCATGCAGAGCATGCGCAGACAGTTTACAGTCAGACCCGGAAGGGATCTGACTGGCAGGGACATCGGGCAGCCCCCGAGCACATGGCAGACTTCGGGGCTGCCCAGAAGTGGATCGGATCCCCCGGTAAGCGGCACGGAGGATCCGATCCACAGCAGGAACACCCGGCTCCGATTGCGGGTGTTACACTGCGGTGTCAGCTGTGATAGACAGCTGACAGCCGCTGCTTCTGGTGCCGTCTCCGTTCGTGAGCCGGTGCCAGAAGCTGGACGTTATACTACGTCCCGGTGCGGTTAGCATGTAGCCGCAGGGACGTAGTATAACGTCGTGGTGCACCCAGGGGTTAAAATCCAGTCCAATCCATGATTGTACCAGCCAAAAGAACAAAGGAGAAATGTCATTTGGAGCACAGTAAAAGCCATAAAAACAAAGCCCACAAGAAAACGACGTAAATGCGTTTTTCCCTCAATTTTCCCACCATTTGAATTTTTTTTCCAGCTTTCCAGTACACAGCATGGCATATTAAATACTGATAATAGGAGGTACAATTTGTGATGCAAGAAATAAACTCTCACAAAGCAGAATAAAAACTTCATACAACACAGGAAACATGAACCTCACGGGAAAGTGGGGGTGGAAAATTTACACCAACAACATTTTAACTCAATGGAATTATGTCTTTTTCAGGTGCTTGACTAATACAATGAACCATAGATAGTTGTTCTATATCAATTAGGAAAAAGTTAACCTGGATATCCTTTTGATTGGTAAAATACTTCTTTTTAGGCCTCATTAGATAGTCTTATTACCAGATGGATATTTAACCTTAAGAAGACCTCATTCCGGTGTTGAAACATGTTCTTATTCTCCTTTGAGAGAGTTTATTTTGTGATCAGCTTTTTATACTAAGATTTCCAAGACCTTTCACAAATCATTGATCCAATCAATTTTTGGAACCCCAAATAGATGTGGTGACTAAACTCCCACAGCCAAATTTGATTTGATGTGTTTGTGTAGGCCCTATAGGGCATTTACATGTGAGTGCATCAGCATGCACTGTGAGGCGGAGACTCTTGGAGCAAGGCCTGGTGTCAAGGAGGGCAGCAAAGAAGCCACTTCTCTCCATCAAGGACAGACTGATATTCTGCAAAAGCTACAGGGAGTGGACTGCTGAGGACTGGGGTAAGGTCATTTTCTCTGATGAATCCCCTGCCTACAGGGCATTTATCTACTGCCTACAAAGCATTTATCTACAGTCATGGCCAAAAGTTTTGAGAATGACACAAATATTATATTTTCACATGATCTGTTGCCCTCTGGTTAGTCAGATGTCTTATCACATACAGAAATACAAGTGCACTCATATTATGAGTAACAAAATATTTTATTGGCAGTTAGAATGAGTTAATGCAGCAAGTCAATATTTGCAGTGTTGACCCTTCTTCTTCAGGACCTCTGCAATTCTCCTTGGCATGCTCTCAATCAACTTCTGGTCCAAATCCTGACTGAAAGCATTCAGTCAATTCTTTAATTTTGTCACAATTTGTTGGTTTTGTTTGTCCACCCGTCTCTTGATGATTGACCACAAGTTCTCAATGGGATTAAGATCTGGGGCGTTTCCAGGCCATGGACCCAAAATCTCTGTTTTGTTTCCTGAGCCATTTAGTTATCACCTTTGCTTTATGGCAAGGTGCTCCATCACGCTGGAAAAGGCATTGTTGATCACTAAACTGCTCTTGGGCAGTTGGGAGAAGTTGCTCTTGGAGGACATTCTGGTACCATTCTTTATTCATGGATGTGTTTTTAGGCAAGACTGTGAGAGAGCCGATTCCCTTGGCTGAGAAACAACCCCACAGGTTGCAGGATGCTTTACAGTTGGCATGAGACTGGTGGTATTGCTCACCTTGTCTTCTCCGAACAAGCTGTTTTCCAGATGTTCCAAACAATCGGAAAGGGGATTCATCAGAGAAAATGACCTTACCGCAGTCCTCAGCAGTCCACTCCCTGTACCTTTTGCAGAATATCAGTCTGTCCTTGATGGAGAGAAGTGGCTTCGTTGCTGCCCTCCTTGACACCAGGCCTTGCTCCAAGAGTCTCCGCCTCACAGTGCATGCAGATGCACTCACACCTGCCTGCTGCCATACCTGAGCAAGCTCTGCACTGCTGGTAGCCTGATCCTGAAGCTGAAACACCTTTAAGAGACGGCCCTGGTGCTTGCTGGTCCTTTTTGGGCTCCCTGGAGCCTTTTTGGCAACAATGGAACCTCTCTCCTTGAATTCCTTGATGATGCGATAGATTGTTGACTGAGGTGCAATCTTTCTAGCTGCGATACTCTTCCCTGTTAGGCCAGTTTTGTGCAGTGCAATGATGACTGCATGTGTTTCTTTGGAGATAACCATGGTTAACAGAAGAGAAATAATGATGCCAAGCACCAGCCTCCTTTTAAAGTGTCCAGTGGTGTGATTCTTATTTAATAATGACAGATTGTGTCAATGGAGCAATCACTGAAATGATGTTAGCTGCTCCTTTTTAGGCAGGCCTGCAATGAAGTTGAAATGTGTTTTGAGGGAAAAAGTTCATTTTATAAGCAAATATTGACTATGCAATTAATTGTTGTTAAGCTGATCGCTCTTTATAACATTCTGGAGTATATGCAAATTGCCATTATATAACCTGATGCAGTAGACTTTGTAAAAATTGACATTTGTATAATTCTCAAAACTTTTGGCCATGACTATGCTGCCACAAATACCTAATCAGAAATATGCATAAAATCTGACAATCCACATCCTATGCACTTGAACTGTATTCACATACATTATGAAGTTGTCAGGTGAAATTTTGGTGCTTGTAATAAAATACATATTGGATTTGTGAAATAAAAGCTATTTCATACCATAATGTTAAAAACAGGGACATAATAGTTTGATATTTTTACCCTCTCCAACACAATAAGATGGCTAAAATTATGTGTGCTAACATGAAGGAAAGTCTCTCTTCTAGATCAAGATTTTACACACAGGTATTTGTTCTAATTCCATGGTTTCCTCCAATACAAATCCTATTCACATTATGCATCCTGTTTAAGCAAAAATATGAAATGACTATGTTAAAGGTTAACCAATTAATCATAGAACAATACTAGATCACAAACAACTACAACATCTTGCACTCCATGGAGGACGCCCTACTGTGATAAATACATAGAAATGTAAATCACTCCAGTTAGTGAAGGTTCTCTCATAATAAGTTTGCATGTCCTTGAAGAATATAGTGATTGTCGTGCAAATATGTTAGAAAAGTAGAGTGAGTCCTTTACATTTTGTTATAGCAGACGTTGGTTTGTAACTTATCTTCTGGACAAGCAAATAGAAGCTAAATCACTCAAAAATACTATACAAAGTTTCCAAGGACTAAGGAGAATTTCTCCAAAAACATTATTTTATATATTCTATGAACACTTTATAAACATTTTCAGTTTAACCCTTTAACGACCTGTGATGTAATATCGCGTCATGGGCCGGCTGCCGGTACATGTAGAGGGCTCATGGGCTGCTAGCACCGATAGCGGGTTGGCATGGGCACCGCCATCTTGATGCTGATCGTTTCGCCCCGTGACGTCATTGGGAAGCTGTGATCTGTCGCCATGACAGCCTCGGGTCTTCACAGTTTCGCGTTAACCCATAAATTACAATGGATGATTTGCGCATCGTAATAAATAAGGAGAAAAATCCCCATATACTGCAATACAGTACTGTGGCAGTATATGGTAGGATCAGACAACCTAGGGTTAATGTACCCTAGGGGGCCTGAAAATGGTAAAAATCTAAAAAGTAAGAAAAAATTATGTTAAACCTAAAAATTGAAATTCCCCCTTTCTCTAGAACTGAAATAAATAAACAGTAAAAATCTAAAACAAGTTAGGTATTGCTGAATCCGAAAAATGCCCGATCAAATTAGAACGATCTTTCCTGTGTTTAACCTCGTAACAGAAAATAGCGCCCAGATTAAAAATTGTACTTTTTTGCCTTTTTGAAAAATATAAAAAATTCAATATAAAGTGATCAGAGGGTTGTACAGTCCAAAAAACAGAAGCATTGAAAACTTCACCAGAAGTCGCAAATCATGACACCACTCACCGCTCCATATACTAAAGTATAGTGTCAGAAGATGGCAAAATTAAAAAAAAATTTGTACAGGAAGTTTTAATTTTTGTAAATGTATGAAAACATAACACCTATGCAAATTTGTTATCCCCTCGATAGCACTGACTCAAAGACTGAAGTAGACATGTCATTTGGTGCGCACAGTGAAAGCCATAGAATCCGAAACCACAAGAAAACGGAGCAAATTCATTTTCAAAATGTCATGGGTGCAGTCTAGATTCATTTTATGAGTATCTATAGGATATATTATCTCTAGTTGGACATTGGACATTTTCCATGGTGTTCATACCAGACCTATATCTTGATGGGTGGTATATGTGCAATCTCAGTGGGACACCACACTGGCTAAGTCTAGTTACCAATTCGAGATTAACACTACTCCTATTCCATTGGCTGACGATTTACATGCTATATAGTCCTGTCGGAGCAGATAAATAACCAGCCATAATACCAACAATGCCCTGGAGGGACTGATATAGCACCCTCGGAGTCGGAAAGTGGCATAATATGTCTCCATAAGATAACCCTGAATAATATAACCCACAGACAGTATTTACTTTGTCAGCACTTTCTACACACCATATATGAATCATTCTGTATACCTGTATGAATTGGTTACTGCCTATCAACATAAAAATATCAAAATAAAGGTATGGCGATTATTTATTTATTTGGCTATGTATTTATATAATTTATTCAGCCATTTGTATAATATAGACTACACTGACTCCAGTTTTAGTTATCTATCTAATATGAACTACATCGATTTATTGATTATTTATTTATTCTGTAATTTTTATATCTATTGATATTTTACTTATAAGGTTTTATTGAGCATGCACAGATTTTTATGAATATTCTTTATTGCAACCAATGTAGGTCCACAAAATCTAAGCTACAATACTAGTGAATATTGCAATATTGTTTACATATTTGGTACAACAATACATTTTATTTATTTTATGCAATAAATACATGTTGGTTAAACAGAATCAAGTAGTGCATGGGATTTTCTTTGAATAGTGGCATTTTTTGATGCTTCGAGTGACACACGGTATAACATTTCCGATTGAGGGGGCTATCCAACGGGTTTAGTGCGGTCCAGTGCGGAGTATATATTTACATTAAAAAAGTGTGTTTTCCACATAACCTGTGATACTTTTGCTCTCTAGAAAGACATCCAGGTCTCTCTTGAACATGTACATAGAATCCACAATAACAACCTCTATTGTAAGAGTAGTGAGACTATGGAACTCTCTACTGCAAAAGAACCTTTGTCTATGGCGATTATAGAACCGCCTCTCCTCTAGGCATAGAGGATGTCCCCTTGTCTTGGTCACAGACCTAGGTATAAAAGTGCTTTGGAGAGATCCTTGTACTGACTACCCTCTTTTTTTTTCTAAACTGAAAAATTCCCAATTTTGTAATCTGTCATTGTATTCCAGTGCCCTTATTCCCCTAATAATCTTGGTTGCTCTCCTCTGCATCGGTTTCAGTTGTACTATGACCTTTTTATACACTGGTGCCCAAAACTGTACACAATATTGCATGTGTGGTCTGACCAGTGGTATGTATAAGGTCAAAATTATGTCCTTATCATGAAAATCTATTCCTCTCTTGATACATCCCATAATTGTATTTGCTTTAGCAGCGGCTGCCTGGCCCTGGTCACTAAAATTTAGTTTATCATCCACAAATACATCCCCCCCCCCCTTAAGTCTTTTTCAGTTGCAGTTTTACCAAGTAGTTAACTGGCCCAAGTGCCTAACTTTATATTTATCTACATTGAACCTCATAATTTCTCTGCCATTGATACCAACCCTCTGTTTTCTATCACTAAGCCAATTACTTGCCCAAATACAGATTTTCCCTAGTCCCAGCAGCCTCATGTTATGTACCAACCTTTTATGTGGCACTGTCAAATGCCTTGGAGAAGTCCAGATATGCAACATCCACAGCCTCCCCCAGATCCAGTCTGGAACTTACCACCTCATTATTTGGGATTATATACAATTCTTGGCAAAATTTCTCTGTCTCCTGAATTCTGTTTGAACGCTGCCTGCCTTGACTATGAACTGTTATTGACTACCCACCTTGCCTAACCCCTTGGTACCACATACCGGTGTCTCTGCCTGCTGGGCCAGTTGCTATCTATACAGGGGCCACCACAAGAGGTAAAGGCCTTGTGATCTCTCTACAGATACCTGTATAGGGGTAAAAGGGTGAATACCGGAGAGGTCCAGGGATAACGCCTTTAGTGTGTGACCCAAAGGTAAAGCAGTTAGATAGCACAGTGGGTTCACAACCCACTGCTTGTCACACCCAGGTGACCCCAACATGTAATTTTGATATCCTGTCAGGTCCGTTGGTTAGGATAAAGTCCAGCCCCCCTCCCCTCTTGTTGGCTCCAGGACTAGTTGCCATAGGTAAATGTATTTTGTTCTGTACAGAAACCTGCAGGTTTCTGCCTTCCAATCAATATCTGGGTAATTGAAGTCCCCCATGATAAGTACTTCACCATGCTTTGAAGCCTTATAACTAACACCTAGTAATGTTTTATAATTCTTTTTCCCTCCTCTTATCTCCACATAGGGACTCCACATTTTCATTTGCGTCGCCAATGTCATCTAGCAAGACAGGCTTGAAGCAAGATTTCACAGATAAACACCTCCACCTTTTTTTATTTATATGATCATTTCTAAAAAGACTATAATCCTCTATAGTAACAGCCCAGTCATAGCTATTGTCCAGCCATGTTTCACTGATACTCATTTATATCATGTTTGCCCTCCATCATTAAGATCTACAGTGCCTCCATTTTGTTTGTGATGCTTCTGCCATTAGTCCATATACACTTATGGTTATGGTTTTTCCTATCCCTATTCCTTTTGGTTCTTATTCATTGATCTTATTTATCCCAGCCCCTTTTCCTCCACCATGTACCATGCCTCTTCCCAGTTCCCTACCTATGCTGTCTTCTTGCCCTGAACAAGTGTAGTTGCCCACCCTCCAAGCCTCTAGTTTAAACACTCCAACCTTCTAACCATTTTACCCCAAACACAGCTGCACCTTCCCCATTGAGTTGCAGCCCATCCCTACTGTACAGTCTGCAGCCAAGAGCGAAGTCAGCCCAGTTCTCCACAAACTTTTGAGCCACTTATTTACCTTACCACTCTCCCACTACCTTTCTGCTGTGACACGTGGTACAGGTAGTATTTGGAAGAAAACTACCTTTGAGGTCCTTGCCCTGAGCTTATGGTCTAAATCCCTAAAATCATTTTTAGGGACCTACCGCTAGATCCCCACCAGCTTCTCCGAGTAATAGGTCAACTTGATCCGCAAAACTCCAAACTCAAGCACCTGGCAAACACATTGTTTGGTATTCACGGTTTTTGTGACAGATTGCCCTGTCTGTTTCCATAATAATGGAATCTCCCACTGACAGCACCTGTCTGACCTTGCCTATGTTACCATTCCTCTTCTTGCTGGAGCAGACTGTCCCCTGGTTGCTAGAGCCCATCCACCAGCTTTGCAAGCTTATTGGGGCGCACAAGACTCCATGCAACTTTTCTCCTACCCCGCCTTCTACATGGCCAACTTGCTGCCCCCTCACTTCATATTGTCAATTGCCTGCAGTCTTAAAACTTGCTTAACGAAAGCATACATGGCACAGGATGTACACTGTGCAGCATGGACTATGAAGTTAATTGTACTAATGAGGAATATAATGGATGAAAAGAATTTGCAGGAAATGTGTACCACAAAAATAATGGTTACCTGCTAAAGTCCATCAAGCTTAAGTTCTTTAATTCTAAGTTCCACTTTGGATACTGCACCCATTCAGGATCAATGCACACTAGTAAAATGCTCACACTCGCTTTTCTATTTGCAATTAAATAGGTTAGATGTCAAAATAAGCCCCTGCTTTCACTGCAACATGATCTGGATGCAAAACTTTTTTGTACAAGTTTTTTATTTTATTTTTATAATGTGTTATAAGACAATAAAACCTATATAAATTCGGTATCCGCATGATTGTAACTACCCAAAGAATAAAGATGTGTTATTTGGGTGCACGGTGAAGCCCCTAAAAACAAGGCAACAAGAAAATGTTGCAAATGCGTTATTTCACCAATTTCATTGCACTTAAAAAATATTTTTTTTTACCAGTACACGGTTTGAAACTTTAATTACTATCACTTTTGAAGTGCAATTTTTTAGCCAGGAAACAAGCTCAAAAACTTCTCTGTACATGGTAAATAATATTATGGATTTTTGAAGGTGAGGAGAGAAAAATGGAAATGCAAAAACCAAAAAAGAGCCAAGTCATTGAGGGATTATTAATAACTATTTTACCTTTTTATATGTGATTTAAGAAGAATTAAGGAATATTGCAGTGAATTCATTAATGTGTTGTTTTGCTCAGACAGATTCAACATTGTGATGAATCTGTCACAGTTTGACTGTTGGGTTCTATTATAGACCTGCTTTTAGCTGGTCTAAACTGTAGTGCACCCTCCTACATTTTTGGGTGCCCTTTCATAAGACCACACCTTTCTCAACCATACCGCTTTGTCTGACAAGTTTGAAAAGTAACTAAAAATTGTCTAAAAGCCTTCATAAATAGATCAAAAGGTGTATCTTGGCGCAAATTATGGCAAAGTCTTTATTATTAATAAAAATACAGTATTATATTGTAGTTTGGGCCCTTTGGTTACATACCTATGACACATTCAGGATCATGTTTCAACAGACTGAGATACTTCATTGTTATATCACAATACAAAGATGTAAAGCACAATTCAAGGATAATAAACAAATTAATATCACAATACAGAGAACACTACAGGCCCTCACATCAAGGCTATGAACAGTCATGGGCAGTGACCATGCTACCCATGCTGCCCATACTCTTTTGGCAAATGCCCAGGCTGGGCTAAAGCTTCTCACACTACAATCACTCTATGCACCACATCATTTGATATCACTTATATACTTATTTGCACTAATACATTTTCACATAAGCAAGTAATTTGGCTTATTTTCTATTGTCAAAAGATAACAGTACATAAACAATGCACACAGTGATGTCAGGGTACAGGGATAATTAACAGTGATGTCACAGTAGGGGGCTATTGCAGTACAGGGAAAATGCACACATTGAAAGTTACAATTGTGTTTATTATACTTATACTGTATCACAGTACAAGATAGTTAGCAATGGTACAACACACAAATGATATAATCACACAATAGATGTCAGACCACACACATAATGTTCGTTGTATTATCAAAGCACTGTGAAACAAAAATAACCATGAATGGTGAAGGAATAACCTATATAAATTTTACATGAATTCCATTGCCATATGCATGGGTTTTTATGGGACCTTTTAGTGGAAGTACCCTAAATAAGCCCCTCAATGATTATTATAAATTATATGAATAATAATGATTGAGGAATATGATTATGAATCAATAAATGAAAAATCAGTTTAGTTGCAATTCCAATTCGTGCAACTAAAAAAAAAATATGGTAAATCCTAGATTAAGAAAGTGTAGCTATCTGGTCCCCTAGGGGACAACGGCATACAGCAAATGTAAAACTAGTTTACTGTTGAGTTTCATTTAATAAACACAGATTAAATAAATCCAAGGTCTGGTTGTCACTTTGAAAAAATCCTAGACACATTATATAATATAAAAGATGCTCTTACCAACAAAATTTTCTGGCAGAGTTGTAAAGCATGTCATGTTCTCAGGAGTCGCATAACATGTAGAGTTCTGGTGAACTGTGCTGTTACCCATATCCAACGTATGACTCTATAATAGGTAGGTCCAGCTCACTCATGCAAGAATTGAGTAGGTGAGTGTGTTTCAGTGGCAGTAAATCTACATCCCTATTTCACTTTGGCTATGTCAAGGGAAACATGAGTGTAGCACATTTCCTGCATTTATACTTCTAGTGAACAAGTCATTTCTTATCTCAGGACACCACACAGTTCCTGAGACATGGAACAATTTCCTTCTCGTCATTTCCCTAGTCGCGTTGAATTGACTCTAAACAATGCACAATTTTAATGCAATCTGAAATATGCTTGAATTATATTCACTGTACTTCACTCACCAGTACTGCAATCTCTAGGGTCCCTGAGACACGTGACTATTGATTTTTCTGTGCTCAATTTAGCTGTAGTTATGCTGCAATGTCAAATAATATGGGAAAGAGGAACTCCAGCCAGTGTGAAAGTTTACAATAGAAGATTTATAGTATTTCCTAAAATAACAAGTTTCTCCATTTTTCTGTATGGTCCCACTTTTTTTTTTAAGTGAAGACTTCAAATAAGAATGGTAAAAAGACTTATATAGAAAAAAAAAACTTTGTATGAAAAAAATTCCACAATGTTAACTGGGCAAAGTAATGTGTTCTGAAAAACAAGGAACTTGGCTTCCCTGAGAGAAATATGTGGTTAAGACATTGGTGTAAAATTAAAGGCATTTAGTATTTGTTGGTGTTCAAAGATGTGGGGAAAAAAGGGAACCTGTCAACAGATTTTCACTAATAAAAGACATGTTCCCATAGCACTATACCAACTTGTGCCCACACTGTTTTAGCTAAAACATATATACTTTCTATCCCCAGAAAATGAACTTTGTAAACCTAATTAGCACCCTGCCAAAAGGAGCAGCGAGTCACAAGGCACATCTGCTATTCGAGTGATGCACTGTGTAACTCTTCCCACATCTCTGACATCTTGCTCATTCGGCTGATGTCATGCTCCACTATGCTGAAGGGAGGAAGAAATGAGGGAGATGCTTGAGTCATAGTGACTCATGCCCCTAATGGTGGACTGGTAAAAAAAAAAAAAAAAAATTAAATTGGCTCTATGCTGTTGGTTGGTCCAAATTCTAAGAAGGTGGAGTCAACAAAATGGGCAGGGTCATCAAATGAATCATAGACACATTGGAGGTACATGGGCCAATTCACAAATGCAATGATGTAATATTAAATTTCTTTTACATGTATAATGATGTTTATAGCAGCTGAGGTGTGTATTTTGAGGTTCTATGGCAGCTGAATCATATTTAATTATGCTCTCCAGCAGTAGAAGTGTGTATTATGAGGTGCTCAGCGCCACTATACAGCGAGGAAGAAGTCTTTGAGAACAGTCAGCACCTGCTTGGCAGTGAAGAGGTAGGACAGATATCTGCTGATTTGTGCAGGAGCGGGAAAGTAGAGATGTGTAGAGTGGCAGGGGAGGTTATGGTGCACTTGCAAGTAGTCTAGCCATGCATACTGAGACCGTTGAGGAGAATAGCAGTGACGAGGAAACGCAAATCGATGATCGCGATGTAGCCGATCGCACTTGGGAGCTGGGTGAAGCAAGGGCTTCATTATCATTGTCCGGAGAAAAGGGTGTCAGCTTGCGCGTCAGGCAGCGAAGCAGGCAGCAAGTTGCTTCTGTGGCCGTGAGTCAGCAGGGTGGCAGCAGTGCGAGGATGGGAGCCAAAGGGCCACAGGGAACAAAACCTGCTTCGCAGGTCCAAGTAATCAGTAGAAACGAGCACCAATCAATTTGCCAACTCACAGGATGTGTATCCTATGGTTCACTGCAATTCCAAAATATCTACCAGCATGGCAGTGAAGATTTAAAACTCATAAACTTTATTTTACTTTACATTAAAACAACAACAATAATCATGTCAATAATATCAATATCAACCCGGACAATAAATGCAAAATAAAGCATCTATTCAATACGTCCCACCACCATAGATCCGTGGCATTAATACAGGGATAAGAATGTACCAAGTAGTCTAGGATCTAGCAGATCCCGTCACATGCAGTATTTTCATAGTATCATAGCTTATATGGTTGAAAAAAGACACTTGTCCATCAAATTCAACCAAGGAAGGGAAGGGATTGCATGAGGAATGGATTTAGGGGAAACAATTCTATATAACATAATCATCCATGTTATTTAGGTGTAAAAAGGCATCTAGACCCTTCTTGAAACTCTCTGCTGTCCCTGCTGTGACCAGCGGCTGAAGAAGGCTATTCCACAGATTAACTCAGTAAAAAAGCCCTGTCTCTGTTGACTAAACCTTGATTTCTCCAGACAGAGACAGTGCCCAAGATGTGGGGAAAAAAGGGAACCTGTCAACAGATTTTCACTAATAAGACATGTTCCCATAGCACTATACCAACTTGTGCCCACACTGTTTTAGCTAAAACATACATACTTTCTATCCCCAGAAAATAAACTTTGTAAACCTAATTAGCACCCTGCCAAAAGGAGCAGCGAGTCACAAGGCACATCTGCTATTCGAGTGATGCACTGTGTAACTCTTCCCACATCTCTGACATCTTGCTCATTCGGCTGATGTCACGCTCCACTATGCTGAAGGGAGGAAGAAATGAGGGAGATGCTTGAGTCATAGTGACTCATGATTAACTCATGCCCCTAATGGTGGACTGGTAAAAAAAAAAAAAAATAAATTGGCTCTATGCTGTGGGTTGGTCCAAATTCTAAGAAGGTGGAGTCAACAAAATGGGCAGGGTCAGCAAATGAATCATAGACACATTGGAGGTACATGGGCCAATTCACAAATGCAATGATGTAATATTAAATTTCTTTTACATGTATAATGATGTTTATAGCAGCTGAGGTGTGTATTTTGAGTTTCTATGGCAGCTGAATCATATTTAATTATGCTCTCCAGCAGTAGAAGTGTGTATTATGAGGTGCTCCAAAAGGTGGGGCATGTGTTTGAATTGATTCGCCCCTCTCTAATCATAACAGTGGAATTCGTTTAGAATTTCAGGAAAACTTCGGTTCTGCACAAATATGAAGTTTACGATGATTCGTGGGAACAAATTTTTTTCCCCCTTTTTTAGCAAAACGGGACAGAACTCTAGGAAGAAGAAAGGAACACCCTTGATCACATGTGCTTGTACTCATAGCTGATGGAGTGATTTCTGCTCAAAGTCCAGGGTCTCCGTTTTGGGGGATCTGTATACCCTAAATTTAAACTCTCCTTTTGTTGCTAAAGTACATATCAATAAATCCATGTCAAATCAACATAGATGATTAACCAATTTGTCAAACAGAGAGGTGACAGGTGGACCATGGCACAGGTCGCAGCACAGTAAGGGGAGGTTGCAGCAGGGGTGACTCTGTGAGGCCAAAACTACCGGTGTCATCTAGCGGCAGTGTGTTGATGAACAACCCAAAGGTTCTCGATTGGTTGACTAGGTCATCCACTTCCTCCCAAATTACATCTGACAACCCCACCCAAGAGTCCATGGGTTCGTCAGATACAACCCTTAGTTGGCATGGCCCAGGAGCAGGTTAGCAGCCCTCACCTGTCAACCAGCCTCTGTCCTGTTCATTTCCATTAGCCAGAGATCTACTAGGTGGTCTGGGCTCAGCGCCACTATACAGCGAGGAAGAAGTCTTGGAGAACAGTCAGCAGCTGCTTGGCAGTGAAGAGGTAGGACAGATATCTGCTGATTTGTGCAGGAGCGGGAAAGTAGAGATGTGTAGAGTGGCAGGGGAGGTTATGGTGCACTTGCAAGTAGTCAGGCCATGCATACTGAGACCGTTGAGGAGAATAGCAGTGACGAGGAAGCGCAAATCGATGATCGCGATGTAGCCGATCGCACTTGGGAGCTGGGTGAAGCAAGGGCTTCATTATCATTGTCGGGAGAAAAGGGTGTCAGCTTGCGCGTCAGGCAGCGAAGCAGGCAGCAAGTTGCTTCTGTGGCCGTGAGTCAGCAGGGTGGCAGCAGTGCGAGGATGGGAGCCAAAGGGCCACAGGGAACAAAACCTGCTTTGCAGGTCCAAGTAATCAGTAGAAACGAGCACCAATCAATTTGCCAACTCACAGGATGTGTATCCTATGGTTCACTGTAATTCCAAAATATCTACCAGCATGGCAGTGAAGATTTAAAACTCAAACTTTATTTTACTTTACATTAAAACAACAACAATAATCATGTCAATAATATCAATATCAACCCGGACAATAAATGCAAAATAAAGCATCTATTCAATACGTCCCACCACCATATATCCGTGGCATTAATACAGGGATAAGAATGTACCAAGTAGCCTAGGATCTAGCAGATCCCGTCACATGCAGTATTTTCATAGTATCATAGCTTATATGGTTAAAAAAAAAAGACACTTGTCCATCAAGTTCAACCAAGGAAGGGAAGGGATTGCATGAGGAATGGATTTAGTGGAAACAATTCTATATAACCTAATCATCCATGTTATTTAGGTGTAAAAAGGCATCTTGAAACTCTCTGCTGTCCCTGCTGTGACCAGCGGCTGAAGAAGGCTATTCCACAGATTGACTCAGTAAAAAAGCCGTTGTCTCTGTTGACTAAACCTTGATTTCTCCAGACAGAGACAGTGCCCCCTCGTCTTTTGATTTGATTTTATCTGAAACAACTATTTATCTAAATTAATCATGTCCCCTCGTAGTCGTCTCTTTTCCAGACTAAATAAATCTAGTTGTTTTAATCTTTCCTCATAACTGAGACCCTCCGTACCCCTTATCATTTTTGTGGCTCTACGTTGAACCCTCTCCAGCTCCAGGGCATCCTTTTTATGGACCAGGTGCCCAGAACTGGACAGCATATTCCAGGTGAGGCCGAAGCAATGCCTTGTCATGTATCAAAATTGGTATGGTCTCTTGTGATAGGGATGTAATATTACCACTGTACAAGATCCTACTAGCTTTAGAGGCAGCTGATTGACATTGCATGCTGTTATTCAATTTATGATTTACTAGTACCCCCAGGTCCTTCTCAACAAGGGACTCTCCCAGATTTACTCCCCCAAGGACATATTTTGCCTTTGGATTATTAGCCCCAGGTGCGTAACCTTAAATTTATCCACATTGAACTTCATTTGCCAAGTGGATGACCAAACATTCAGTTTGTCCAAGTCCCCCTGCAGCCTATGAACATCCTCCATAGACTGTATTACACTACACAGTTTGGTGTCATCTGCAAAAATAGACACAGTGCTTTTAATTCCTATCTCTATCATTAATAAATATATTAAATAGTAGTGGGCCAAGAATAGAACCCTGGGGTACACCATTCATAACTTGTGACCATTCTGAGTAGGAATCATTGACTACAACTCTCTGGATGCGATCCTTCAGCCAGTTCTCAATCCAACTGCAAATGATTTCTGCCAAACCAATAGCCATAATTTTACCCAGTCACTGATGCCCCATTTTCAGAATAAAGGGGTCCAACCTGTTCTGACCCTTTTTTTTTTTTTTTTGCATTGATATACTGTTAAGTGGCTGGCTAGGAGCAAAGGCTGTTTCCAAACACGTACCTGAATGTGATAGGACAGATAGTTGGATTGTCAACAACACCTATTACTGTCCCTGTCACCTAAGAAGTTAAAGCTCCCGCCCTTACAAGGGCCGTACTATTCCTTTGCCCTCCTCTAAACACCCAGCATCCCCCCTCCCTGACAGGTTTCGTCCTTATTAGGATTCATCAGAGGGATTTTTGGGAGAAATCATTTTAGACAATCGCGGGAACTCCTATAGTGAAAGGAATTCCCTTGGGGTGTATCGTGTTTGGTGCATCCAAGTGCAGGGTCACCCTCCAGGTGTCCGGTAACTGATCCCTAGCTGGGATAAGACGAGCTAGGGACTGGAATTGTCACCCACCTCCACATTTTGTCATTGTGCCACTCTATGGCCTACCATGTTGCTGCCACCTCCAGAATCTGTCATTGTGCAACTCTCTGACCTCCTGCTACTGCTGCTTCCGCCACCTCCACACTCTAGTCATGCTGCTGCCAACTGACCGCTGTCTCTCTGGAACACCCTGTGATTTCCATAATGCTGTTTTCACCCTCCACCACTCTGACGGTGCCGCTATGTTTGGTTTTCCCCTGTCTGTCAGAAGGAATGAAAAGCTTTAAGATTGATAGCCAAAAGCAGGAGTGGATTAAGAGCACATGCAAATATCCCATTTACATCTCTGTTTGGGTTCAACTCCTGTTTGTTTCTGGCTTAAGCAACACTGCTTAAAGTGGACACTGATTGATGAAATGAAGGGCAAAATGATCAGTGACGTCAATGCAAAATCACTGACATCATCTGATGTCAGTGTAAAAAGAGTGCACTCTTTGTTATAGTGGGATCGTTAACTTGACTGGGGCTAACTTGACCAAATAAGTAAAGCGGGAACGCAGCCTGACAAGTGCCCATGAAATTGAAGAGTGAAGCAATTCTAAGAGCGGTGGCTGTCATGTGCGTGCATATTTGAGCATGGCACAATGTTCTACAACACCCTACAGTATCTCTGCAGCCAGGAAATACCATTTTTTTTTTAACTTGATTTGCCATGATTCGGGACAACTAATTTTGTCGGAAAATTCGTTGAACTCGGCGAATCGAATTTTTGAAAAATGTGCCCATCTCTAATTATGATATTCTTAAACAGCTGAGGTGTGTATTATAAGGTTCTGCCAGAAAATTGGCAGAAAAGGCATAACCTCCCCCACTGTTAACAAACTGCACGCCCATGTAACATAACCATAAACAGTCTGAATAGCAGCACCCTATTAGAAATAAATATGATAACTATATTCTCTGTATGATATCATAATACCATAATTTATCCATAATTTAAAACATTGGATGTAATGTGGAAAAGACCTCCAAGTTATTTTTTGGCAATCCATCTCTGAAGTGCTGCTTGCTTCTTTGGTTCAGACAAAGCAATAGGTATGAGGGATGGATAAACAGAGGAAATGGATGGATAGATCACACTGGGGGAACCCTCATTTTGGTGCCTTAAAAGTTTGGAAATGTAAGTATGTTTGGGGCCCTGGTTCAGGAAATGACACCCGTTTTCCCCTATCAGCTCTACATTGCCACCTTGCAAAGTATATTCTGCTCAAACTTGTCATCACTCAATATTGTACTAAAGAAACTTTGGAAATTCATGTCAACTAATTAATAAATCTCATAAAGAAATTCTGAGTATTGTATCATTTTCTGTGATTTCCTTCGATGATGTGGTGTTGCGCTAGATGCTGCAACAATAATCCGGCTCGTATGTTTATCCCATCGTTCATGGTACAGTCTTACCATTGTACTTAATACTTGATGGAAATGCTCAACATCTATAAACAAGAGCTGCTAGAGAGAAAGGGTATGTATTTTCAGAATCAAAATTTTCAGCTCAAAAATACCTTGAATCGGGTTAAAACTCAGGCACCATGAAAAACATTTTATTTGTTACCAAGTGTAATGGTTGGATGGATGTATAATAAAAATCTTTCTTCTATAAAGCACCATCATATTCTGTAATAATCAGATGAAACAATTGGAGGGAGGGCCATGTTTGCTAGAGCTTAATATCTATGAGGATGATGTGGTAACAAATAGGGTGACTTGTACTATGGTCTAGCCATTTTTTAGGAGATAAAATAATTAAATACATAGAATACAGTAGATGATTGGATTAAAAAAAAGTGAAAGGTACATGAAGTTGGAGAATGTGATAGGCCTGCCTGAATAGATTGTTATTCACCTGATAGATCAAGGTAGTGCATTCCACAGAATAGGTGCAGCACTGTAGAAGTCCTTGAGATGTAAATGGGATGTTTAAATTAAGAAAGTAAACTTGGATCATTTGAGCAGGGCTGGTTCTAGACAAAGTGGGACCCTGGGCAAAACTAAACAAAAAGTGGGACCCGAAAATAAAATTTTATGACCAGTCAGTCAGTAAGAGGCTCCCTTTAGTATGGTAGAACAATCTGTAATATGGGAGAATGTTATAGGAGATAGAAGAGAGAGATTGATGGGCAGCACGGTAGCTCAGTGGTTAGCACTACAGACTTACACCGCTGGTCAACATCTTTTTTATCTTACATCTTACAAAGTTTTTGTATGTTCTCTCCGTGTTTGCATGGGTGTCCTCCGGTTTCCTCCCACATTCCAAAACATACTGGTAGGTTGAATAGATTGTGAGCCCCATCGGGGACAGGGACTGATCTGGCAGGCTCTGTGCAGAGTGGCACAATATGTGTGTGCTATATAAATAGAGGAATTATTAATTATAATTATTATGATAAATATGAAAGATAGAGATTTCTAGATGCAGAACTATAAAGTAGATTATATATACAGTAGATGAGAAATAGAAGATTGATTGATTGAAAAATAGAGAAAAGGCAAGATATATAAATGGTGACTAGACTAGAATAGATAACTAGACAGATAGATGATGAGCATCTTCACACGGGAATTCAACCTTTCACTGCCAGGAATTTCTGTATATTTTGTCGCGTTATTGGCCAGAGCAATTTTTAGAATTTTGACGTTTACAAATGAAATCAAAATTACAGCAAAAAGAATTAAAGTAAACCACAGCAAACTACATATATTCTGAAAGCGTATCCCCTATTTTCAAAATTGCATTAAAGAGTTTAGACATAGGCGCCTTCATGCAATTTTAATTCAAACTGAAACATTTTATAAAAAATACTTAAATACTTTGACTTTGATGGCAAAAATGGGCTCCAAACAGAAAATATTTACCTCCACATCTCCTAAATGTAATACATGGACGTGTGTAGAGTTCACAAATGCCTCATATTGATATTTTCACATGAATAAATCATCATTATATCACTAAAACTGAAATAACTTAATATCTGCTTTTCAACTAGAAATTTTAAGACGGTCACAACCTACAAAATATATAAATAAAACAGATTAAAAAGTAAAGGCACCCGTAAAACCTATAAAATTTTAAAAGCAACAACCAGGCGATGCATTTGGCAATTAACATTTGACCACCTAATGTAACTTTGTGACAAACACAAGGTATTAAACAAAAAGTGCATTGAAAATGCCTTGATAGCATACGTTTTTACATAAAACTCACATCGAAGATGAGATTTACACACAAATAGGGATTTAAAAATAATAACACATATATAGCACAATACACAACAGCAAGAATATAAATATATCACACACAAAATAAAAAGCTCCTATTCTGTGAAAATCTAATTTTTTCAGAAACTACCATGTAAACAAAAAAACTTCTAAATTCATACACACTACCACCTTCATGCACCTTTGCAGCACACAGCAATAAAGTGCAAAAATTGCATGAAAATTCAAAATTTCCTCTAAAATATGTACAAATTCGAATACTGGTATAAAGAAAACTTACTTTACTGAAACAGCAAGATGTGAGGAGATCATACATACCCCACGTGTGTATATTCTCCAAAATATGCAGCAAAGGGAACGTTAAATCCACAGGGGACACTTAACTATTTTTGCAGAAAATTGCACTGAGCTTCATACAGAAATATTGTTGTATGATCCCTTACACAATGGTTACACAAATAAATAACTACATATCCATAAACCAAGCTAATGAGATGATAAGTCACTTTTAGATGTGTCCCATTGTATTTTCCGCACAGAACAGAACCCTCCACCGTTAATAAGAATATGAGTGAGAACGTCATAACATACGTATAAATAATGGAGGAGGGTGTGAAATAAAAACTTTATTCCACAACACTTGTATATTTTTGGTGTTACATATAGCTTTATGGACATGTTCTGTGTACCTGTGTTAATATGTAGCCACATTAGGCGAAGAGGATCGAATGTTCATCGTATCAGTCAATTTTCGCAAAAAAACCTATTACGAAATAAAAGGCAATAAGAGAGAAAGTATGTTCTTTGATAGTTCTGGATAGGAGAGGGTTAAAAACATGAATATTAGTTTATATTCCTTATCAAAATGTAGTAACATATCAACTGAATATTTCCATCATCTGTGAGTTGCAGAAGCTTCCGTGTGCAGCAAATTCTCCCTATCTGTAGTGCCCCCCCCCCCTCCAGATTCTTAGCCAGCAGGCTATAGGGAGAATTTGCTGCACACGGGAGCTATATCTCTGGCTCTGTGACACACATAACCTCACTTCTATGAAAGAAGAGTCTCTTTTTTTATATGAATCTAAATTTGTGTTTCTAAGTGTCAGGAAAATGGAGAAACTGTTACAATGTTACAATGCCATCGGGAGTGATTTTTCTATTTAAAAATCGCACCTGATATTCTCAAATTTAACTTGAGTATCTCTGGATCCATGGCACCAAGAAACACAGTTTAGAGATTCATTTGAAAGAAGAGCTTCTGGGCAAATGCTCACTTTGCCTACCCATAGCACCGGCCTTGCACTGGAGTGCACGGGCTGGGGGATAGACTAAGATGACGGCAGCGAGGTAGGAGGTGCAGAACTGTGCAGAGCTTTGAGGTTGAGGGTAATTAATTAACTACAGAAGTTGATTGGGAGCCAGTGCAGCAAACTACACACAGTAGTGGCATCTGCGTAGCGTCAGGATTGACAGGCCATTGGGGGAGCTTTTAAAAATAGACTGTAGAGGAGAGATTTTGGTATGTGGAAGAACAATTAGTAGGGAGTTGTAGTAGTCAAGACAAGAGTAAATCAGCGTGACAATTGCGGTTCTAGCTGTAGTATGGTGCTAGATAGATAACTATAAAGAACATAGAATTGAAAAGCTAATAATTTAATGTTAAAAATGTGTTGGCAATAGTGCATCTATCTTAAGTCACAGTACAAATCAAATACAAATAAAATGAGATTTAATTTCAGAAAATTCAATATTGCTACAGTAAAATAGAAAAAAATTAAAACCTAAAGACCACCTAGATTTTGATAGTTGGTGTACTAAATTTATATAACACTCATAAAACAAAGATCATATAAAACTAAAGACAAAGGATAGGAGGACAGTTGTATATACAATCTGGCATCTCCAGGTTCCATAAGATGGCACACTGTTCATTCAAATAATAGACTACAATTTCTTGCACTATATGGGATATGTCTAAAGGAGGAAAATAGTAAGAGTAATAGTCCTCCGAAATACAATATTTAACCCCTAGGCGCACCAGGACATTATAGTACGTCCCGGTGGCTAGATACTTAGCACACCAGGACGCACTATAACGTCCTGCTTCTGGCACCGGCTCACGTACGGAGCCGGTACCAGAAGCGGCGTCTGTCAACTGTCTAGTACAGCTGACACCGCGCTGTAACACCCGCGATCGGAGCCGACTCCGATCGCGGGTATTAACCCCTTACATGCTTGACCGCGACGTGTAAGGGTCTTCCCCCTATGGATCGGATCCCCCGTGCCACTTACCGGGGGATCCGATCCTCTTCTGGACAGCTCCGAGGACTGGCATGTGCCCCGGAGCTGCCTGGTCTCTATGGCAGTCAGACCCCTTCCGGGTCTTACTGTAAACTGTCTGAGCATGCACAAGCATGCTCAGACAGTTTACACTGCTCTGCAATAAAATAGTAGTTCAAGTATGTATAAGTAAAAATATGAAAAAACACTTAACACTACACGTTATAATAAATAAAAAAAATACATAAAAATATAAGCCCCTAAAATGTCACTTTCCCAGAAAAAAACTTAATAAAGTATAAAAACACAAAAAAACCTGCATATTTGGTATTGACGAGTCCGTAACAATCTGCATAATAAAACAGAGTCGTTACTGGACCCGCACGGTAAACGCCGGAGGGAAAAACCGCAAAAAATGTTCCGAAAAAAGATAATTTTTAATTCATACCCTATAAAAAATGCTCTAAAAAGTGATTTAAAAAATTTTATGCACTCTAAAATAAGCCCACTAAAAAGAAAAACTGTTCTCGCAAAAAATAAGCCCCTAACCAGATTTGTCAGCCAAAAAATAAAGAAGTTATGCATATGAAAAGATGGTGATGCTCCAAATTAGTTTTTATTCAGTACAATTGAATAAAATACACAACCTCCACATATTTTGTATCTCTGCGTCTGTAACAATCTGCGAAATATAACAGAATCATTATTAGATCCGCAAAGTGAACCCCGTAAAAAACAACCTCAAAAAACTCTCTCTGAAAAAAAGATGATTTTTTTTATTAATGCCATTTAGAAATCCTCTAAAAAGTGATTTTTAAAAGTTACACAATCTAAAATAAGACCACTAAAATATGCTAGCATGCTCTTCTCGCAAATAAGCCCTTAAAGATTTGTGAGGTGAAAAATGAAAAATTATTGGCATATGAAAGAAGGTGAGGCTAAAATTAACAACAATTCGCCAAATTACTTTTTTATTTCAGTAAATGGGGAAAATAAAATATATACCGTATATACTCTTTATAACCCGAGGTTTTTCAGCACAAAAATGTGCGAAAACCGTCCCCTCGGCTTATACACCAGTAAGTCAGTCAATTACTTAAAAAAAAAAAAAAAAAAAACTTATACTCCACCCTCCGGTGGCCCCGATGCGCAGCGTGCTCCCCCGATGTCCGCGTGCTCGTCTTCACCTGCATCCGCTCCGTCTTCTGTCTTCCCCCCCTGCTCGGCGCCTCCATTGTTTTCCCCCGGGCGGCGCCTAGCATGACGTCACAGCGGAGCTTCATACTAGGTGCCGGCCCGTAGAGCAATGGTGGCGCCCCGCAGAAGAAGGAAGACGGGCGCAAAGCCTGAAGACCAGGCGCGGACATCGGGGAGCAGCGCTTCACATCGGGGCCACCGGAGGGTGAGTATATAAGTTATTTTTTTTTTATGCTGGGCGCTGTATACACACGGGCAGTGTATCTACTGGGGCAGGCTGTATACTACTCGGGGGCAGCTGTTTACTACTGGGGTAGCTGAGGTGGCGGTATACTACTGGGGGATGCTGTCTCGCTGGGATACTACTGGTGGATGCTGTATACTACTGAGGGAGAGCTGTTATACTACAGGGGCTAGCTTGTATACTACAGGGGGCTAGCTGATATCTACATGGGCTAGCGGTATACTCATGGGGTGACCTACAGGGCGTTGTATACTATTGGGGGCACAGATGGGGCTGCCTATATAACTATGGGGCAGGCTGGGGTGGCTGTATACTGGGGCAGGCTGTATACTATAGGGGGCTGGTTGGCTGTATATGGGGGTTTGTTTGCTTGTGACCAATGCATTTCCCACACCTCGGCTTATACTCGAGTCAATTAGGTTTCCCCAAGTTTTGGTGGTTAAAGGTAAAATTAGGGGCTTTATACTCAGGTCGGTATACTCAAGTATATACGGGTAATATAAATGAAGTATTTTCGTAATCGTGGCGACCATAAGAATAAAAATAAGGAATATTTTTATGGTTACTGTGTTAAAGAAAAAAAAAACATAAAATTGTGATTTTCATTCCTCCACCAACAAAGATGTTAATAAATATCACCAATTAGCTGTAGGGGTTGTATTTTGAGTTGCCACAATGGGGTCAATTATGAGTCTAGTGTTTTAGGTCCTCTCGTGTCCATTGTAGAAGTTGAGCAGGTCCATCTAATACGGGTTTGGTGATTAATTACAAAAAATTGAAAATGGCACCCAATGTCTGAGCCTCATAACATTCTAGTAAAATATGTGGAATCTTAAAAAACCATGCAAACTAAAAGCAGACCATTGGGTAATGTAATTCTGAATTTATTTGGGTGACTTTGACTATCTGCATCAAAAGGAGAGAATTTAAGAACTTGTGAAAATAATTTTTACAAAATTTTTGCCAAATTTTGCTTTTTTTCCATAACTAAACGGCAAAAGATTTCAATCCAAATTTTTTTAACTAATTTGAAGTACAATGGTACGAGAAACAATCTCAAATCCACCGGATATCTCATAGCGTTCCCACTCTAAACCACTTATAGTGGCCAGATTGAAAAATAGGGGCCTGCGTCCTTTAGGCCAAAAGATGCTGAGTCCCGTAGGGGTTAATCAACAAAAGTAATATGTATATGTTTCATAAAATAATCAGTCAAAGGGCAATCTGCATCATTATTTTTCATCAAACCTTAAGTGCAACAAAAGTCTCTTAACCTCTTATTCTGATCCTGGCGTCCCAGTGATTAGTGTTGTAGTCTGGTGTCCATGCACCTGAAAGGCTTCTGTCATACCCCAATCCTGCCTTTAACACAAATTTTCCAGCAGCGGAAGGTAAATACTATGGTCTGGAGCCTCTTGATGTATGCGGTGGCATCTGAGGGGTTGGGAAATTCAGAATACCCTGGTGCTCGAGTGCAGGCAGCATTTGATAAATCTCGTCCATGTTTCAGCATGCTTCTCAAAGTATGTGGATGACCTCTATCTAACCAAACAAGGTTAGGCATTGCCAGCCTGCAGCTTGATGATGCATGATTTATGCATTTACAACACATGTGCAACATCCCCCACAGGCTTGGTATCAGGAACAGAGGCCTCGTCCACAGCCTGGCAGGTCTCCAGCAGGTGGTGTGTGCAAAATTGGAGGGAAGAGGGTGAACGGACATGTTTCTCCCTTGGGCACGCCTGATGTGTGGATAGGGATTCCTGGTGATGAAGAATGGGGCCTGCTTTAGGGATCACTCATCACGTTGATGACGCCGAACTTAGTTCTTTATTGACACCAGGTGACGACCATAAGAGCAGCAAAACTTCAGCCGGATGGGGGTAGTTGGTTGGATCTCAGGTTCTAAGGAAGGTGTGCATCCAACCTGCTAAATCCCTTCAGGCTGGGCTAGGAGGGTTGGAGCAGAGTCCTTGTGGTGGCCCTCTGCTATGGACCTGGTCTTCTGACAGGCCAAGGTATCAGGGCAGCATGCCACAAATACCCCTTCTTCATGGGCAAGACATTGAATTAAGACACTAAGACCACGAGCTCCCACCAACAAAGAGTTTTATGACCTCCCCTTGTGAGGTGGCAAGCCCTTTCATCCAACCAGCTTGCTCTTACCATCACAGTAACACTGATTGGTGAACAAAGTTAACCCTTACACCACAGGCAGAGACTTACAGCTGCATTACTATATTTCCATTCTGGAGACCCCTAGTGATGTGATCAGGCTTACCAAGCAGCTCCTGGCATAGAGAGGGATGAGTGTCACAACACTTACCTAACCCTTTATTATATTTTGTAATGTTTAATGCATCTGGAGACCTGCATTGTGCCAGCATATCAGGGCCTGCATCTTGCCAGAGCTGAAACGTAGTGTGTTCTCTGTACCAGTTTATACGTTAAATACTGAATTGGGATAAATACTCATTTGGTGTTGCAGATCCAATATACAGAGAATTAGCATTCACCTTTGTCACATATGTGTGTATATATGTGTATATATGTATATATGAGAACACATCCAAAGGCATTCAAAAGAAATAGAAATGTAACATCAGATGGGCCTCATGGGAATTGACAGTAACTGGAGTAGATAAATAGCACTGCTATCACTGTACATAATAATTATATATTAACTGGATATCTTCTTAAAAGGTTTATTGACTCAAAGATATTTTGAGAGCATGGTGTCACTCTGGTTTATGATGAAGTCTATTTTCAACTGATATAAAAAGTTTGGGTAGGGATTTCCTTTCATTGTTCCATGATTTGAAAACTTTATCTATTCTCACACTTTGCAGATGTGCAAAGAATAGAAGTGTCTAACACATATTTTCTTGACTTGAAACAAAAAACATATATATTTTAAATAATTTCTTTGCCTACTGTAGCACAGGACAGTCGGGCCTCCACTAGTTATTTCAGGGCACCTGGCTAACAACTGGTGTGCCTCCCACTCCGTGCAGATTGGTTTCCCATCTTTTACTACTACACCAAATTGCATTCCTTAATAAATTAATTATCCTATATCTTAGCCCCCATAATTAATTATAATATTCAAAGCACCCCTAATTAATTGTATATACTACACCAATTGAAGTAATTACATACAAAACCCCCTAATCAATTATTCAAGAATTATCACATACAGATTCACCCATTTAGTTAATAAAGAGCCCCCTTAAGGCAGTGGTCATATAACATAAAGCATTTGCACTGAAAATGCATTGAGCAAATTACATTAACAAATGCATATGTTTTGACCTGAACACATGCGTTTTATAAATTACATCAAGTGTTTTCCTTTTATTGTTAATATCAACATAGGTGTTTCATGATACATTGCTGAGGCCGTATTCAAAACACTGCTGGACAGTTGTTGTGTTCCCATTGCCTGTTTTCTTTTCTGACCCATTTTTTAGTGGACATCCCAGAAAAAAAATGTGGATGTCTGCCGCGACAGTTGTTCACAGTTCTGCGCATGAACTTTGGTAGCTCCGGGGGAGTTGGCTTGGAGACTGTAGAGTTATATGTAAAAATCCTAATGATTATGGGATAGAACTGGGACAAAAAAGCCTTTAGAAAACAAGTTAAAGCGTGTGTAAAAATTGAATCATAAATAAAAGGGGTTTTATGTATAAATGAAGGGTTCTGTGCGTATGGAACGGATCTGTTCTAAATGAGAAGAGATCCTCAGAAATCTTTTTGACATCCAACACCTGTCATAATATCCTATCAGAACATCGCAACCACCCAGAATTCCTAAAATTCGGCTCATAACAGGTAAAATCTTGATGTTTGAAAAAGAACAAATCGACAAAAAAAAAAAAATAGGGAAACTACAAAGGGATAGGTTAAACTTTGGATTCAGACTGTTTTTGCCAAAATTTGATGTCATCTCTCTCAAAGGGGACACTGACACCAGACCCCCAAAATAGAAATAAAAATACAACGACTTCCCACTACAAAGCAAGACACAATACTTTCCCATCTGTTCACCAATCCACAACCTTAATTAATTCCAAAAACAAAACCAGAAACAATGACAACTATAAAACTGTTATCGATAAGGGCACTCTGAGAACCAATGGCGCCCCAAAGAAAAATTTCCCAACCATCAACAAAACCAATAATGTACTGACCACCCCCATGCAAAATGTGCTCACTCATAAACCTTTCCCCAATCGCCCCCCTACAGTCACACAGACCCCAGTGCAAACAGATAAGCCACACCCCCTGGATTCTTCACATCAGTGATTGAATCCCTTGAGTTACCAAACACCCTCCTCTCCACCAACATATGAATACAACTGCCCCCGAATTTATCTTCTATTACGGTCCATAATTTCCAGCATCCCAAAGTGAAATCTCCACTCAATCTCCCCCCACCCATCGTCAAAGTCCAGTCCTTGCTCCAAATATGGGACTGTCCTCTCCCTCTAAGCTGTTAGAACTAACCTCAGACAGAACCCATCTTCCCCTAATACACTGAAAACCCCTCACCATTATTTTTTTTTAAATGGGGCCTATTCAAGAACCACAAAAGGAAAAATGTAGACGAGGGTCCAGGGGAGGTACGAGAAGGAGGTTCACCAAACGCCCCACTATCACAACAAAAGAACAAAAAACTGAGATAAAGATTTTTAATCTCTCGAGTTACACCTTCAGTGAATTAGAAATAAGTCTTCTAAACAAAGGACTATCCTACTGCCCCACATCAAAATTTTATGAATTCCAACTGTTTAGTGATTTGCACACCTTCACTAGGAAACTTACCCTGGCCAGGCACTTCAGCCTCCCAAAAACTAAAAAAACTAATAAATCTACCAATGCCCTCTGTCACTTCAAATACCCTTCTGGTAGTACACAGTACATCACAGAGGCAATAATATTCAGACATTTGTATCTCTAGTAGAAAAGGAGTTGAGTAACATCAACTCCAAAACTCAGCTCTCTCACACAAGCTGACATATAAAGAAAGAATGGCAATAAAGACAGTAATGAAAAACAACACCATTTTCAACCGTAGTGCAGATGAGGGGGGTGGCATTGTAATATAGAGACACTTTTGGATGAGGTTGTTTTGTAAAATTTCAATCTCACACACAAGTCCTGAAAAAACTACTAGACAATGCCCTTGCCGACAACATTATCACAAAAACCGAAAAAGAATACATTTGGATTGATTCCCCATCCACACCAATCTTTTATCATTTAGCCAAAATCCATAAAGATAAAAAAAAAAAAAAAAAACCCAGGGCGACCAATAATCTCAGGTATCTCATCCCTGACCTGTAACTTATCCCACTATATTGACATTCATCTCCAAAGTTAAGTCCACAACCTACCATCATATCTCCGTGACTCAACAAGTGTCCTTATGAGTCTACAAAACTTCACCTGGGAACCCTCCTATTGGTGGGTCACCCTTGACGTATCCTCTATTTATTCAAACATCCCGCACCAAGAAGCCATATATAGAATCAATCAAGACTTGGAAAGAGGCAAAGTGATGCCCAAAAAACTAATTTTTATTCTGGAAGCTATATGCTTCATCTTAACATATGTTTTCAGTTTCCAAAACCAAGTGTGTAGGCAGTCTAGGGGTACCGCAATGGGCACCAGATTTGCCCCTAGTTTTGCAAACCTGTACATGGGAGAATTTGAAACTGAAAACATTTTCAGTAATCCCAAATGGTCAAACAGTATAGTATACTTGTCTTCTGGTCCGAAGTGCTGGAGTTCCTAAATCTGCACTTTGATTTCCCACGCTTACTGTCTCCCTCTGTGTGTCTCCTCGGCATCATAAATGAAGTTGTCAATGGCCACTATGACAAAATTTTCTTTAGGTTTGTCTTATACTATGCCCGAAAAGTGGTGATGACTTGGAAGGACCAGAAGCCCCCTCCTTTAAAAAGATGGATATTACTCATTAACAGTGTCATTCCCCACTACCGATCCCTGTATGCTAACAGGAAGTGTCCCCAAAAGTTTGATCGCATCTGGTCCAGATGGTGCGTGACTCCCCATACAGCCTTATAATCACATGTGGTATCTACTTCTCTCTATGATGAAGGATACTGAGTGTACTTGTATGTGTGCGTGTGTGACTGATTGTGTCAATAGTTATTTGTGTTGTATCAAGACGTCTGGCTACAGTATCCTGCTGTCATTTACTGTGCAATATCCCTCAGTTAATTTTGGAACGCAGTAAGACCCTGAATGTTACCATGGTTGTTACATAATAATCCTGTAATGTGGGGAAGAAAATATGTGACAGACAGGAGACGTCCATTAAAGGGGATCATCCCACAACACCACAAGATCGCCTTCAGAAAAGCCACTACCCTTAAAAAATCCTAGCTCCTAGTCCGATCAAGCAACATGGAACCAAAAGAATAGAAACCACAGGGCCAACACCAGCAGATGCGCCAACCATTATGCTTATGTTGTCTTAATATCAAACATAGCGCTACACTTTCCAATCCACCACCACCTCCGAGTCTTTCCAGGTCAAACATCATATGACATGCCAGACAGATAGTCATACATCTTCTTGCATGTCCCTGTGGACTTCAGTATATAGGAAGGATGATACAGGCCCTCACAGAAGGGCAACATAAAGAAAGGTTTCCTATCCATGGGCTATCGAAACACTTTTCTTCTGAGACAACACTAAAAGGATGAGAATCTACTAAAATTATGCCCATTGATCACATTGGAAGATGTCCACAACGGATACAGACATTATGCAAGAGGGAAGTCCCACAGGTCTCAATGAGGTGACAGAAACCCATCATCCATTGAACCTGGCTCCTCTTTAATACTCCCCCCCACTTCAATTCAGCTTAGGTCATTCGAACATTACTAACGTACATTCTCTTTTTGAACCCCACACTTATAGTATCCTTATAGTCCTGATAAAATTCCACTTATCCCAATAAGTATACAGAATAATGTCATCACGTCCGCTTTACACCATATATTAATCTTCCCATCTAATCCCAACAGTGTACAATATAATTCCATATAAGAGCATTCCTTATAATTTCATATAATTCCATATGATTCTACATAAGACCACTCTCTCATATCTGGCCATTAAGACATCAAAATATATATATTTTTTCAACTTCAGTTTCCGGTCCCACCTGATTGCAGGGCGGCCAAAAACTGGCACACTCACAGTTAAAACCCAGCAGGGACACATGAGTCACGTTACATTCCCTGCATAATCCCTGCTTGCAAAACTGGTAGTCTTCTGATCTACGATACTATAGGTCTCATAACCATCCTATTTCTTATAACTATCTCATGATTAACACCAGGGTATCCATGAACTATTGCCCCTCCTTGAAGAGTTTATGCACCGGCTGTACATTTGTTTATTTATTTATTTGTTATTTTTTTTATTTATCCATACATGTATCATATATAATTGAGTATAAGCGACCCGAGTATAAGCCGAGACCCCTAATTTTAACACAAAAAAACTGGAAAACTTTAACTCGAGTTATAAGTACGGGGTGGGAAATGCATTGGTCACAGTCCCCCCAGTATAAGCCTGCCAGCCCCCTGTACTATATAGCAGCCAGCCCCTGTAGTACACAGCCTGCCAGCCCCTTCTAGTATATACCTGCCTTCCCACCTAAATGCCTTCCATCCCTGTAGTATATAGCCTGTCTGCCCATGTAGTATATAGCCTGCAAAAAAAACTTTACTAACATTCCAAACCTGCAGGTCCTCTTCAATTAATCGATGCTCCGATATCGTCGTGTCTCCCACTCCGCCCATCGCAGGGATCATGACTAGCAGCTCGCTGACCCTCATACTATGTGCTGATGCTGGCACACACAGTATTTGTCAGCGAGCGTCTGTTGTGTACAATCCCTGCGGTGAACGGCGCGGGGACACGCAGAAGATACCAAAGCATCGATCAATTGAGATGACCTGTTGGGGAAAGGGGGCGTCGGAAGGTGAGTACAAGGGTTGTTTTTTTTCTAGACTCGAATATAGCTGAGTTAGGCTTTTTCAGCACATTTTGTGCTGAAAAACTAGGCTTATACTCGAGTATATACAGTATATAATTGTCTTTTTCCATCAACTATTATTCATTATTTATTTTGTTCCTTGTGCACATATTCTGTCTCCTGATATCATTATTTTTAACATACACATTTATGTCATGAAATCTATTTACTATATATCATGTTAAATACCCACCTCTTTTATGTACTCAATTTTAACGTATTTACTCCCCCACTCCAGTATATACCTCTTCTACCCAAGTCAAATGATGCATGTATCTTTTCGTTGTAGTATTTTTTATTTTTAGCCACAAATTTATTTGGTTAATAGAGGTAAGAAAGAACTGGATTTCATTCCTATGCCTTTCCAAATGAGCAACAAGTCGTCAGTATCTCTTCTAGTATACATACTGTTGTTTTTTAAAAGTATTTATTTTTGAAGTTTTTAAATTTTATACAATTACAATAAACAGAAGCGAAAACCAAGGTGTCTGGTAATAATCCTGTAATGTGGGGAAGGAAATATGTGACAGACAACCTTGTTCTTCGCTTCTGTTTATTGTAATTGTATAAAATTTTAAAAAAACTGCAAAAATAAATACTTTTAAAAAAAACAGTATTGTATACTAGAAGAGATACATTGACGACTAGTTTCTCATTTGGAAAGGCACAGGAGATGAAATCCAGTCCTTTCTTACCTCTATTAACCAAAACAATTGTGGCTAAAAAATAAAAAATACTACGACGAAAAGTACATGCAGTCATTTGACTTGGGTAGAAAGGGTATATGTACTGGATGGGGGAGTAAATACATATAAAATTGGAGTACATAAAAGAAGTGGGTATTTAACATGATATATAAGTAAATAGATTTCATGACATAAATGTGCATGTTAAAAATAATGGTATCAGGAGACAGAATATGTGCACAAGGAACAAAATAAATAATGAATAAATAGTTGAATGGAAAAAGACAAGTATATATACTGTATATACTCGAGTATAAGCCAGGAGACGTCCATTAAAGGGGATCATCCCACAACACCACAAGATCGCCTTCAGAAAAGCCACTACCCTTAAAAAATCCTAGCTCCTAGTCCGATCAAGCAACATGGAACCAAAAGAATAGAAACCACAGGGCCAACACCAGCAGATGCGCCAACCATTATGCTTATGTTGTCTTATATCAAACATAGCGCTACACTTTCCAATCCACCACCACCTCCGAGTCTTTCCAGGTCAAACATCATATGACATGCCAGACAGATAGTCTACATCTTCTTGCATGTCCCGTGGACTTCAGTATATAGGAAGGATGATACAGGCCCTCACAGAAGGGCAACATAAAGAAAGGTTTCCTACTCCATGGGCTATCGAAACACTTTTCTTCTGAGACACACTAAAAGGATGAGAATCTACTAAAATTATGCCCATTGATCACATTGGAAGATGTCCACAACGGATACAGACATTATGCAAGAGGGAAGTCCCACAGGTCTCAATGAGGTGACAGAAACCCATCATCCATTGAACCTGGCTCCTCTTTAATACTCCCCCCCACTTCAATTCGCTTAGGTCATTCGAACATTACTAACGTACATTCTCTTTTTGAACCCCACACTTATAGTATCCTTATAGTCCTGATAAAATTCCACTTATCCCAATAAGTATACAGAATAATGTCATCACGTCCGCTTTACACCATATATTATCTTCCCATCTAATCCCAACAGTGTACAATATAATTCCATATAAGAGCATTCCTTATAATTTCATATAATTCCATATGATTCTACATAAGACCACTCTCTCATTATCTGGCCATTAAGACATCAAAATATATATATTTTTTCAACTTCAGTTTCCGGTCCCACCTGATTGCAGGGCGGCCAAAAACTGGCACACTCACAGTTAAAACCCAGCAGGGACACATGAGTCACGTTACATTCCCTGCATAATCCCTGCGTTGCAAAACTGGTAGTCTTCTGATCTACGATACTATAGGTCTCATAACCATCCTATTTCTTATAACTATCTCATGATATACACCAGGGTATCCATGAACTATTGCCCCTCCTTGAAGAGTTTATGCACCGGCTGTACATTTGTTTATTTATTTATTTGTTATTTTTTTTATTTATCCATACATGTATCATATATAATTGAGTATAAGCGACCCGAGTATAAGCCGAGACCCCTAATTTTAACACAAAAAAACTGGAAAACTTTAACTCGAGTTATAAGTACGGGGTGGGAAATGCATGGTCACAGTCCCCCCAGTATAAGCCTGCCAGCCCCCTGTACTATATAGCAGCCAGCCCCTGTAGTACACAGCCTGCCAGCCCCTTCTAGTATATACCTGCCTTCCCACCTAAATGCCTTCCATCCCTGTAGTATATAGCCTGTCTGCCCATGTAGTATATAGCCTGCAAAAAAAACTGTTACTCACATTCCAAACTGCAGGTCCTCTTCAATTAATCGATGCTCCGATATCGTCGTGTCTCCCACTCCGCCCATCGCAGGGATCATGACTAGCAGCCGCTGACCTCATACTATGTGCTGATGCTGGCACACACATATTTGTCAGCGAGCGTCTGTTTTACAATCCCTGCGGTGAACGGCGCGGGGACAGCAGAAGATACCAAAGCATCGATCAATTGAAGATGACCTGTTGGGGAAACGGGGGCGTCGGAAGGCGAGTACAAGGGTGTTTTTTTTCTAGACTCGAATATAGCTGAGTTAGGCTTTTTCAGCACATTTTTGTGCTGAAAAAACTATTTCCCCAACAGGTCATCTTCAATTGATCGATGCTCTGGTATCTTCTGCGTGTCCCCGCGCCGTCCGTCGCAGGGATTGTAACAACAGACGCTCGCTGACAAAGTACTGTGTGTGCCAGCGTCGGCACATAGTATGCTGTCAGCGAGCTGCTGACGTCATGATCCCTGCGATGGGCGGAGTGGAGATACGACGATATCGGAGCATCGATTAATTGAAGAGGACCTGCAGGTTGGAATGTGAGTAAACAGTTTTTTTTTTTTGCAGGCTATATACTACAGGGGATGGAAGGCTATTTACTGGGGGGAAGGCAGGCTATATACTACAGGGGGCTGGCAGGCTATATACTAGAAGGGGCTGGCAGGATACGTACAGGAGGGCTGGTAGGCTGTGTACTACAGGGGCTGGCTGGCTATATAGTACAGGGGGCTGGCAGGCTATATACTGGGGGGACTGTGACCAATGCATTTCCCACCCTCGACTTAAACTCGAGTTAATAGGTTTTCCCAGTTTTTTTTGTGTTAAAATTAGGGGTCTCGGCTTATACTCGGGTCGGTTTATACTCAGGCTGTGTACTACAGGGGCTGGCTGGCTATATAGTACAGGGGGCTGGCAGGCTATATACTGGGGGGACTGTGACCAATGCATTTCCCACCCTCGACTTATACTCGAGTTAAAAGGTTTTCCCAGTTTTTTTTGTGTTAAAATTAGGGGTCTCGGCTTATACTCGGGTCGGCTTATACTCAATTATATATGATGCATGTATGGATAAATAAAAAAAATATACAAATAAATAAATATACAAATATACATGCCAGTGCATAAACTCTTCAAGGAGGGGCAATAGTTCATGGATACACTGATGGTTATGAGGTTAATCATGAGATAGTTATAAGAAAATAAGATGGTTATGAGACCTATAGTATCGTAGATACAGAAGACTTAACCAGTTTTGCAAGCAGGGATTATGCAGGGAATGTAACGTGACTCATGTGTCCCTGCTGGGTTTTAACTGTGAGTGTGCCACTTTTTGGCGCCCTCCAATCAGGTGGGACCGGAAACCGGAAGTGGAAAAAAATATATATATTTTGTGATAGTCTTAAATGGCCAGATAATGAGAGGAGTGGTCTTATGTAGAATCATATGGAATTATATGAAATTATAAGGAATGCTCTTACATAGAATTATATTGTACACTTGTTGGGATTAGATGGGAAGATTAATATATGGTGAAAGAGGACATGATGACATTAATCTGTATACTCATTGGGAGAAGTGGAATTTTATCAGGACTATAAGGATACTATAAGTGTGGGGTTCAAAAGATAAGGTACGTTCGTAATGATAGAATGACCTAAGGTGAAATTGAAGGGGGAGTATTAAAAGAGGAGCCAGGTTCAATGGATGATGGTTTCTGTCACCTCATTGAGACCTGTG